>JAWDGP010002425.1:0-15128 GCA_033675545.1 Elysia crispata | reverse complement strand
ATGCAGTTTTTCTTAGCGAAGCTAACTAGAAAAGAAATCACCTTACCTAGTGTTCCAAAAATCATTCAATATTGTAGAGTTTCCCGTCAATGCTAGCAAATAAGAAGTATTGAATAAAAATCAACAGTGATGTCTGGAGACAGAGCAAAGTTAAACATGTTTTCCTTTTTCACTTTGTTTTGATCACTTTTAGAAACTGAGAATGATCTTACAAAAGGTTATAATGAAGGTCAGTTAAGGTAGTTTTCAATCCTACTAAGCTGTATCGGTGGCTTTGTAAGAGATGGTCTTTTGCAGGTTTTATTTGAGGCATGGAGCTCTTTTAATGACAGTCAAGACACATCTCTATCTTTTTAAGCACACATATGACTAGCTTTCCAACAGTGACGCTTTTCTTTCTAATTTGGTCCAATTTTTATAGTCCCGGATGATTTCAATCTCATTCTTGTGCTAAGTAACTGTTTACTGTTGTTTTGTTCCACAGGGCCCCCTAGTGCGGTGGCTCAAAGTGAACTTTGGAGAAGTTTTCACTGCCTGGATTCATATCAAAGCTCTACGGGTTTTTGTCGAGTCAGTTCTCAGGTGAGCTTATTAATGCTTCAACTGGATTTTTATGATTAAAAACCAGATAGAATCACTTCATGAATCCATGCAAGGATCCTACAGCCACACTTCTTGAAATCATAATAAACACAGGTTTTCCTGTGTTGTTCAAAATTGTGAAAAAAAAAAAACCCACTGCATTATGTTTTATGGTCTTTCTTTTGCCTTTAATTGCACTTGTGCTTCACTTAACAAAGGTGAAACAATAACCCAATGTTTCCCCTAGGTATGGACTGCCCGTCAACTTCCAAGCCATGCTGGTGAAACCTACCAAGAAGAACACAAAGCGGCTGAAGGAGACCCTGAACCAGCTGTATGGACATCTCGACTCCACAGCTCTCTCTGGACAACAGGTGATGACCTGTGTGCTGTAGTGGCTAGGGATTTGGTACATTTTTTTTAACAAGCTCATTTCATTACTGTAGGTGATCTCAAGTTTTACATGTGAAAAATGCTTACAAAAACACAGAGAAACACCTGTAACATCCTGGCTATTTAAAAAAAAATTGTTGGGGATCAGAGAGGAGATGTAGGGGGACTGATCAAAGAGCTACAGGCCTGCCAACATTAAAATTGGTGTAATTTTGCAAGGTGATGAAGTAACATTTATGTGTTACCCGATTCCAGGCATATTATGGGTAGATATAAAAGTACATCGTATTTGTGTCCCCTTCTTTTTGCATCCAATAGTTTGTATGTCTGTTTTATGAAAAAAATTGGTCGCAGTGAAGACCTCTTGGTATTTGTACCTGTGAGATCATTTCTTAAATAAATGTAGATGATTTTTAAGTCTTACCTTTGTTCAATGCACCAGCCACAAAATCAAGAGCTTGATCAAGTTCTTGGTTCTAAATCAATAATGAAAAAATCTGAAGCAGAGGCTCTGAATTTACATATTTTTAATTGTATATATACTCTCAATAGGCATCTCAACAATGATGGTTGCAATCCTTATTAATGGTATTAGTGTATTTTAGTATCAAGTTCCTTATTAATTTAAGCATTGAACTTGTGTATGCAGAACTAGACTTACAACTTTGTTATTATCTAGTGATGACAAAACTCAAAAAACTTGCTTTTCCCTAAGCTTTCCTGTTGACAGCTTAGATCTAGTGATTTCAGATTTATTTAGCACACCTGCCATTCATACCGATTTAATCGGAATCGTTCCGATTTTTTATGCAAATTTGGTCCTTTTCCGATTTTCCGAATATTTCAGAAATATTCCGATTTTTTTTCCTAATTAAGTTTTCACCTTCACAACTAAAAACATTTTTAGTTTTTTTTTTAATTTAGACCTACAAGATCGACAGACAGCCTGCACAGAAGAATAAATACGGACGATATAGTTGTATTATATCGATATTGTTTTTCTTATTATATTTTATCAAATGCGGTATGGAAATCGATATTAATATTTTAGTTGTAACCATCCCGAATATTGATTCTGCCGAGTTGTTTACTTTATCGTTTATTCGTCTGCGCTACCTTTTCTCTATCTTTACATAAAGACCTCGCCATTATTTCCAACGAAGGATTATCCTTTTTTTATCTTCTAAGAGTAATTTCTACTACAGGACAGCGCTTTTTTTCTCTATATCTTTTAGTTATCAAGATCGATTGAGAAATCCTAAAATAGAACTAGAGTAAATCAAGATCAAATGACACGAGATTCAGTAATGTGAAAAGTAAAGTCTAGATCTGATAATAGGCCGAAGAAGTTTTATCCGAATGCAAACTTTACAATCTGCACAAGATCTTCGATTTTGATCATTTTATCTTATGTAGAATTTACATCTAGATTCTAGAGTGGATAAGTTGAACAATAGAGTGGATTACTCTCTTTAGATTATTTATAAAATAGAATATTACAACTTTCCATCAAATTGTGAATTTGCTCCTCATGAAATATCTGGTTACGTTTTTTAACAGCTGGATCCAGCAAAATTCATAAGATTTTTAATTTTCCGAGTCAAGTGTGAGAAAGGCCCATACACCATGTAGAAAAATTATCTAAAATCATAAAAAGCATCAAATATGTCATTTTTAATTCTTTCAGTACGGAGCACATTTACTCCTTTTCATATAAAAATAAGCCTTTTGAAGTCATGTACACTTCCCACAGGAGCTAGTTTGGCAGCTCTGCTATTTGTGAATTCATCAAATGCTGCATAAATATGCCAATGCCATCCAATTTAGTCACTTAATTTAATTGAGTCACTGAAAAGTATTGTAAGGCATAGAGTACTTGATTTAAACTGAAAGAGGTATTGAAAAAAGATCTTAAGATTATTTAGAATTTTTCACCATTACAGAATTACAAACTAAGAAAACTAGTTTTTAATTAGAGTTCAGAGCTAAACCAATGAATGGACATTCATCAAAGACCTTGTTATGTGTTTAGTAATGGATGCTGTAGAGGGCAAAAATAAAGCGAGTCATTCAGATTTTTTTTGGCAGATTCAGATTTTTTGACAGAATCATTCAGATTTTCTTTCCCTGGAGAGTGGCAGGTCTGCTTTAGGTAACTATCAAATCTAGACTAGACTTGAGCCTAGTTATTACACATACTTACATTTGAAATTTTCACCTAGATCTGTATTATATTTTTAACATAATCTTATCATTACAATTAGAGAAAACTATTGCGAAACGTGCAAAAAAATATTTTACCTTCTTTACTTGTTAATTTTATAAGAAATCAGTCTTAGAAGAAAAGAATTCATAACGCATCTTAATTTTTCTCATAAAAAGAGCTGCCTCCCAGTTCATAGTCACTGTAAATATGATTTAACTGAGGAATGCAAAGGCACCATTTTTGAACCAACTAGTTCTTTTTTTTTTTTTAAGAAGGAATCACCCATTTCATTCATCTTTTATTTTTTTTTCAATTTTTTTTTAAAATGAAATTTCCACTATCCCTTGAACTCATTTGTACAGAGTCCCTTAAATAAGGGATCTGTAGCTTTTGTAATGAACCCAACCTGTTAATATGCAGGATAACAGTAACAATTTTTCTTTTTCTCAAGGTAATTCCCGTTGATTTTTGAGAACTGTCACAAACTTTATCTGAGCGTTTTGCTTTCTTGAGTTTCAAGTTTCAGGGAATTTAAATTAGAAACTTTTTATGAAGATAATCTTTTAAAACACTTCTCCAAAACCTGATTGCAGAATGGAAATCAAGTATACTAATTTTTTTTTTTTTGCATTTCTCTTGATTTGATGAAATCATATGTTTATTACATTAGAAAAAGGAAAAAAAGAAGGTGCATCATGTTGCCCAAAGACTATTTTTTACCCCTAAAATATTTCAAGTTGTCAAAGTACATTTAAGAGTCTAACATGGAGAAAAATCTCCTTATCAAAAGTGGAAAACTCTGTGAGTCTCAATTTAGGTTTCTATGTCTTGAGATAAGAGATGATTTTTTTGTTTTCCTCTCTTATACAAATGGGAAACAATCCAATCTTGAGTGAAGCATGCAGGATGTAAATAAGGAACAAACTTGAAAGCTGTTATTCTTCGTATCTGGCTTTTTAGTCATTTTTATGATCAATGGTAATTTTAGATGAGAGTATTTCTGTCACACCAGGATGTAATGAAATTCTGTTCCTGTTTTTACGTTGAAATAGAAAGTGTCTTTACTCTGAAGCCACTTTTGGCTTGTTGACAACTTTCATTCTGATTCACTATGCAAATAAATTTTTATCAAACTTGACCCTCTATTACCTGCATTAGTTCCACAGTCACATACATGATACTTGTTTCAAATGCTTGCATGCTATTTTAAAGCTTTGATAAATTTTCTTTTTCATTTTACCTTCCAAAGTGACAAAAAGCTGTGAGAAACAAAGAATTGCAAGAGCCATGAACAGCTGTATAGTGTAATCAAATCACTCTGAGCTGAGCACTTGCTTGCTGTCACCCTGAGAATCATCTCTCTTTATCTTCTCTATGTTTCAGCTAAACACTATGGACATCCCTGGGTTAAACCTGACCTCCTCTGATTACTACCCGTATGTCTTCTACAAAATCAGTCTGGATATGCTGGAGCCGACCAGATAAACTTGGGCATACACAGCCTCCACACTTCTCCTTCTTGTCACTCTATCACCCTCTTTATTTTGTGATGACCCGAGCATACTTGTACCTCTCCAGCATGCCTCATCAATTTGGCTGTGTAACCAGGAAGCGTGAGAGAGAAGATTGTCATTTCTTATTTTGATCTGTATGCTTTCCCATCCAAGAATAAAGGATGAAGATTAATAAGACCAATTAGTGATATTAAAAAAAGCCATGATATGTTTTTGCATTTTGTGAGAGTACCACTAGGGGCTGTTTGTAGTGTGTTAGCATATAAAGTAAACATTCTTGAAATGATTTTCAGGCATTTACTATATTTAGCAGTGTAACATGTCAGATTTAAGCTTTGCAGAAAATGATCTACAGTATGTGAGATTTAAGATTCATTATCTAATCAAACTTTTCAACACTTTTATCAGTTGTATGTTTTGTCATGTCTTCTAATTTAAAGTTGCATGAAGTGTTGATCAAGTGTAACAGAGAATCTCTGGTCCTTTGTGAAATAGTTAAATACTGCCCATTAACTTAAACTTGTTGTTTGCTTACTGCTATCGAAAGGTGTAATGTGTTGATTGGTTGAAACAAGTCCGAAGTTATATGAATTTGATTGTTGATATTTATATGAAAACAATAGAGTATGAATTGATGTTCTGCGTCTTCTTCCTTACAAATTTTGTCATCATTGATCTAGTCTTAGTTATAATACATCACGTGTCAAATTATATTTGTTGCAATGGAAGTGTGCAAGCATAAAATATTTCAGATTTTCACATTCCTTTTGTCTACTATCAGTTGTGTGTATGAAACCTATTTTAATACCAAGACTGGCATGCTATTATTTTTTAAATTTGTGTTTCAATGAAGATAAAGCATTTGGGTGATATTGTGGGGGTGAGCTATATGAGAGTCGGATGCGAAGAATACATTCTATGTGCTGTTATCTGCGATACGTGTGCCTCTAAAACTACACTCTTATAGCATAGGGGTGAACAAAAACAGTGAAACTATTTAAATTTAGTTCAGAAATATATGACTACATGAGAAATACAATTCTTATGTTGTGGTAAACGTTTTTTTAATCCTACATGAGGCAGTCATGGAAAAGAGTGAGAATTGTGAAATTCGTTTTTTTTAGACAGTCACTCTTTGACAGTTGAGTCAGCCAGTGAACGGTCATGAAGATCCATTTTATACATTCTTGGGTTTGTTGTACTAGCTAAGAACTTTGGTTTGCCTGTAATACATCTTAACCAGCTTTAATGTCAGCGTACAGACCTTAGCTTTATGTTATTTAAAGCAGAATCATTATTTATGTATAGGCCTTGAAACTTTATGTGAAGATGTGGAATGCATCTAACCACATTCATATCTGATGGTTTGCAGTGTGCATGTTTGCTGTCAGTTAAGACAGCGTGAATTATGTCGCATATTGCACAGTGCTAAGTATTTCAGTTTTTTAATTAGTATGAAGTCTATGTTCTCTTAATAAAAATGTATTGAAAAATGAAAAAAAAATCACAACAAACATCCTTATGTGAATTGGGACTTGAAAAAAAGCTTTAGCCTGCAAGCTGCGGCGTTCAGTTAAGATTTTAGGAACAAATACTGAAAGTTGAAAACTACTGAACAAAACACAGACTTGGAGTCATTCCTTCTATATAAGTCAATTCTGGCATTTAGTGACTCATTAGGCATGTCAGCAAAATGCATAGGTGTGGAGTGTATATATTTTTTAAATATATTTTATCCTTTACAGCCATACATAAGTCCTTGTTTGGGTATACTGGCAGTTTTTGTGTGATGCATTGGTTGAGCGTATAACTTAGAATACACCAATAATAGTTTTGTTTTGTTAAATGTCTCTGTTCTCCTAGATAAAATTTATAAATGCTTTTTTTTGTAAATAATTTTCGTGTTGTACAAGTTTTCCATGATATGTGGGTATGTGCCTACTTGATGGCAATGTATCAATGTATAGTCTGTGTATTGATGTATTGTTTTCATAATGTTCTAGAGCATTCTTACATGTAAACTTTTTCATTCTGTATTTTTTATTTTAATAACAGATGAAAGTTTTCTTTACTTTTACTATAACTATAAGAAAAAAAATTTTTTTTCAATATGAATCTGGAATATCTATGTATCCATTTAGTCTAAAATTTCGTCCTTAAGCAGATTCCTTTTTTTTTTTTATTCAAATCAATAGATAAATCATTTATTTTTATGATAATTTTGTTCAGTTAGAAATGCTATCATTTACAAAACCATAAAAGTCATGTGGACCATCATGGCTGTGTGTTATCAAAACTGATTCAGCACTTATACATTTATTTTATAGGTTTTATAATTATATTGATAGAGGCTTTGTTTCAAATTTTCATCTGGATAAATATGACGTCTTTCTTGCTTGCCATTTTTTTTTTTTTTGTTTATTTTGAATTGTTCTTCCATTCATAAGATGTCATCAGTTTGACAAATAGGAAGAAGATATGAAGAAATTTTTAAGAGAAAAAAAAAATACAAGTATGCATTGTGAGAGTGGCTGTCATGTTAGTTGATTTATTTTTAGCTTAAGTAGTGTAGATGATAAATGTTTTATGGCACATAGCTTGTACATTTTTAACAAATGTGATTGGATTTTGTTCAGTTCATGTATATCCTGTGTAATGCAATACTTACATAAATGTTAAACTAGCGAAATAAGAAAGTAAATTGATGGAATACTGAAAAAAAAAAATCCAAGTGTGTCTTATTTCATACTATTGTGGTTTCTCTTGGAGTGAGCTGAAATGATCAAGGAAGGGGAAATGCTGTGGTCCAGGAAATTATTTTCTTCTTTCTTTGTATTATGGTTTCTTACCCAGAATGAGCTGAAATGATTAAGGAAGGGGAAATACTGTGGTCCAGGAAATTATTTTCCCCTTTCTTTGTATTACCATTATAGTTTCTTACCCACAATTAGCTTAAATGATTAAGGAAGGGAAAATGCTGTGGTCCAGGAAATTATTTTCCTCTTTCTTTGTACATGTATTATGGTTTCTTACCCAGAATTAGCTTAAATGATTAAGGAAGGGAAAATGCTGTGGTCCAGGAAATTATTTTCCTCTTTCTTTGTACATGTATTATGGTTTCTTACCCAGAATTAGCTTGAATGATTGATGAAGAGAAAGTGTTATGGAATTGAACAAAAGCAACAGACATTTTGTTATCCGTCTGATGGTAACTGAAATGAACACCATATACACACATATATACGGATATATGTACTTCGCTACTGCTCATTTAAACACCCCATGTTCAACCGCTGACCTGATGGTTTCACATTTTTTACTCAGGTGCCGATTCTACTCTGAATGATATTCATTATAGAGAATGGAAAAAAAATATGATCCCTAAAATATGAGAAGAAAGAGATAAAAGTACAGAGTTTTGGAAGAGTCAGAAAGTTAAGTCAGGAAACAAAGAAACAATATGTGCTGAGTTTTTATATCTTAATCTAGAATTGAATCTGAGGTGGACAAAGATTCCTGGGCCAGTAGAGGGAGGTTTAAAGAATAATCATCACCTACCGACGCACAAAAAAAAAAGAAAAGAAATTGGAATTGTGTTAAAAAAAAACAACTAGAGGAAGTCATTTAAATTTGAAACATTCTTCAGATTTAAAGACGTAAACTAAATACATGTAGTTAAATTAGAAATCAATAATTTTTTGATATAAAACTTCAGAGGTTCATGTACAAATTAGACGATAAAGATATTTTCTATGGAATCTGTTTTTTTCCAGTAAAATAACATTTAAAAAAAAAATTGAACAACCCATGCACAATATAAGCATATAAAAGAAAAAAGTGTTTAGGCTTATGTGTGTGTGTGTGTGTATATATATATATATATATATATATATATATTATAGGCTATATATAATTTTCGAAGCTAATTTAACGAACAAAATGAGATATAATACCATGCTTAAGATTATCACAGTGAAGATAAACACACTCGCAAATTGGTGAATGGAGACAACCAATGATTATAACAGGTGTTCTAAGCTCACATCATTATGCTGGTCACCAGGAAAGAAGATAGCACAGCAACTCCGACCTGATGTAGAGTTCCATGTATCTTCTCGTCCGCTTGGAATGCGGGACCCAGATCTTTCTGTGGGAGATCTTTCTTCTTTTCTCTGATGGAGTTGCTATCACTCTATCAAAGTGTCATACTACCATGGTATCACACAACCCGTGACTTCATGGGGATAGGCGTGTAACTTGAGAAGGTAATTAACGAGGTGAATGGCACGTTGATGAATGTGTTGGCATAGTCTGTTCATTCAATATTGTTCTCAGATCAGAGCGGGCCAGGAAGAATCTAATATCAATTTTTTTTCTTTTTTCAAACCACAGAGTGAAAAAAAACAGATTAATTAAGATAAGAAATATTGAATTACACTTTTGTGTAGACATCACATGTAGGTACAGTAAGACTTTTGACTAATTCTATTACCAGAACTAGAGAGATGAAATAACGATTTAGTGGATCAGGCTTTGAACTCACCCCTTCATTGATTCCCTACAGAACTATTTATATCACACAGTGTTTATAATACATACACCAAGGCTGCTCCAGGCTAGCTCAGCCTGGAGAGAGTTGCTCTGCTTAAGTGCCTTGCCTGACGGGGGCTCGTTATTAAAGAATAGGCTGCACCATCTTGTCCTGGTCGGCTTTATTGCTCATAAGAATATTATGTGTGAATATCCCATCGACGTCGTGCCTTGAAGTAAATGATTATGTAAATATATTAACTATAATATAATTAGGGGAAACAAAGCAGCAGCA
Organism: Elysia crispata; assembly: GCA_033675545.1. Taxonomy (NCBI): domain Eukaryota; kingdom Metazoa; phylum Mollusca; class Gastropoda; family Plakobranchidae; genus Elysia; species Elysia crispata. Next base: position 5,608 of record JAWDGP010002425.1, on the reverse strand, counting down.
ACAGCTACAAGTACAACTGCAACTAGACAACAACATCAATAATGATAATAATAATAATAATAATAATAATAATAATAATAATAATAATAATAATAATAATAATAATAATAATAATAATAATAATAAGGAGGAGAAGAAGAAGAAGAAGAAGAATATTAATAATGAACTTCCAGGGTAATTATAACAAGCTGTCACATGAACTTGTTCCTGGATTTTTCTTTTTCCATCAACTACTACTACTACTAACACCTAATTCTAGATTTTCTCCGGTGACGGATGTTTACCATCCACTTGAAGTTGAACAAAGGGTTGACAGACAGACAGAGCATCAGAAACAATGCCATGGCGTCTTCTCTCGACGCCCGTCAACGCTGTGGATATCGAGACAACAGGCGTAGATCTCAGGCAAACAAAACTTATCTTTATCCAGGACGTGCTAGAGTAGCAAGGGATTTCATTGGATGAAAATTACACTTTGTTACGTAGAAATCTTTGAAACGTCGGAGAGATTTAGATAGAAACCGAGACGGTAGTGGCTAGAAACTAGGTCTAGACCCTAAGTGCTCTCGCCCGCCATCTCGAATCTGCTAGATCTTCTTTAAGTAGGGTACCAGTATGTCCGCTAACTATGTTGGTGGTAATGTACGATACTGAGAACATACGTATGCACCTATAGAAGTCTCTCGAATTTCTTAGCTTGATTTAAGCTTGACAAACTCATAGACACGCAGGGGGCTCATTTCTCCCGTGAAAGACTTGGGCTACATTAGAAGTACAACGTTCTAGTAGGATTTCAAGGAATATGGCCTACTTAACGCAACATTGGTCGTGACTCTTCAAGGTCATTCAACTTATTCAACTCAAGCTCTTAACTCTTGTGCAGTTAAGTGCGCACTCCACTAGCTTTCCTTTTAGAGAAATGAGAAACCTACAACAGAGGATAGAGGAGAAATGGCAATTATGTTAATTCAGCCTCAGTCTAGCTCACGGGTTGATGAGGTCCTCCTTAACTGGTGGTCTAGCCACAGTATCACTCTTGTTTATGACATGTATGTATGTCCGTCTGTCTGTCTGTCTGTCTGTCTCTCTCTCTCTCTCTCTCTCTCTCTCTCTCTCTCTCTCTCTCTCTCTCTCTCTCTCTCTCTCTCTCTCTCTCTCTTTATCCCGTCTCAATCAGTTCAAAACAGAAAAAAAATATATATGAAGCCAATGCTATTGGTGAGAGCATTGTTATGGATGGGTAGTACAGGGGAGATGCTGGGATTTGTATCATATGTAAATATCGAACATAAACTTTGGACCTTTAATAGAAGAGCTTCGCACCAGATCTGTTCGCTCGTCCGGTGTATTTCAAAGAGCCTAAGATTATCAAAAGAGCAAACGAACTACAGCCACAATAGACGAGTTCCTTATTAAATTTGAAAGAGTTATCTTCTTTGAAAGCCTGACAAACACAGCCTACGCCTCCCAGTTAGTTTTTAATGCAGAGACGGATAAAAATGATTTTATATCTTGGTTTTGATAATGAAAAAAAAATCACGGTAGACATACTTGCTGGATAGATAAGATGAAGCTCTTGAGATGTCTACACTTCTGTCATCGTCGCTTTCCTAAACTAGAGGAGAAAAATGGAAAAGGAATCACGGGGGGTGTAAGAGGTGAGAGGTGAGGTGCGAGATTACAAGCTGAACTTTATCAATGGAACAATAGAGCTTCCTTGTTTCAGTGATAGCGTTTTTCTTATTCTTTTCTTATGTATAACAAAGAAGACCATTAAATTTTTCTCTGGCTGTCAACTTCGTGCCATAATTGCAGATCTGTTCTCTGAGTGGAGATGGTAGGCATAAATCTGGCTTGTATCTCTTTGCAGATGGTCCATGGAACCAAATACTTATGCGCCTCTGAAAACCTACGGCGTTGTGGAAAGGGATTTTGCTGGTGACTGTTACGGACTTTTTGATGAGCATCATTTGAAAGCTTTCTCAGTATAGAAATTTCTTTGACAGTCGAATATCTGAGATGCCAGCTACTTGCCTTGCCCATTCAAGTAGATGCTAGTGCCAGAGCATGGTAGGGCCTCACATGTGGGATCCTATGTTGCCAATTCACCTCTAGGTGGTTTCTGAGGTGGGTTGTGTGGAAATAGTTCCGCTTCTTGATATGGCCTGTTGGGACTGCCCAGATGTGCTGTGGGAGTAGCAGCTCAGATTTACCATGATTTTTGCTTCCGTGCAGATATAACTGCTTGTGATGATGTAGGTCATTGGGCCACATGTGAGATCCAAGACAGATGACCACAGAGTTCAGTCGCTGTCCTTTGATGGTTACCTTGATGGTCTACATAAGAGTTATTTCAAACATACTGAACAGATAAAATAACTGCCATTTTTCCATCTTTAAACTCTAAAACCTTCACTTTTTTACTTTTGAAAGTCATGAGATTCCAAGTTTGATCCCTGAGTGGAGCATGTGGTGTTAAAGTCTATGCTACCTAGTCAGCTCCATTATGGACTTCTCGGAAAGCTCTAGTCTCTGTATACGATTCTGCAAGAAATGAAAGTGACATGAAACTAATTAACGGACCATGATGACTGTCGTTGCACGTTTCTCTGTAGATCAGTAGATCTTACTACCTTTACCTAGCTGGTCTAACACAGTAACTTAATAAATTAAAGAATATATCAGGTCATACTTTACAATATATTATATATAGAGTTACTTATAGCTCCTACAGGCAGCTGCTTTTAAGAGTTAAGTCCCGTAAGCTGAAGCTCCTCTATTTTTTATCGTCTACAATGTTGACAGTTTGTGGTTGCCGATAAATTTTGCCCATCTTTTTTTTCTGAAAATATATTTTTCTATGGTTTATCTTCATTTTTTTTTTGTTGATCATCTTTGTGCTTTAAGTTTCTCGATAGGGTATCCTAGATTTATTCAATCTTTTGATTTGTAGTTTGCTTTTTTTTTTTTTTTTTTCTAACTGAGCTAATTATAAGCACAGAAGGTGTCGTAAAGCTTCCTTGTCATAGAGAATTCAAACTGTGTCCCATTTCTGCAATACAACTTAAATCTACTTCCCTTTACATTCCTCTTACATGTTGTCTAGTTGTCTAGTTGTCTAGTTGTCTAGTTGTCTAGTTGTCTAGTTGTCTAGTTGTCTAGTTGTCTAGTTGTCTAGTTTAAAAAAACAATTCTGGTATTTTTTTTCAAATCATGAATATTTCAATCTTTTGGAAAGCTTTTTTTTCAGTATATTCAAACAGGTTTTTCTAACGGCGTTGATTCTACTTTATTTTAGAACCGGTGGTCGTCATTACTTTGTTTGGATTCCTAAAATTACTGTGGTTTTGTATCAACCTACCACATGCGACTCTATCTTTTCACTTATCAAGCTGTCTCTTCAAGACAAGCTTTCTTTGATCATAGGATCTTCAAGAGCACTCTTTATTTAATTCAACATAAAACTCTTTTTTTCTATTGTGTTTAATGTAAGATTTACCCCAGCCCTCTGTCCAAACCAAACCAAATACCTTTTTTAAAAAAAAAATAGCTTTTGCAATCTTGTTTTCTGTATCTCTTTCGAACAGCTTTAGTGAGTCAGAATTTTATTTTTACTTTATGGAAAGCTGGTCACTGCAACCTTCTTGAGCATTGTGCAATTTTAAACCTCGCCGGAATCTGCCCCACTAACTGATGTGCTTCTGTATGAATAGTTTCTGTCTTACTGCTGGTCTCGGTTTTGTTTGGTGAAGGGACGGCAACGCGTGGTAGATGAGTTTATTTAAATATTCAGTTGGTTTCTACGTTCGAAACTCTGGCGGAATTGAAAAAAAAATTTGAATTCACGTACAAACAGCATTTTAAAAATCAGTAACATTAATAACAGTCGACTAGGAGAAGGAGGGACTTTCAACTTAATCTTCTCAGAACTTCACAACAGCAAATGAGCTGGGTAGCCTCTAAAATCCTCTGAGTAATTTTTTTTTTCTCACAGAATTTAATCATGTAAATGTGTCGGCCATTTTGTATTGATAACTTTCTGCGTGTAGTCACAACCCTGTCAGTCTCAGTCTCTCAACAGGGGAAGTTAGTGGGCATGGTCAACAACAGGAAGGCTCAGTCTCTCAACAGGGGGAAGTTAGTGGGCATGGTCAACAACAGGAAGGCTCAGTCTCTCAACAGGGGAAGTTAGTGGGCATGGTCAACAACAGGAAGGCCTGGGCATGGTCAACAACAGGGAAGGCTCAGTCTCTCAACAGGGGAAGTTAGTGGGCATGGTCAACAACAGGAAGGCTCAGTCTCTCAACAGGGGAAGTTAGTGGGCATGGTCAACAACAGGAAGGCTCAGTCTCTCAACAGGGGAAGTTAGTGGGCATGGTCAACAACAGGAAGGCTCAGTCTCTCAACAGGGGAAGTTAGTGGGCATGGTCAACAACAGGAAGGCTCAGTCTCTCAACAGGGGAAGTTAGCATGGTCAACAACAGGGAAGGCTCTCAACAGGGGAAGTTAGTGGGCATGGTCAACAACAGGAAGGCTCAGTCTCTCAACAGGGGAAGTTAGTGGGCATGGTCAACAACAGGAAGGCTCAGTCTCTCAACAGGGGAAGTTAGTGGGCATGGTCAACAACAGGAAGGCTCAGTCTCTCAACAGGGGGAAGTTAGTGGGCATGGTCAACAACAGGAAGGCTCAGTCTCTCAACAGGGGAAGTTAGTGGGCATGGTCAACAACACGAAGGCTCAGTCTCTCAACAAGGGGAAGGGGATTAGTGGGCATGAAAGTCAACAACAGGAAAGGCTCAGTCTCCTCAAGCACAGGGGAAGTTGAGTGGGCATGGTCAACAACAGGAAGGCTCAGTCTCTCAACAGGGGAAGTTAGTGGGCATGGTCAACAACAGGAAGGCTCAGGGGGCTCTCAACAAGGGGAAGATTAGTGGGCATGGTCAACAACAGGAAGGCCAGTGGCTCTCAACAGGGGAAGTTAGTGGGCATGGTCAAACAACAGGAAGGCTCAGATCTCTCAACAGGGGAAGTTAGGTGGGCATGGTCAACAACAGGGAAGGCTCAGTCTCTCAACAGGGGAAGTTAGTGGGCATGGTCAACAACAGGAAGAGCTCAGTCTCTCAACAGGGGGAAGTTAGGTGGGCATGGTCAACAACAGGAAGGCTCAGTCTCTCAACAGGGGGAAGTTAAGTGGGCATGGTCAACAACAGGAAGAGAGCTCAGTCTCTCAACAGGGGAAGTTAGTGGGCATGGTCAACAACAGGAAGGGCTCAGTCTCTCAACAGGGGGAAGTTAGTGGGCATGGTCAACAACAGGAAGGCTCAGTCTCTCAACAGGGGGAAGTTAGTGGGCATGGTCAACAGGAGGACTCAAGTCTCTCAACAGGGGAAGTTAGTGGGCATGGTCAACAACAGGAAGGCTCAGTCTCTCAACAGGGGAAGTTAGGTGGGCACATAGTTAGCAACAGGAAGGCTCAGTCTCTCAACAGGGAAGTTGAGTGGGCATGGTCAACAAGTCAGGAAGGCTCAGTCTCTCAACAGGGGGAGAGTTAGTGGGCACCAGTCCACAACAGGGAAGGCTCAGTCTCTCAGCAGGGGAAGTTAGTGGCA
>JAWDGP010002423.1:0-13174 GCA_033675545.1 Elysia crispata | reverse complement strand
CCAAATACACTAAGCAGAAAAAAAAAAAATACATGTACGCAGTCCTGATGTCTATGTGCACTGGGAAAACTCCATATATCTGGAATGCCGAGCACAAAGCTTTCTACTCCTCTTTGCCTCACAATGAGTGAGAATCATGATGTATTTGGTGCAGAGAGATGTGTGACAATGCTACCCTCTTTTCACATTGATGCGCTGTTTTTTTTTTATGTAAGTAAAATGTTGAACTTAAATAGGAAGATTGTCTATCATGTTTAAGTTGTGCCCTATAAGGTGTAAGTCCTGGGTGTATATGAAAAGAGACAGAGAAGCTAAGAAAGATTAAGAGAGAAAGAGAGAGAAGGGGAAAGAAGAGTGGTATATAAATTGGGAAGTACAAAAAAAAAAAAAAAAAAAAGAAAAGAAAAAAAACAACAACAACATGAGGCATTTCAGAGAAGTAAACTGTCTTTTTTCAACCTCAGAATCATGCACTGACTGTACATTGGATTTGATAACTCAATCACACGATAATAACAGTTTGAAACACTAAAAAAAAATCTTTAAATGCACAAAACATTCCTCTTCATGCCTTTTGGATACAAGGACGTATACAATAGTTATGGTCTGCAGTAAAAACATCAAAGCCAGACGAAAGGGCGTATACTAAAAAATATGTCAATTTTACTCTGAAATGACGAAAGCAAGTAAATATACATGATTGTATATCCTATTATGTCTCACATTTCGAAATATCATGATTTTGTGTTGAAAAATGAAGAACTGGCTTGAAAAATCAATAATGCCATTAGAGTCCCAAAATCATTTTTTTTTTGCTCTCCAGAAAAACAGGGATACACCCTTTTGTGTGGTACGGTAGACGATTTGTTTCTACTACCATGTCTTACGTTGAGCCAAATAGCCAGATAGGAAAATCAAAGGGTAAACATACACAAATACAGTGGAATCCGCTTAAACAAAGTCATCACCTCGGGATCCAAAAAGAGTGTTGACTTTAAGGGGGTTCCTACACTGAAAATGCTAAAATCTAAAATACCATTCTAATTAACTTGTTAGACCCTCACATCCAATAATTATGGCTAAACTTAAAATATTATGGTAAAAATTTGACTTGGAAAGCATAAATTTTGTTTTTATTGTCTAAAAGGGGTCCCGGAATACAAAAAATCGACCTTAAGGGTACTGTGAGTGAAGTTCATAAGCAGTGGGGGAATGAAAAGCGAGAATGTATGTGCCTTAGCCTTAGCCTTAGATTTAGCCTTGGAACTATAAAAGACGACGAACACGAGGATTCGCCCTCTTTTACATGGAGGGGACATATATAGATAGAAGATAGAAGATACTTTAGCACGAGGGATATATTTTACATGGAGGGGACACTATTGGGAACATTATAGGGGCAATTTATCATATTATAATTATATATTAGTAACCCAGTAATATCAGTTTTGCCATCTTTTAAAATTTTTCCTCTCCTCGATTTTAATTCCCATTGTAATACACATACTATGTTCTAATATCGTGTTATTATTTTATTCACGAGTTTCCATCATCATCGCACTGGGCGGTACAGCCACTGGGACGACCACAGTGTTGAGACAGGTGTATTGCGGGGGAGTTCGTCGGCGTGTTGACTCCGGGTCAAGAAGAAACGAACCAAAGCTAAGTGATTTTTTTTCCCTGTCACATTACCCGGAGATACGACGAACCTGTTACAAAAATAAATAACATATATAGTGTTTTATCTAAGACAGTGACATACTCGCAAATCTTATTGTGTTATAATTGTATCTATATCGGAGAGGTGGCGCGGGTATTGTCTCTTTTGTCAGCAGAGTTTTTCCGAGTTTTTTTTAATATAACTATCCAAGTATTTTCTCTAGATTGTTAATTGACCCCCTTAAATATAGTTTAATCTAGAATTAAATACACCCCGATCGTTATATTATTTGATAAGTGGTAATACATTCCGAAAATTTTCTAAGACTCCGCTGATTCTTGAGATAATATAGTTCTGTAGGTTGTATCTTATTCATTTCACAAAATTTTCGTGTTTAGATTGTCGCGTGGTTCTGTAAGATTTTACGAGAGTGTGAAAGGTTATGATTGATGTTTTTCTCACGTGATTTACTATCTGTCTAAGTGTATTCTAGTTAGCTGTATTTTTACATATATTTTATCCCCACCCATAAATTTATAGTATGTAATTAGGCCGTTATAGTGAGTTCCCACCCTTAGTCTTGTTTCGTTAGTAAACTGGTCTTGTAGCGTTTTTTACAATACATTCTTCATAATTTTATTGTGAGTAAAACCTATTTTCTGCCTTAGAGTACACACGTCTAGATCTAACTCTAGAATTAATTATACCATAGTCACTAATAAAAATACGTGTCAATATACACACTATTATACAAATATTTATAAAAGAACTATCTGTTCTTAATACGTGTCTTTGAAAGCACGATATGAAAACGGTAAACTGAGAATATTAAAAATGTTGGTGAGAAAGTCAAAGGACTAACAAACACTAAAGTGAACATATACAGGTCATTTCACCAAATAAACAAAATATAAACAAAATATTAGTAATTTGGAGATCAGTGCACGTCTCCAATATTACATTCTACAAGTAAAAGTAGAATATTGAAAACCTCAAAATATAGTGTAAAATAAATAAATGTATAAAGAATCAAAGAAGTGAGTTAAACTCACTACATAAATGTGTCTCCTGTAGACCGAAAACATAGCTATTGAGGAGCCTTGTATGAAATAAAGTATTTGTGGAGATAAAAAAATTAAGATACATAAACAATAATGATCAATTAGAACTTGGTGACTTTTATATCGTGTGTCTAAGAAATTTCCTAATTGACTCAGTATCTGTCTTGCGTGTGACTTGATTAATTTTGAGTGCATACGTACAGATAGAACATTAGTACTGTAGATCGCCGGAAATTGACATATGCTTTAAAAGAGCTAAGAAGTCGATTTTAATGATATAATTCATAAGCATTTCGTAAACTTGTGTCTGGTTATTTTTGTGTTTAGCCTCAAAGTACCCCGAGGTTTATTAAGACATAAAAGCAAGTGTAACTTACCAGTCATAGGGCGAAATTTGGAATTTTGCATTTGATCTTTAGAGTTGGTGAGCACTAATCAAGTAAAATATAGATAACCTTCTGTTATGTTGAGGTGAGATGTTGAATTAATTTACTAAGGAGACACTACGCTATATATAGATTTGACCTGCTTGAGTTAAAAAAAAAAAAAGGGAAATAATACAGGAATACTAATTCCACAAGAAAAGAGAAATAATATTGAAAAGTGACTATGATGAACACATAATGTTAATGTAAAGAGCAAAATTTTGTTTTTATTACATTCTAAGACTATAAACTGGCCTATAGCTCGTAGCTAGCTTAAAACCCAAATAGTCCTCTGGAAAAATAATTTAACTTTCTAAATTTATTGTACTGTCATTGTTGTCATTTCGTTGTATTTTTTTTGGAATAGTTATTGCTTTCATGGTTATAATTTCCATACAGTTGAAGTAAATTCTATGACATTGAAGCGATAATCGAGTTGCTAATAGTCGAAGAAGAAACACTGTTTTGCAACAATTGTATATCTCTTTTAATATTCATATACCCACATGAAATATAATTAATACTCAGTCTAAGGACGAGAATATAATACAACATTGAAATTACAATAATAAAGAGATAAAATATAAAACTTAACCATGGATCTAGCTGCTATAAAACAATTAGCCGAGGATCTTAATTATGAAGGTCAAGACTTACGTAACTTTGTTGATAAACAGATACAGTTGTATGAAGATGAACTAAATAGATCTAGCGAAAAAGATGAAAGAGAGGAGAGAATGAAAAAGAGAGAACTAGATCTAAGAGAAAGAGAATTACAGGCTAGAGAAAAGGAAAGAGAACATGAGATAAAACTAAAAGAATTAGAATTGAAAATGAAAGGCAGTAAAAATGAGAGTAATGGTGAGGAGACTAAACAGGGAAAGGTCAATAATTTTACAAGGATCCCTAAACTACCTAACTTCAACCCTGAGCATGATGATTTGCCAGCGTATATATCTAGATTTGAATTGACAGCATCTCAGAATAGATGGAATGAAGAGGAGAAATTTATAGGACTATCAAATTTGTTGACGGGAGAATGTTTGCAGGTGTTGCATAGTTTACAAGATAAATCATATAATGCTTTAAAAGATGCTTTATTTAAAAGATACAAATACACAGAAGAAGGTTTCCATGAGAGATTTAGGAAGACTTGCCCTAAAGAAGGAGAGGATTTTAGTAATTATGTGAATAGACTAGTGTTAGGACGAGATAGATGGTTTGAGAGTGCCGGTGTAGAGAAAGATAATTATAAAGGCTTAGCTGATTTAGTTTTAAAAGAACAAATGTATGAGTCGTGTAGCGCTGAACTTGTCACATTTTTGAAGGAGCGTAACCCTAAAACAACTAGTGATATTGTAGGTCTAGCTGAACAGTTTCAAACAGCACATCCTAATGCTAAACTATCAAAAAAACCTAGCTTATGTGCTTTGTCAACTAAATTTCAAGAAAGACAAAGTAGAACTATGGATAGAGAGCAGGACAGAACTAGATATGCCAGTGCCCCAAATTATTTTGGAAGAAAACAATACAGCAATATCAGACAACCATTTAGGCCTAGACCTAATGTGTCACAGTCAAATTTTAACTATAGACCTAGAACACCAAACCAGTATGGCAATGTGCGGCCTCAGTTCCAACCTAATTTCTATAAGCCAAGACAGCAGGATTCACGAACGCTAAATCAGGTTAGACAGCAGTTCGGTCCTAGAAATAATAATAAGAAAGCAAACTTGAGCTCATCATTATCAGGTGATGAAAGCAATATTCCATTATTCAAGGGTCTAATTAATAATATAGAATGTTCAGTCATGAGAGACACAGGTTGTTCTATGTCAGCAGCTTCTGCTAGTAAAGTTTTACATTCACAAATGACTAATGAAAAGGTAGAGTGTACACTAATAAATGGTCAGACCATTACACAACCCACAGCAATAGTAGATGTTATTACACCTTTCTATCAGGGAAGAATAGAAGTACTTGTATTTACAAATTGCGTTGCAGATTTGATTTTAGGGAATGATATAGATCCTAACACACATATTAAGATACAAGGTCTAAGAAATGACAAACATGATGATAACTCAAATAGAGATAGTTATTTGAAACACATAACAGCTCCAGTGACAACAAGATCACAAACTGCTAAAACAAAAGAAAAGGATAAATCTACTATTAAAAATAGTGAAGAAAAAACTACAAGTAAAACTAACTCTATCAATAAGGATGATAATAATAGATCAAAATCTAACCCCAGTAGTCAAGAAAAATCACATATCTTTGGAAGATTTTCTAAAGAAGCTTTTAAACAAGCTCAGGAGCAAGACAAATCTTTATCTAAATTAAAATACCTTGCTAACACTGGAATGTCTGGATATGCATATGAAGATGGACTATTGATCAGAAGATTTGAAAACAAAATTGATAACCAAATTAGTATTATTGTTCCTTCTTGCTTAAGAATGGAAGTGTTGAAGTTAGCTCATGATTCTGTATTTGCCGGACATCTTGGCATAGCAGCGACCAAGAAATCTTTACTTAATAGATTTACATGGCCTGGCGTCACAAAAGACATTGCTAACTATGTAAAATCATGTGAAATATGCCAGAAACACGCTAAAAAGAAACCTAAATTACCTTTGGGAAAGATGGAAGTTATCACAAAACCGTTTGAAAAAGTAGCTATAGACATTGTAGGTCCACTACCTGAAACAAATAAAGGCAATTCTTACATACTGACTTTGGTAGATTTTTCTACAAGATGGCCTGAAGCGATACCACTAAAAAGAACCAAAACTGAAAATGTTGCAGAAGCACTATTCGACATCTTTTCAAGGCTAGGAATACCCAAAGTAGTACTATCAGATAATGGCAGACAACTTATTTCGGATTCAATGCAAGAAACTATGAAAATGTTAGGCGTTGAACAGAAACTTTCAGCACCTTTACACCCCCAATCACATGGACTAGTTGAGAGATGTAACCAAACGATACAAAAGACTTTAGTCAAGCTATCTGAAGAAAACCCTTTAGATTGGGATATACTACTAAACCCTACTCTTTTTGCTCTGAGGCAAATGCCTAACACATCAACAGGTTTTCCCCCTTTTGAACTAATGTATGGAAGAAAAGTCAGAGGTCCTATAGATGTTTTGGCTGACTCTTGTTCTAATCATAATGAAGAAAATGATGAATTGATACATGCATATTCCTATGCACAAAAACTTAAAGGAATTATAAAAAAATCCAACAAGATAGCTTCACACGCTGTGAAGATAAACAGTCAAAAACAAAAAGATTATGCTGATCAACATAGTCAATACAGATCATTCAAGAAAGGTCAAAAAGTAATGATTTTACTTCCTAAAAACAATAGTAAAATTTACCATAACTACCAGGGACCATTCCAAATTATTAATAAAAAAGGTGACAACTATTTCTTTAAAATAAATGACAATATCAGATGTTACCACGCCAACTTGTTAAAAACATGGTATGATAGAAAACCATCAGACAATACTATCAAATTAGCCACATTAGCTTTTATACCCATGTCTAAAGAAGAAGAATTGGAAGAGAAAGAAGCAAATATTGAATATCTCATAAATAAATCAACACAAAGTTTCAAAGATATAAAGTTAGACGAAAATCTTACGCCTATACAAAAATCAGATATAAGAGACATTTTGTCTAAATTTCAGAACACACTAACAGATATACCAGGCAGAACTAATGTTTTGGAACATGATATCAGACTCACTGATACAACACCTTTTAAAGTACACCAATATCCCACTCCATTTAGAGCCAAAAGATGCAATTGAGAAAGAAATTGAAACTATGCTAGAACAGGATATTATTAGACCTTCTAGTAGTCCATATTGTAGCCCTATTACAGTTGTAGCGAAACCAGATGGAAGTATTCGTTTGTGCATTGACTTTAGAAAATTGAATTCTGTTACTATATTTGATAACGAACCCATCCCACAAATGGATGAAATGGTAACCAGAATTACTAAAGCAAAATATTTCACAAAACTTGATCTAACTAAAGGATATTGGCAAATTCCTTTGAAAGAAAATTGTAAACAATATACTGCTTTTCAAACATCACTAGGATTAATGGAATTTAACTACCTACCTTTTGGACTATCAACTGCAGCTCCAACTTTTCAGAGAGCAATGAATAAAGTACTTGGACATCTTAAATTCGTAGCAAGCTATTTTGATGATATATTAATTTTCAGTGAAACATGGAATGATCATTTAGAACATATAAGAGAGACTTTAGAAACTCTGAGGAAAGCAAACCTTACAGCGAAACCATCAAAATGTCATATAGGATTCAGAACAATTAACTTTTTAGGACATATAGTAGGCAAAGGAAACATTAAGCCAGATCCAATAAAAACAGAGAAAATCCTTAACCTCACAAGACCGAAAACAAAAAAAGATGTTAGAAAAATTTGTGGCTTAATAAACTACTATAGGAAATTTATTCCTTTCTTTTCTCACAAAATAGCTCCTTTAACTTCTCTACTAAAAAAAAGAGAACCCAACTAAATCAGTCTGGAATGAAAAGATTGTGAGATAGCTTTTGAGGAAATAAAACATGCACTAGCTACTGATCCCATTTTAGCTATACTCTGATCTTAATAAAGAATTCATTGTTAGAGCCGACGCTTCTAGCAAAGCTATTGGGTGCAGTCCTACTTCAGAAACACAATGACATTCTAAAACCTTTGCTATTATATTTCCAGGAAATTGTTGGAAAGGGAATGCCATTACCCAATTATAGAAAAAGAATGCCTTGCTATTGTTTTCTGCTTTACATCAATTTCTCCAAGTATCTTCTGATGAATTCGTTTCATTATTCAATCAGATCATAAACCTGTTAACATTTTTAAAAATGAATAAAACTAAGAATGCAAGATTGCTCCATTATGCATTATCTCTGCAGCCATTTGCTTTTAAAAGTAGAACCCATTAAGGGGACAGAGGAACTGGCATTAGTGACATTTTTAAGCAGATTCTGATGCTTTTGATCCCTAATTAAAAAAAGAAAATACAATAAAGCTTAAGTGTAGTTGTTTTTCCGAGTTATGTGGGGGAAGAAGTGTCACATTTTTTTATCATTTAAACCAACAAATGCTTAAAACAATTTTTCTCTATCACGTTTCTCTTTGTCTGGGTGAACCGCCGGTAGCAGCTCTGCCACCCAGTACTACCTGCCTCGACGTTGGGGATCTTCCACAGATGGATACTTTGCCCACTGCTGTGAACGACCCACAAGACTTCATCAATATAATTTAGGAATCTAGGAATTGCTATATGATGTATATCCATTTGTATAATTTGATTGTATTAGAATGCGAAATTCTAAAATTCGAAATTGTGTAAAATTTCGTTAGGGGAGAACATAGGGGTGAAGGAGAGGTAAGAAGTTCACAAGCAGTGGGGGAATGAAAAGCGAGAATGTATGTGCAGTAGCCTTAGCCTTTAGATTTACAGCCTTGGAACTATAAAAGACGACGAACACGAGGGTTCGCCCTCTTTGCACATAGCATTTTTTTTGTTGAGAAAGACAGGAGATTTTACATCTGTAAAACTAAATCGGGAGAGGTGAGAAATTATAAGATCTGGATCAAGATTTAGATTTTAATTAATATTAACGTAAATTGTAAAATAATAACGAATTTAGAGATTTGAAGAAATAATTAATTCCCTATCAGAAGTTTTTCTTTGTTATGTCTAGTAAATCATGATATTGTTGATTGTTGTTAATATAGATCGCAGTTGAATAGCTGATGCTAAAATTAAAAACTGTTTTCCTATTCTGTTGCAGGAAAAAATATGTAATAAAAATTTAGCCCGAACAGAAGAAACTAAAACAGAAACAAATGCAATTAACAAAATATTATCAAATCTTCCTAAGTTTCAACATATGAAATTATTATTGACAAAAGTGAAAGAGGCAGTTTGTTGCTGCTGTCAATAAACGAAAAGAAAGAAATTGTGTCCTAAGTGACGAAAAAAAAAAATCTTATACTTATTCTGATATGTCATAAAGAAAACGGAACTCATGAACTGATACATATAAGAAAGAAACTATTATATTCTGAAAGAAAGACAATTTTTGTTATAAAAGAAAGGCGAAGTCAAGAAAAAGGGACTATTAAAACAAGGACTGGTGTGTGTTGACAAACAAGAACTGGTGTGTGTTTACAAACAAGGACTGGTGTGTAAACAAGATCTGGTGATTGGAAGCAAGAAATGGAACGTACAAAAAGAAAAAATGTAATAATAAGATAAAATATACACATAAGAATTAAATAGCGTAAGTTTAATTTATAATTTTGTTTTATAGATATATTTATTTAGTTTAAGATTATTGTTTTGTTTTTTGTATTATGTGTATAAGGGGGAATTCATTACGAATAAATATTGGAAATTTAAAATATTGTTGGGTTTTTATTTTGTCCACATAAGTCTATATATATATATATATGTTTTGTAACATAGTTAAAAGAAAATTTATTATGGATTGTAATTAATTTATCTTTACAGTACTTAATAAATTGTTTTATAGAATTTGAGTCCTTTGCAAGGAATAATAATCAAATTTTATAAATTAGTAAAAAATTATATCCCTATTAATTATAATATAGTGAGTACATTAGAGAGGGAGTTTAATCTTTTACAGGTACCATAAACTAGAATTGAAAAATCTCAACCAGGAAAGCTGCCAGAGACTTCAAAATTGACAAGCAAGTACAGATTATGTATATAAACAATCATACAGACCAGAATTTTGATATCTTAATATTTACTTGAGTTATCATGTTTTAGTTAAACTGCATTTTGCGAAATGCAAAAAAATGAAATTTTGTGATAAAATTGAAAGAAAAAAAGGGAAAAAGAAAAAAAGTAAAGTAAGTAAAGAGCTAAAACCCTTCTGTAACATGATTATAGAGACACAATAGTAGAAGATGTGTGCACAAGTTTCAGATCATTCTACAGGGTAGTTTTTGAAGAAACTTCATTTTAAATGAGTGCTGGGTATGCAAAAATGCGATTTTGAGAAAACTCAAAAAAAGTGTTTCAAAATGCCATAACTTCAATATTTATCAAAATAAACTCTAAAAACCTGTAAAATTACCAAGCTGCCCAACATCCTTATCAATTAAAAAATAAAGAACAGCATCACTAAATTTAAAGCTATTTTTATTGATTTATTTGGGTATATGATGCATAGAGGTATTCGCAATGGCAATTTCAAGTCTCTGTCCGCTGAACACAGGTCAGAAGAAAAAATTCACATTAAAAAAAAATAATGACAGTAGGGTCCTAAAATTTTTTTGCAGTGTTTTTCTGTGATGTTTACCTGCCTAAAAACACAAATTTATCTTTCTAATATAATTAAACTGTGTGATTTTTTTAAAAAAATTTTGCTTAAAGAAAATGGAAATTATAGAAGAAGAGATAAGCGCTGTACAAGGTTGACAAGCAGAACTCGAGATAAGATGACCAAACAAAATTTGATACACAAGTGATAAAAAATATCTAATAAAATTGAAGAGAGAGAAAAAAGACCAAATCAAGGTTAGTGATTCATTTCACTAAAAGGTTGTAGGCTGCAATTGTTACCACTGTTAGTCAAAAAAAATTTTTTTTTTTTTTTTTGCTGAACTTCTGCATGTTTTTTTGTCACGTGTGTTATTTTGTTAGTTACACAAAATTAATGTGAATCCTAAAAAGATTTTATCTGTGGAAAAAAATTAAACTTTGATCAAAAGATATGGGCTAAGCATAATCCACTTGACCATAAGTTGCGGTGACAAGTGATTTTTAGAAGCCACCTGGTAAGCATGCACTGCGGACCACCCTCCTTAGGACTCCAGCCTCTGCTCACCTCTGCTGCTGTAGCATTGCGGATGATGGTACGGGCGGCGCCTGGCGTTGCTCAAGGGGACGAAGCCCTTTCTCTGCCAACCATTTGCTCGTCACAAGCGACAGCTCGCCTGTTCATGCTCGTAGCTGTGATCCCTCAGAGTAAACTCCATGACATGGAACTGCCGACATCCTCTTTGCAGGAGGTGCACTTGATTGATTTGATATCATAAGACTGTTAGCTTCTGCACAAATCCCAGGTTCTGGAACTTCCCCCTCTTCCTCTATTTGTAGACTGCTATGATGGCACAGAGGACATGCCAAAGGCGCTATCAGGTGTCCTAAGAGGACTGAAGTACACACTATCAGACACCCTTCATCATTTAGAAGTTGACCCCTCATCAGCAAACACAGAAAGCCTTTCGCTTATAGGCTGATGTCTGAACAGATATCATCTCCTCTAAGGATTCGCAGGGCTCCACAGTTGTGGCTCTTCAACAAGGTGGAACAGGTGGTTCTTCCTCTGGTAGAGTTGGCTCTGGCAAAGGAGGGACACCATTTCCATTTCCCCAACACGAAAGCGTGCAGAAGAGCAAGCTGCTGCTCATCTTAGGAGGCATGGACTAGGAAGGAAATTAAAAAAAAAATTGCCTTTGAATTTGACAAATGAACGTACAAAACAATCTTTTCATCATTTTTGCAACTTTGAAAATGGTATAATACTTGTACTAAGAGGGTGAAGACAATCTTCATGTACAATAAAGATAATAGGAAACAAAAATATTCATGAGCCTTATAAATATACTTATGGTTCTAATTTATTTTACCACAGATGTCATAAAACGATCCGTATTTTTACCTAAAATCTGATTCACAGAAATCTATATTTTATGTACAGACGCAGTTATACTCATATAGCTCAACTAGATCTAAGACTAGATCTCGATCTAAGAATCTAGGTAGTAGATCTACTACAGTACTAGATCTAGTGTTTTCTTTCCAGTGACGTCAATGTTGAATGCCAGTCCTTTTTTTTTTTTACGAGGAACTATCGAAATATTATCTAAAAGTACAATGGTTGGGATGTCAGCGTTAGGGATATCTAGACCAGACCGTAATTCAAAGCACTATCCTGTGCTTTTAGTTGAGGCTAGATTAGTAAAAATCTACTTTTAGTGATCAATCTAATCTAGATTCTAGACTAGATCTTACAGATCTACATCTAGATTCGTTAGATCATACACTGCCATTATCAAACTCCTAATAAAAAAAAAAATACATGTACATCTACTAGTACAAAAATACTTACCTTAAAACGTTAAAAATTCGATGAAAGCAAATGCTTTTGAAACCAATGAATTGAATTCATGAGAAAACACGTTTCGTGAAAGTTAAATCATCAACAAAGCCGAAACAGCTGATCAGAGAATAAGTCAGTTACTAGAGTTGTGCAAAAACAATTTGGGAAGGCCAAAAAAGAGGCCAAAAGCATCTGCCGATGTTATTATTCAAATTTAACACGGAAAATGTGCAAAAGTTAAATGATTTAAGTACTTTAAAATATCATTATTGTTATTTGAAGTATTAAAAAGTAAATTAATATGAATAAGACTCGACGTCAATTACACCATGGCTACAAATACGTTTAGTCGTAAAAACTCACAACTATGACATACAAAACTGTCGACGATGCTTTTCCACAGCACTGCGCATGCGCATGATGTTATAGGTCAAGATGGCAGTTATTGTTTTTGATAGCAACCCAATCAAAAACGTGCTTGGGTGTTCTTGTTTGAGTAAAAATAGCGCAAACCTTTATAAAACAATGACGTACGGCGTTACTGTAAAAAGAACAGCTGAGGTCGTGACCTTTCCAACGATGCCAAATAGTCTAGGGTTTTGATTCTCGAACCGGGTTGTAGGAACCCTTGAATTTTAGTTTTCGTGAAGATTTTCTGACTTTTCTTGGCGTTTTTGGGTGGGGGTGGCCTCATAAAATGCGTTTTTTTACAATGTTAGACACGCTTTCTTGAGTTAGACCTTTGCAAAGTGCATTTCAGATGATTTCTAGTTGTAAAAATGGGTAAAATTGAAAATTCGATACTGGGTCGCCAAATCGAGTCTCAGACAGCCTCCTA
>JAWDGP010002420.1:685000-692319 GCA_033675545.1 Elysia crispata | reverse complement strand
CATATTGATTATTATGATATAGTTACATACAAGTAGTCATAATTTTTTTTTTTGTAGACAATTTTAATCCTCCTTGGAAACAAGTGAGGCAATGTATCTCCAAAATGAAAAAAAAGGAAAGTATTTTTGTGTGAAGCTCTTCCCTGAGCCTCATTTCCACTAGAAAGGTTTATGCAATTTTATAAATGTGCATGAAAATATTTTAACTACAAATACACCTTTATTCCAATCATGTTCATATGGTGTACAATAAAATAATGGTTATGAAAATTCAATAAAACATACCCATCAATATCATATATTATTTATATCAAAATTCATTATTTGCATGATGGACATAACAGATTTTTTGCACCCCTTCCACATGAAGATCACTTATGTTAAGAATCAAACAACAATATAACACAATAGCTCGAGTTTTAGCATTTTATTGAAAAGTATAAAAATACCTGTACACATACTTGGAGTAGTACTTGTAATTTTATACTCAATTTTTTTAATTTATTCCCTTCATAGTAATGACTTTGAAAATTTAGGGCGGGGGAGGGCTTCAAATTGAAAAAGTTGATTAGAAGTAAACTTTTTGTCCCTTAACTTTCATCCCTTAGGCGCTCACTACCTTATTACAGCTACATCCCATTGAATGTATACATTTTACAAGCCATAAAGTATACCTGTTTAAATATTTCTATTGTTTTGGCAATCAAATGATGTCTTTTGTTTTCTGCACTGCTTACATTCTTGTTCTATAATTAGTATCAATGTTAAAGGTTTATAAATAGTGTCATTTTTTTTTTCAACCTAACACTTAAAAATATTTAGGGCCTCAATTTCTTTTCTGATACCGATATTCAATTATGTACAGCATATTTCTTTAAAGTAGATGTGAACAGTTCCATCTAAATTGTATTCCCTTTTGTTCGGTATTATTTATTCAAACTAATGCTTTTTTTCCCCATTCCTTTTAATGTGCTGCAAACAATAAAGACCCTTGTATGGGCTATTAAAAGATGCCTATTAAGCATAATAGAACATATCTACCATATCAGTCATAGATACATTACAGCAACACATAAATCTGTTTCACATCATTTTTTAGTTTATTTATTAAAATATCCAACCCAATTAAATATATTCTGTTTGATATGGTCCATACAATAGGGATTATTTATAGATATATCCACCATCAGTGATGACACTAAAAGGATGTCATATAGGGTTGTTTAATTAGTGGAATCATTACATATAATTTCAGAAACATGATTAAACATCAACTTCCTCTAGGATTTTCTTTTTGTATGCACAATAAAAAATCATCAACTTCTATGCTTTTCATATTGCAGTTTGCAAAATTATGTTGGAATTTTTTTTCTTCTTAGCCGTTTTGTGTAATACACATGTATCTACCCTTAACTTTTCATCCCTCAGTTTGAGTTCTTTATAAATTGTTTTATATACTTCTGTTTAATTAAATTGTTTCTGTCAATTTTTGCACTGTTTTATATCCTTCTGTATAATTAAATTGTCCCTGTCAATGTTTGAAATTATATTTATGTTATTATATCCAATACCTTAGCTGGCTTTATGCCATGAGAAAGCTTTCAAGCAACATCATATATTGTTACCTCTGAATCACTCAGGTGGACAAAATCAATTGAATGATCTATTGTGATCTAAACAGTAGTCTATTGTTACGAGATTTTTTTTTTTTTACAATATCACTACTCACTTTCAATAAAGAAGTACAATGGTTATCTAATTCGCCATTGCCCAAGTATTTTCTAGGATTTTTAGACTTTGAGCCTTCACTTTTTTTTACCTGGACAATTACATAATGACAATTAATATGGACAGGTTTGTTGCTTGCTGGTATTGCAGTTCTCTTGCATACATATTCTGCCAAACATAATTTTAAACTAAAATTGTTGAGATTCAAGTTCCTCTTCATTCTTAAATGTTTTATGGCATATTGCTGTTGGTTTTATAATAAGTTTAATGTTTTATAAATAATTGAAATAGAATATGAGCACAGGGAGCTATAAGAACATTTTCTCATAAGGTGATTTACTCTGTACTCACACTTTTTTTCTGTTAAAAGTATTAATGGATAACATAATAAAAGTAATAAATGATGACTGTCCCACTAATTGAAGGTTTCGTCTGCATCCATACCAAGAAAGTTTAATATTCCAATGTTCTCTCCAATTCTTTCTTTCATGCTTTGAAAATTATTGTTGTTGCAAAGTATCAGACAACACTGAAACTTTATTTTAAACTTATCAGCATGGATCAGGTCCATGAGGCTGGTGAGTAGCCAGCCCTGTCTGAAAAAATCAGTCAATAGTTAAATATCATGAGAATATTATTTTCCATGCACGAAGGAGATGTTTTTTTTGTATTTTGTTTTTATTTTCAAATAATTTTGTCAGTTTCATGTGTTCGCGAGTTATGAGTCCATGTGATAGAAAATTTAACATTATGGGTAACTGTTTTGTATTTATACGTAACTAGTGACCGGTGCAGAGTCCCAATGACACCCACAAATAGACACCTAAACTCATTCTTTCCAACATCTATCATCTTATATTATGAGGAGATTAAAAGGATAACTAAATCATAATTATACTTTGCTTTCCAGTCTGATGTTGTAATTCTAGAAATACCAAAATGATATGCTCCCCTTTTCTTTACTTTTTTTTTTACCACTTTTTTAGTACCTCCTTATCCATGTATAGATTTATATTTCAATGAAATTATGTCACCTGTATACTCATACTGTGATACTAGAAAATCTATGTAACTATTGTATGTCCTGAGAGCATGCCATTTTTAATTTCCCTTTGTTGAATTAATAAAGTTATCTTATTATATCTTAATTTCTTATATCATGTTTTAACTTAAATAACAAAAATTTATGGGTACCTAACACTCCCTTTGTGGGAGTTTAAAAATATATATGCTAAATATAGTGGTATTTAAATTGGTATACATAAAGTGAAATTCTAAAAAAAAAAATTAAGGTTAAATAATCCAATGATCTTTGTAGAAGAAATACAAAATACATGTTATGATTTGCCTGGTACAATATTTCTTGTGTTGAATTGGAAACAACCAAGTTAAATCATCAGTTCTCAATTTACTTGCAGAACATTTATTTATTAGAGAAGTTAGGTTTTATTTATTTATTTACTTTTTACAAGGCAATGGCACAATTTAAAAATAATAATGTTTGCATCCAGGTGATAATCAAAAACATTTGGAAATTGCAAGAGAGTTTGGATGTAGAGAGAGTAAAAAGTATAGGTTTATAGGTGCCTATAGTACATTTTGAATCACAGTAGCAAAAGAATAAATGTTTATATAACTATACTCACCATGAGGTTAGCTAGGTTTTCCCATATTGTTGCCACAAAGTTATCCAAACTTTTAGGGCTGCCATGTTCTCAGGAGTGTCTTGGACCATCTACTATCTCTCTTTCTAAATTTTGGCTGGCTTTGCCCTTTTCCTTGGTAATGCACTTCCTACTGAAAAAATCAAAACAAAAACAAAAAAACAGTCATATGAATACATGTATCATGTGGAATTTTATTAAGATGATTGTGTGATTCCTTTATAAGTGATTCTTCTACAATGTTAAGGTCAAAGAGTGCTCTCAAATGGGCCTATGAAAATAGAGGAGTAGTCTATTATTAACATACTGCCAAATCAAATTTAATCATTCAGTACATGTATAAACCGTGTCGAGATGTCGAACAGATGCTAAAGAAAAAAAAAATTTAGATTCCTTCTCACTCTGTCACAATGTTTTTAGGTTATTTTGTAATTATTTTCACTTATGAAAACAGATATCACTTAACACTTTTCTGACTGGCCTAAATTCGGGAATTTCCCCTTCCTGCCTGAAGGTTTATACTGTTTTGAATAAAATTTCAGTGGCATTTTATAAAAAATTATATTTTCTGAACTGTTTGTTCTTTTGCCACCAAATTTTCAGGAGAATTTCATATATAATTGTATATTATGTTTATCAATATTTTATCATTATACATATCATGTGGCCAGTGGCGGCCAACTTGAATTTTGAAAATTGTATTGAAAATGAATAAAAAAAATTTTTTTCATATAAAAAAAATAATTTTGGGAGTTATTTTCTCTAGTATGTGTGAAAAAGAATTTACAGAGAGTGTGATAGAAAGATTCCAGATGAAGTAAACAAATTGCATGCAGAAAAAACATCAATAACAGATTGCAATGGCCAAGAAAATCACACGCAACATTCAGAAAATTCAACTTAGAAAAATTCACATACCAATAGATAGAACTCCACAGGTTTGGGTTGACTTTTTGTCTTCGTGAACTTTCCTAGTTTATTGTGGGTACTGCCTCCTTGCAGCCCCATCCTGTTCTTGAGTATGATATAGTCTAAAGCATGGGTAAACACACAAAGATAGATATGGGCCTTGTATCGGGTTTTGATCACGGCCAAGCCTCCTGCCACGCCTCCTCCTGGGCCTATCCCCACCAGCATCTACATGAACTTCTTCCTCACTGCTCAAATTACTTCTTCTACTACCGCTAGTACTACCACTTCTTGATCTTGATCTAGATCTAGAATTAGATCGAGATCTCCAGGAATTATCACTGTCTGGACCCTGACCAAAGCTTTCCCAACTAGCATCACTTCCTAACTCCTCTTCTGAATCGCTGTCGTGACGGACTTGTTCGTCATTCATTATTTCCCTACAAAAAATAAAAAAAAATGTGATGTTTCTCTCAAAATCTCAGTGTAAACAGCTACGGTGCCATTAGCGAACTCTCCTGTAGTAGGAAACCACATAAGGTCTATTATTAGATCGGTGAAATTCCGTACACTAGGCCTGTATACGAAGCTATGCATACGGCGACTACAGTCGCCGGCAGGCACGAAGGGGGGATTGCACTGGCGACTGGAGTCGCCGTCAGACAGAAAAGTGTTAAATTCTTATTCATCAGCTGAATTTGCTTGTGTACATAACTCTGTCCTATTATCAAAGTGATCAAATTTTCACTCTTTACTTCCCATTTGAGTGAAATTTGAAATGTACCAAATTAATAGAACCATAAGAAAAGTTTATTTCCATAATTCATGTGTATGGATATAACTCATTATCTCATGCCCCTAAGTTGAAGTTTTTGAAACTCACAACAATTAATGTTGTACACTTCAGTGTGCCTGACATATTTGATGTAACTTTTATATCAAAACTGAAGCTTTTGCTAAGGTCTTTTTTTTTCTTTTGGAATTGGGAAAGTTGATTCTATCATTCCTAATGTTGCATGAAAATGATTATTACTTTGAAAGATAGTCATTTGTTTCCTCTTCAGGAAAGTTATTAAATTCAAACTTGATTGTAATGCCTGTTATAAAAGAAATATTGTCTAAATACTGAGAATTTTTTCTACCTCCACAACAGACCACCCCCTTTTTTTTTAAATTCTGAAGTTAAGCAGATTATTCCTAGTTATGTACAGAAAGATCATGTGTTTGTTGGTTTAACTTAACAATCAAATATGATTATGTAGTGAGATAAAAGTTTAAATAAAAAAAGAAAATTAAAAAACTTAAACGAATACACTTCTTTGGGCTTGGTTAAGCATACAGTTAAAAAAAAAGTAGTGCTAAAAAAAGCGTTTTTAACATATTAAAAAAAAAATGGGCCAATGTCATTTTCTTTACATCTTTTATCAGGGTATGATTTTTTGTGGGTTATGAAAAAAATAGAGATTGAAATATGCAAAAATGTTAAAACTGGTTGAAAAAATAAAAATAAAAAAATTTGGCAGCAGTATCTTTAAATTATAAATAATTATTTAGCATCTCCTATTTGTACTATTTAGAGAAGAGTGGGACACTTTTCATGAATAGTTTTTAGAGCTAGCTGCTCTACTTTTTATAGTTTATTCAATATTATGAAGAAAGAAAATAAAAAATCAGTCTCATCATTTATATCTATATCTTAAACTGTAAGTATGTTATCTGCTGTGCAGATTTGCCCACGTTAGGCCATATAAATGTCTTACTCTTTACTCACAATGAACTTGAAGTTCAGACGTGACATAAGTTTCATTTGAAAAATATAAAGTGTAAAAATAAGGCATTTTGAACATTTAAAGTAAATTATTATACAAGATGAAGTTTTTTTTTCCACAAAAATACAGGTCCAAATTATATTAAATTCATTGAAAAGAAAACAAAAAAACATCAGCATAAATTGAATGTCAAAGTATGACTGAGTATCAATCACGCATTATTTGAAAATTGTTGAGTGACTAGTCAACATCCCATCCTTTGCAGAGTTTTAGATTATCTAAATTGAGCGTAACTGTTAGACAGCTTGGAGCAAATCATTTCCTGTAGTTTCTCAAAAATACATTTATAAATGCTAAACAAGAACAAAGAATTTTAAGGCTATTCTAAGGACAAAAAAAATTCAGGCCTGAAATTTGTTATCAATCAATTTCCGCTTCTTATTCAGTTATTGTTATGTTTTTTAGTCAAACAAAGGCGAAAAGTATGGTATCTAGAGGTCTTTCAAGATCTAGTCTGCAAAACTCTACTAGTCTAGGTCATAGCCAGAATCCAAACTCAGTGTTAATCTCACATTTGTTTAACATGGGTATTGTTCTCCATTTTTAATCAAGAAGAATAGAGTGGAGGTGCTGGATCCAGCTAAGTTTTTCTAGTCTTAATCTAATAAAGATCTCTTTCTAGGTCTGATTAAAAAATAAATGCTCTTCTCAAATTTTTAATGAAGATCATTGTAAATTTGTACAATTTTACATAGATCTGGGTCTAGATCTAGTATCAAGCTCTGTTGAGTCATGATGTGCATCTTACGGGTAAAATAGATTGAATTTATTTATCGGCTTTCTGTAATGTTATATAGAACTAAATTTAGATTTCCATCGACTAAATATTTAGACCATTGACCAAGAATAGATCTACAGTATACATCTTTGTAGCACTGTATCAATCCATATCTCGGGGACAGGAATTGAGATCTATATCTGTGCATGGATTAATTGGATAATAAAAATCTCCTTTGTTTGCTGATTCCATGTGGACTTAACAATATATAAGGGTGGATAAATAAAATATACAGACATTGGAACGGCCTACTCTCTTTGCTATTAAAGCAAGGATTGAAATCGTCTGCTAATTGATGAGTTGTTTACATTCGCCGCTCCTGCGCCGGAAGCTACGCATAGTCGAAAAAAAATAACGCTAAGAGGAGGTGACGTTGTTGCTATAAATAAAAATGTTTCAGGTGCCATTTAG
>JAWDGP010002420.1:637500-682500 GCA_033675545.1 Elysia crispata | reverse complement strand
ATCTGTGGCATTGCTATAATTAAAGAGAATTATGTGCGACAAATAATCTCAAATCAAGTCTGCAGTTCAGCAAGAACGAAGCACTCAATGTTTCTCAATGAAACCGATTTTCTACAATCTATCCACTTGATCAATTCTCTTCTTACAGTGTTAGCCGTGGCCCCAAGAAAAAGCTGAGTAAGCACAGCCCTTCCCGTCATGCAGTGGTCCTTGGCCCTGTGCGAGTGGTTGAGCACTATCCTTTCATTCATTCCCCAGCATTGTATTACAACAGCTCTTCCTCAGGTCTATCTCAAAGAAACGGGGTCTGTGGATTCACTTGTATCTTAGTTTTCTTACTTAATCAAATTACCTTTGGACTTTGATCATCAGTAAGTGATGGTAGTAGAAAGGTTTTTGATTTGTTTCTTTTCTTAGCATGTCGCGAAGAAGAAAATGTTCCCCGCTTGTAGATTACAATCAAACACTTTATCAGTGGTATGATCCCCAAGGCTTAATATTACTCAATCAAATTAATGATCGACAAAAGAGAGAGAGAGAGAGAGAGAGAGAGAGAGAGAGAGAGAGAGAGAGAGAGAGAGAGAGAGAGAGAGAGAGAGAGACAGACAGACAGACAGACAGACAGAGAGACAGAGAGAAACAGACAGATAGACAGACAGACAGACAGAGGTGGACAAACAGACAGATAGACAGACAGACAGACAGAAGTGGACAAACAGACAGACAGACACCAGACAGAGAATGAGAAATGAGAAAAAATTTGTGACACGAGAAATATTAAAGATGAATTTTTAAAAGTATTTATAAAGAATAAGCTTAAATCAAACTACAAACGTATGTTGCAAAAGACGTATATGTAAAATAACAAACGTAAGGGAAGGTTCGAAAGTAAGTTATCAGACTTTCTTCAACACCTCTTAAAAGGAAAACAGGTTAGTGGTTTGAGGGGATAGATAAATATGCAACCGGATGGTAAGTGCATCAGCGTGGGTGTGATATAGAGAATCGCTTAGCGAGATATTCGCGAGTGCCTCCTGGCTAATGTGTAACAAATTAATACTGTCAGTGACAGGAAGAGGTGAGACGCCGTTATTGACCTGCCTTTCGAGGGTGATTGAACGGGGCCATTGACGTCCCTCATTATCGCATGCCGCCATCACAACTTAGGTATATCTATCTATCTATATATATATATATATATATATATATATATATATATATATATATTATGAGATCTTACGTAAGATCTCCTATATCTATAAAATGCTCCCACAGTTGAGCACTTTTATCAATTATTCCAACTTATCTTCAAACTATATATATATATATATATATATATATATATATATATATATATATATATATATATATATATATATATACGATTTTTCAGAAATAGAACAGAGTTCGAAAAAAAGTCGATTCCACAGAGGCTTTTCTTAGTGGATTTGAATTCTCTCGCATTATTGGTTTCGAATCTTTCGGATCCAAGGTATCTGAAAACTGAGGCCAAGACTAGCACAATTTTTTCGCTGCTGATGAAAATTTCATGTTATCACTGAGACATTTACTACTTGGGTAAGCAATACTGTGAAGCCCATATAGCATGCCGGTAATGAACCTGAGTAAAAAAAAAAAGAGGGGCAGGGAGGGGGGGGGCACTGTTCTAAAATAATCTATACCCCAACGATGGCTCCAGGAAGGAATCGGGTATGTATATTATTATGAAGATATGCATTTCTTGCTCTACAAATGTCTGTTTTCATGAAGTCATGATATCCATAAGAAGTGAACAGAATTACAGCCTTCGAATTTATAGAGAAGAAAATTCGAGCCAAAACGATTTAAGCGGTTGTGGCAGCGCAGATATCCGGTTTTTGCACGAAGTGGATCATGGCCTTAAAAATTGTAATAAAAAAATGAGTCAAAATGATCTAAAAGGTAATGACATTGCAGATATTTTATTTTCCAGTAATCCGGTTCTTGTACAGGGATATCTCAATAACTTTCCATGAGTTCTCAAATTGAGCGAACTCTCATTCCCGTCTATTGAAGGAGAGGACAGAAAAATTCCCTGCAGGGGGTTTCATGACTATATCTTGATTATATTTTTGGCTAAGCTCACGCCCACACGTGAGAGTTTCAAGGACTGAGTGGCAACTATAGTTGTCATGCTTTAGAGCGGGATGAGAGCATAAGAGCCATAGATGGCCGCAAAGATGCGTCGATTTACGTCAAAGCCTCCATTTAGGTTTTCTCGGGGAGAGAGAGAGAGAGAGAGAGAGAGAGAGAGAGAGAGAGAGAGAGAGAGAGAGAGAGAGAGAGAGAGAGAGAGAGAGAGAGAGAGAGAGAGAGAGAGAGAGAGAGAGAGAGAGATTTCGTTTCCCTAAAGATAGCTCATTCATCTAAATGATCGTATATCACTTCTAAGTCTAGCATGTAGGTGGCACCCAAATCGCGAGCATTTCCCGAGTGCCATTCTATTGTCTGCATCCGGGTCACGACTTTTTGAAGAGCATAAAAATAAGTACACGAGTTCCAGATATGGCCAGTTACTAATTACATTAGTCTGCGCATGGGATGTATACATTATGCTCTGGTTGCATTAATAGTAATAGAAGTATTCAGCGACCGTTCTCTCAAATTGATTGAACACAAAGTATTTACTTACTTACTTACTTACTTATCGCCGTTCCGCATCGTAGTCGTCAGACTGCAACGCCTCGGCTGCCTTTTGTATTCTTGTGCATAGTATCCTCCACTGATCCCTCTGTTCTGCGATCTTTTTCAGGTTTTCAATGTCTTTGAAGGTTTTAAGTATTGCTTTCTAATCGGGACAAGTCGTTGTTCAAGACCACTGGCAAGGTAGTGATTGGTCTTCCCCTGTATTTGTCCCCTTGTGGGACAAAGAATCCTTCCATGGCTTTATTGGCTGGGATTTCTCTGTCGCGTCGCAGTATATGTCCGAACAAACGCCATCTGTTTACACAAAGTATTTAAATATATTTTACATTCCAACCATCGCTCGAACTTAACTTAAATTAACAAAACAAGACTTTCAGAATTCTTAAAACGAGTGTGCTTACAGTGAATCTTTCTTCTATGTGTAAGATCAAGAGTACTAAACACGCACTTTTATAATATCAGACTTTTGATTAAAAATGTGATTAACGAAATGGAGTTTAGGAAGAATATCTGATAACTTTATCATGCATACTTACTGAGCATGGAATATGCATGAGCTCATTAAAATGGATCGGAATCTCTCAGTCTGAGTATTATTGTAGGAAATGTGAAGCATTCTGGGAGAGAAAGTGTCCTTACTCTCGACGAATATTTTAGTAACCCTTCAGTAGAATATGTTGTATGACTGAGTGTCTGCAGATACTATTCGATTTTCATGGAAGACGAAGTAAATAATACATATAAAGCCATATGCTATCTCTAAAGCTATGCATACTTTTAAAATTTGCAAGTGATCAAAAAAGAAAATTGATACACAATTCCCATAGCACAAGGAAGAATGATTTCCAATAGAGTTGTAAGACTTAATTTTTTGTTAAAAACTCATTCGACTGAGGAGTGGATTGCCTTTAATTTTTAACATCAAGAGTATCTTACTTTGACAATTGCAATTTGCATTGTTACATTTTGTGATAATTTTATCTCAATCTAATTTGACATTAATTTACATAAATTCCCTCGCTCAGTCAAAGCAAAACAGAAAACACTTAAATCATACCTTTACAAAAGAGGTCAAAGAGTATAATGTGACGTGGAAAAAGATCATTTTCTTTGAGAATTATACAGGTCAGCATTCCAGTCCAAACTTTTGTCCACAGGTACTTTTAAACTGCTCAACTTCCACCTCTCTAGTAAAGAATGGTACCAACGGTAATTTGTTTCGTTTTCTTGTTTTTCTGACATCTTTAGTTTTTTTTTCATATAAAATTAAGAAATGATCTTAACACCAGTAGTCAAACCAGTTCTGTGCGTCTAAGTATTTTTTTTTCTCTCTGAGCCATACAATGAAATAGGGGATAACACAGTTTCTAAGGGACGAAAGGGAACGGTGGTGAGCTGGATATTAATGTTTTGAGAATAATATTAGAAATAGTAATAATTGAACAGTTTTGTTCATGACATTGCTCAGATTCGCATCTTGATAAACTGATCGCATCAAGTAGATGATTGTCAAATTTACCTTTTCAGCAATTTAGAATTCATTAGTTGTGACTGGATGATATTAAGATCAGAGAAAATATCAGTGGATAGTCTTTTGTAAAACTTTTTAGGAACATCAAGGGATTTATCACCTCCAAGTAAAGAGAGTATAAGAGGAAGACTGTTAACTTATTCTTGTAAAACTCCTATCCATTTATAGATCATTTTAAATCCTCTTATAATTTACGTATGAATAAAATGGGCAGCTATGGATTCTCCCAAAGTAGTGCACATGTAAGTACTTTTTATGCAAACTTGTTAAGGCTTGTAAGGAGCAGTTATTTTCAAATGAAGTGAGAAACTACAAAACAAGCTGCTTTCCGATTTAAAGTAGATTTACATCTTTCAACGGCAATTATACTATCAATATTTGTTCAAACAAAGAGACAAGAGACTGCCGTTTCTAAGAAAAATAACAGTTATTACTGATGCTACTACTTCCTAGCCATATAAAATTTGTAGATGAGACGACAGGAATCAATTTGGTCAAGATAACGTTAGTTTGCTATAAAATGCGAAAAAAAAACCTTTTTACTCAATCTTTCAAAACACATTTCGCATTGTAAGGTAACATCCAGATCTTTTTCCCTGGAATTATTTGAACTCGAGCAGCATAATGTTTGCTATCAGAACTACTAGTTAGATATGCTAACACTTTTAGCATTAGCTAAGTGTTGTTGTTACTTAAATTATAAAAAAAAATGCTCAATACAATTAGATAAAAAATAAAACAAACAATAAACAAAAAAAAAAAAAAAAAAAAAAAGAAAGAAAGAAAAGAAATCACCCTCACCCAAACAAAAAAACAAAACAATAAAAAACATTCTTTTTGCTAGAATGACCTCTCTCTCAAAAAAAAACAAAACAAAAAACAAAACAAAACAACAACAACAACAACAACAACAACAACAACAACAACAACAACAACAACAACAACAACAACAAAAACAAACAAAAAACAACAGCAACAACAAAAGTTCCTGAATCGCTCTACACATTAAATCAAAAGCTCAATAAAGATTGCTGTCTTCCAGCTTGTTATTAATTTTTGCACTTCTGAATCATCAAACCACCAAATTAAGAAATAAAAACAAGTTGAATGGCTCTGCGGTCTGATGCAGGTCGGGAGTCTAACATTCTGTGTGATCCAAGATATTTGAAGGTATATTAGGAGAAGAAGGAGAGAGTGGAGAAGAAGAACAAGAATGAAAAGGGGGTAAAGAAGAAAAAAAAAATGAAGAAAGAAAAAGAAGTAGAAGAAGAAGAAGAAGAAGAAGAAGAAGAAGAAGAAGAAGAAGAAGAAGAAGAAGAAGAAGAAGAAGAAGAAGAAGAAGAAGAAGAAGAAGAAGAAGAAGAAGAACTACAACAACAACAACAACAACAACAACAACAACAACAACAACAACAACAACAAGAGCAGGAAGCACAAGAACAAGAAGAACAAGAACAAGAGGAAGAGAAGGAGGAAGATAAGGATGAAGAGAAAAATTGCTCTGATTAAAAATAAATGCCCACAATTCGTTAGTTTCTTTTTTCTTTGAAGAGCGTCATTGATAAGAAATGTTTGATCAATTTTCTGAGATAAATTCAGGGAAGAAAGACGTGAATAATGAAAATGAATGGCCGTCCAATTTGTCTTGCTCGTGTCTTATTGACCACAGAACAAGAATCTTCTCCATCCTGATAAATTAGTATATCAGAACTATGTGTGACCAAGCCGCTGACTCACCACTGTCTGGTCATGTGCTAGTAGAAAGAGCAAAATTTGTATAGAGGAAAATAAAAGTGGTGAGTGCTAAGGAAAAGGCAGAAAGATGAAGGGGTATTGGTACATGGGTGTATGTTTGGAGAGGGATCAACTTTCCACCTCAGCACCCGTTATAATACGTTCATCACCAGCCAGCGAAGAATCTCTGTAGATTTACGCCGAGGAAACAATAGTGGAAGATCGAAGTTCCACCGACGGCTCAGACCGATGCCAAACTAAACTGCTGTAGGTAGACACTACCCTTTATTCAGTGCAGCCTTGACCGCAAGATCGAGTCATAGGCTCACGCTGGGCCGAAAACCAAACAAAAGATACATTTCTTCTACTCTCGTGCCTTTTCTTTTCATTTTTTGTTGTTGTTAAATTTTTATAGTGATTCAGCTTGCACGCTTACACCGCTTTAGTAAACTTAACTCGTTTTTCCTTATTATATATTTTATACATCAATCTCTGTCTCTGTCTGTCCGTCTGTCTCTCTTTCTTTCTCTCTCTCTCTCTGTCTGTCTCTCTCTCTTTCTCTGTCTCTGTCTCTGTCTCTCTGTCTCTCTCTCTCTCTCTCTCTCTCTCTCTCTCTCTCTCTCTCTCTCTCTCTCTCTCTATTTATCTTGCCATCCCTCTTGCCTTATATATTTATAAGAATCTAATTTATCGAAAGAAATGCAAAGAGTTAAACGCAAAAAAAAAAATAATAATATCAAAGGGAACCATTATATATATATATATATATATATATATATATATATATTTTTTTTTTTTTTTTTTTTTTTTTTTTTTTTTGCATGGGTGTCAAGTCCTAACGGGGTACAGTTTTCAGCACATCATCTTTCTTTTTAATTTTGTGATGTCCTTTGGTAAGCTATAATAATTTTCAAACCTTTAGTAGTGCGCGTACAGCCGTCATTTTTAAAATCGATGATGATCACGCCCGTCGATGTCATTGACACAGTTGGCCCATCTAGCATTTGACAAAAATCGCTTTATCAACAGTCACGCAGAGTAGAAAGCACACGTAATTAGTCAGCAAAAAAATTATCATCCCTTCTGTATATGACTGATCTGAAGTCGATGATTGCGAGAAACGTTTGATTGATTTGAGGTTGTTATATCTCAAGGACAGAGCAACCTATATTCGACATAATAGTTCTTATTACAAGAAAAAGAAAACGTTAACAAATTGAAAACAGATCAAAGCAACAAACTCACACCTTTTAAAGAATAGTTTGCCTTCTCCAAAATCGTTATTGCTCTCTTTCGTTGCGTATGGCATTTTGGATGAACCCTTTCTTAGTTGTGCTTACAGAAAGGGTTTCTCAATTTTATTAAATCAGCATGAAACGCTTCCCACCAAAATTTTCAGAGAAAGCTTAGAAATCTCAAGTTGTCTATTTGGCTTAAGTGAAAATGCTGATAATGTATTTTGTATCATCATGTTGTGCACGGTTAACAGAATACATCATTCATAGAAAGGAGACATAAGAACAGGTAAAAGCTCTTTTCTGTTATGATTTATTAATAACCATAAACAAAAATTATTTAATAAGCAGTCACATTTAGGCTGCTGTGAAGGATGATGATTAACATTAGCAAAAGGAGCGAAACAAAATATTTAACAAAATTATAACTACAATTTTATATATTTATGAGGGTATTGGCTAATACAGCAGATTTGGGACAAAAAGATGAATCATTCGACACAAGGAGAGTATGGAATGCTTAAAGACAACACGTTCTTCTCTTGCTTTCATCATTTTTCGTGTTCTTTATAATCAGCAACTATTTTCTGCACAAAACTAGATTGATCTCTAACCAGATACTGTTTTATCATGCAACAAGATAACTTTCAATGCAAAACCAAACCAAAACCTCACCTAAAGACAACAAGGACAAACTATAATAATAATAAATGTCTTTATTAAATTTCACCATATCTGACCTAGTTTCGCCATTTGTCTTTGCAATATCCTAAAAATAAGGCAATGCGAATCTCCTTTTTATCCTGTTCCAAGGCTATGTGCAAAGTACGATGACCCATACACATAAAAA
This sequence comes from Elysia crispata, assembly GCA_033675545.1. Classification (NCBI taxonomy): domain Eukaryota; kingdom Metazoa; phylum Mollusca; class Gastropoda; family Plakobranchidae; genus Elysia; species Elysia crispata. The sequence goes on along the minus strand of JAWDGP010002420.1, from coordinate 674,465 downwards.
AAGAATGATAGACAAAGTCGTCATGACACAGTCTCGACACAAGGTCTCCTTTGTTATTTGATTTCAAATTTTCAATTCATGGACTTTTGACTGATTAGATAAAACTTATCAAGATTGCAATCGTTCATCTGACATTTGCTATCTACCGCTAGTTTTTTTTTTTTAATCTTGGTCACTCTCAGACCAAGATGAGTGATATTGAACTTTACCACTTGCTTTGCTGATTCCCTTTTTCATCAAATGAATCTATCGCTCCTGAGAAATCACTATCACAAACAGTAAGGGGCCGCCATTTGTCTTTTCGATCTTCAAGGACGTCATCAGTACTCTAGCCGCTTTCCGCGTCCGTGTTGAGGTGAGATTCCCGGTGACCTCCGTTAACCTGACAAGGTGAATTTTATCAAGTTGGGCGGAGACTTGTCCACAAGGTTTTCCTAGACACATAACATATATAAAAATACAGATGTCACGATTTTTTTTATGAAGAATCAATATTATTTTGGTAAAAGCTAAAGAGTAATTAAACATTCCCATTGTTATACCGTTGAACTTTTTGTATCTTTTGCCTATAGTTAAAATGAAAGTGCGACGGGTGCCGAAGCATCTATAAATCGTTGGATCTAATCTCACCAATTCAAGCATTTTTCGGTCATTTGCACTTAAAAGCCTTTTCCTACCCACTGCTGAAAACTACTTAAAATTCTAGCTCATATATTTCTTACTTATATTCTTATTATAAACCCAATGGTTTGCGTCCTCTAGATCTAAATCTGAAATTACTAAAACTAACTTCTGCTGCTACTACTACTACTACTACTACTACTACTACTACTACTACTACTACTACTACTACTACTACTACTACTACTACTACTACTACTACTACTACTACTACTACTACTACTACTACTACTACTACTACTACTACTACTACTACTACTACTACTACTACTACTACTACTACTACTACTACTAGTACTACTACTACTACTACTACTACTACTACTACTACTACTACTACTACTACTACTACTACTACTACTACTACTACTACTACTACTACTACTACTACTACTACTACTACTACTACTACTACTACTAATACTATAACCACCACTACTACTTATACCAGTAGTAGTAGAAATAATAATAATAATAATAATAATAATAATAATAATAATAATAATAATAATAATAATAATAATAATAATAATAATAATAATAATAATAATAATAACAATAACAATAGTATTAATAACAATTATAATAATAATGATTATAATGACATCAACATCAACAGCAACAGCAACAACAATAATAATAATAATAATAATAATAATAATAATAATAATAATAATAATAATAATAATAATAATAATAATAATAATAATAATAATAATAATAATAATAATAATAATAATAATAATAATAATAATAATAATAATAATAATAATAATAATAATAATAATAATAATAATGTAATGATAATACTTTATATGAAAAAGATAATGATGATGACGAAAATCATAATGCTGCTCAGGGTGTTGATAATTAAACTGGCACTGGGACATTAAGCAAATGTTTTTGCAGCCAAGCGCCTGTATCACAAGCAACGCCCCTATCAGGCTAAGGCTTGACCTGCCAGCGGCAATCATAGATATGAGCCTTTCACAACAAACATTCTTATCAAGTCCAAACAAAAATAATAATTTATAGTTATCAAATTCGAGATTTAGATATCTTATCTTTAAAAACTAATAAATTGAAGCGTGACGACTTGGTAGTTAAATTATTTGCACATAGCAATATGCAATATTTGTTAAGGAGTTGATAGGACAACCATTTGAATTCAACAAAGAGCCATTACTCTGTCATTTTTTTTCTTTTCATCTCTTTTAATCTGCTCTTAAATTACAGACCTTAAATTGACTATGTGAATTAAGACAGGTAACGACGCACAGTTTTTATGACAGCTCTTGCGTACAGGTCATTGCAAATTATGAGGGATTTTGCTTTGTATAGAGTGTTTTTACATGCAGCATAAAACAAATTTGAAATAACAGTTTTACAGTTATATTCTGAATATTATTTTTTCGGTGTTACCCTGACGATCAAGATGTAGCACAAGATATTAAAATTTCAAATAGGTTAAAGTGTAAGAGAGAAAGAGAACAAAATAATTGTAAGGTTTGCCTTTCAAATGACTATGAAGTCATGACTTTCATTTACTGTCTCACTCTGAATATTGAGGTCTGAAAAAAGACATCTAATATGGTAAGCTTAAGATCAAGGTGGGAGCCAATTCTAGTACAAAAGACAATAAATGAGCAGCCTGGTGCCGCATAGCTCCAAACAGACAAGTCTCTGAACATCTCTTTAGAATTTTCATCTGCCAATATATGGACACTTCGCTAGTTCAGGCTAAGACAAGAGTTGGCGGAGTAACAAGCATTAAAATGAGCAGGAGTGACAGTATTAAAATTAAGACCATTATTTGTAACACTTATAAACTAAGTAACAACACAGAAAGCGAAGTTTTAATACTAACAAAAAAACCCTGCTGTAGTAATCATCTTTTACTTCATAAATTTATTTAATATGACTTGAGTTTTATGTAAATTATAGTTAATTACACTGATAACAAGAGATCGATTTAAACAAATGCTAAATAACTTATATGAAGATGATTTTGAAACGTAGCTAACTTTTTATCAATTTATCATATAACAGTAGATTTAGGGTGAGCTTTTGTTTTATCATGATGTTTTTTCATTATTGTGTTTAAAAAGTTAAAAGTATCAAGCTGGTTACGGAAGATGATCATATCTGCCATAACATGAAATTAAATTAAAGTAACGAAGACTCATGTGGATTAGATCAAACAATTAACACAGGGGATTCCTCAAAGGGGTTAGACTTTGCTTAACTTCTATAAATGTTATAACTGTCTATGTTAGCCCATTAATCTAATCTTTGACATAATTATGCACACTGTGTAATATGAAAATTTTATGCTGTCAATCAATTTACTTTGCACATGCTCGGAAATGATACAATGAATTCACTCGACCTTTTTTTTTTTTTTTTTTGGTTAACGATATTATGAAACGGTAAAAAAAAATCCTTTGTAAGAGGTAAAAAAGTCTGTTACCGAAGATAATCTCAAACAAGACACTTGACTTTTGTTATCTTACATAATATCTGTGCACTTTGCAGTCTTTCATATGTGTCGAATCTTAAAATTGCTTTGCTACCTTATTAATTTTAAGCAATTAAATCAGAGAAATATATTTGAGGAAAAAGATGACACTATCTTCAGCTGACATATATCTTGATCCTGTCAAAAATATATAACAGTTTAAGCAAAGTGTATAAAACCAGTAAAATAAATGTTAGTTTCAATAAGCATTTTTAATATAAGGAAACTTTTTCAAATTCCTTTGAATATGGTGGGCCGTACTTGAAAATAAGATTTAAGGGAGATAGAAAACAAGTTTCGTGAATAATGTCAAAATTTAGCAGATTTAGGGGAGATCACTGTAACTATACAAAACGACTGTTTTCTAAAACGAAGTTTAAATCTTAAATCTTATTTGACCTTTACTCGAAGTAAAAACGGGGTAAAAACGTAAGCAATGGAATAAATTCTGATATTCGAACGTACCTAACAACAGCCTGGATAGACTTGATAGAAATAATGCTGCAACGATGTAACAGAAAAAAGAAAGCGGGGCGACCCCTGCTTAAACATCCACGCTGGTTACCAGTAAAACGTCTTAATGCTACTGCGCTAAACATTGTTAAGTCTTTTCTCTCTCTCTCTCTCTCTCTCTCTCTCTCTCTCTCTCTCTCTCTCTCTCTCTCTCTCTCTCTCTCTCTCTCTCTCTCTCTCTCTCCCACCCCTCCCTTCGTTTGAACGGACAAAAAACTTTTGAATGTAAAACTAAGAATTATGGAGAAGAGCTTTCAATAGTAGTGCGCCGGTAATCTTTAACAGCAACTGAGAGACACAAATTCAGAACAGACTTTTAAAAAGCTAACAAAGATTTGTTCCGCCACCTAGCTCAGCTAATGTAAAACCATGTTTTTGTGTGTAAGGATTATGTTGTGATTATATTTTACGTAATAATATAAATTTTCAATGTCATGTTCTTTCTCATGGAGATTTTGAAGTGTAAAAGCGTTCTGAGCTGATTTTTTTAAGGGAGAGCGCTCTAAAAATAATCTGTATCATTAATAATGTTGACACCCCGCAGTTCTGTTGACCTCTTCTACACGAACTTTCCACAAGTTTAAGTGCACCTCGTGGTAACAGTTACGCACTATCGGGGCCTATTGTTCATCTGTTTCTAGCACATGACAGTAAGTATTGAAATGGTTTTCGCCACAGGTTGCCAAATCAAGCCCTGTGATACCTGTGTACATCACAGGAAAACAATCGAAGAAAAGAATGATGTGCTGAACCTTTGCGAGAGCAGCTCATATTTCCCTTACAAGATGACTGGGCTCTTAAAGGCTAAGAGGGAAAGAAAAACATAATCCCCAGGATGGGATTTTTATACTTTTGATGGATGTCTTATGTTCCCTACAATAAAGTTAATAAAACAAATCAAGCTAATGGATTGGTTGCCCCTGTTCTGATCAATTTCATTCCGATTCAAAAGAATATAAATTTGATACTTGAGTCCAATATTTTAGCAAATGAGAAAATTATATCAAATTCTTTTGAAGCTTGCGTTTAAATATAATGATTCTTACTTAAAATTGAATTTTAACAAGAGTCCTCTCGCAAAGAAATTGGTTTACTTTGCAGTTTTAACACTAAAATGTTTTGTAATGCACCAAATCCTTTTAAATATTGACATGGCTTAACAAAAATTAGTTAGGAGGCTCGTACAAAGCAATGAAGCTTTGTAATCTTACAAAGAACCATAGCTGTCATTATCATTCTGACATGCCAAATGTAACGATTATTTTTATTTTTTCTATTTTTTTTCTGCCGGTTTATCTTTTTCTGAATTTATCTTTTGAAATATTGTTTGATAGGTCACCAATTATGTGTCCTTCTTCAGCAGTTATCTACACCATATCATTGTTCTGCAATAAGCCCTTAGTTCAATTGTCCTCTACCCACTTAAGTTATCACATGATAATAACCGATCACGTACCAAAAAGAAATAAAAGCGGAACAGGGCGAACTCATTTAGTCATTTTGGAAAACGATCACCATGATGAAAGGTACTTTTCTAATCTGCGCATTGGCTCTCTTGGCCCTCACATCCCAAACCTATGGTGCTGAGAGGAAGAACTGGGTCGTTCTGATCGCTGGTTCAGCTGGTTATGGAAACTACAGGCACCAGGCCGATGTATGCCATGCCTATCAGATCGCACATAAGAATGGCATTCCTGACGAACAGATTATCGTTATGATGTACGACGACATTGCTCACAATGAAAACAATCCTGTAAAAGGCAACATCATCAACAAACCTGGAGGTCCCAATGTCTATCCAGGTGTGCCGAAAGATTACACGAAAAATGAAGTGAATGCAGAAACTTTTCTGGCTGTACTACAAGGAAACAAAGAAAAGGTTCGAAATCTTTTAGGAAGAGAAGGTAAAGTCCTCGAATCCGGCCCAGATGATTACGTTTTTGTCAATTTCGCTGACCATGGTGGTGTTGGTATACTGGGAATGCCATCACCTCCATATCTCAAGGCAAGACCTCTAAACAAAGCGCTAGAGGAAATGTACAAAGCCAAAAAGTTTGCCAAGCTTGTTTTTTATGTGGAAGCTTGTGAGTCTGGCTCCATCTTCCAGAATATTCTCCCTAAGGATATTAACGTCTACGTCACTACTGCTGCCAATGCTGATGAGTCAAGCTATGGTTGCTACTGTCCGCCTGATGACGATAATAGAGGAAGCTGCTTGGGTGATCTATATAGCGTTAATTGGATGGAAAACTCAGACTCCGCAGATCTGCACACTGAAACCTTGGAAAAGCAGTATGAAATCGTGAAACAAGAAACAAACTTGAGTCATGTTATGCAATTCGGAGACACAACCTTCACAGATCTTCCCGTGGAACAGTTTTTGGCAAACGGTAAAGTCGTCTCTAACCATATAAAACAGGAGAGGAGAAATGTCCCCAAGGGCGATGTTCCCACAGACATGGCTGGCCTTCTATCCCTCCAGAGCCTCGCTGTCAGCACCCACCCAAGCCATGTAGCCAGGAGGACAGAGATCAAGAGAGATCTTCAAGCTCAGATGTGGATCAAAGCTCAGACCAGCCAGGTGATGACAGACATTGCCAAGCGGGTCTACACTGGCATGGACGTCACCTGGACGTTGTACAGGCGCTCAGAAATCCAAAACTGGGACTGTTACGAGCACACAGTAGACAGATTGTTTGAGCTCTGCCCCCGTATTGCACCATATACCAACGATTTCGTTTTGAGAAAGATGAATATCCTGGTAAATCTGTGCAACAGTCAGACAGAGAGCGAGGTTATGATGGCCATTGAGCATGTGGTTGTCACCAGTCCGCTGTGCTACTAAATTATTCCAGGTCTAGTTGAAAGGTAAGGATCTTGCTTTGTTTCTTTTGCTATTTATTATTACACGAAAAGATATAAATTCATGCTTAGTTTAGGAAAAAATAGCTTGCTGTATATTTTGAGCGTATACTGCAATTACGCTCTTTGTCTGTTAGAGAGAAAATCAATAATGTTTCAATCATCAAATATTTTTAACCGAATAAACCCCTAAATATGTTCCGCCAGTGTTGCGATTGTGACTCTTCATTCAATTTACTGGTTTTTAGTGTCGTCCGAACGAATTATTACAAAAGAATCGACAGTGAGTATCCACATCCACGAGAACTTAAATGATATTGATGAATAGCAAAGCAAAGCACAGAAGAAGGTTAAAACATTTTAAACTTTCCTGACCAACGGACATTTGTAGATTTGTCAAAGACAAAGAGGGTTCATTTTTTTAGTAGCCAAGGTACCACTTCAAATAACTTCTGTTGTTAGATTTGTCTAATGAGATTATTTTTATAAAATCTCTGTTCTGTACTCTTTGCATACTGCTATTAGTTAAGGACGAGTAGTTAAGACACAATTTATGACAAGGAAAATTACTAAGCATATCACTGTGCATACAGCGTCTATGATTTAATGATATAAAGTGTCACTAAAGCTTTGTTAACAGTGATAAGTCTTTGAACTTGTAGAGCAGAGCTAAAAATATTAATGGACCTGAAACAAACAATATACAAGCTAAAACAATATGAAACAAGATGAATCTGATCTATTTTTAAGTAAACCAACCTTAAACATTTGCATTTGGAGCCTATTATAATACTATAATTATATTTTAAAGCTTGTTGCATATTAAATTAGACATCTACTGTTATGCAGGAAGCAAGCCTATTATTAGGTTAAGACTAAGGGGTTTTTTTTGTCTTGGAGGCAAAGAAAAAAAAAACTACATTAAATAAGTAGTTTTTCTGCCATATCCTCTTACACGAAAATGTCCTTTAAGGACAAGATTGTCATAAGTGTAAGGACGATTTTTAATGATCTTTACCATCTTGCTCTTAGCGTATTTTGATAAATCTGATAACCTGATGGAATATTTGACAATGATTACAAAGAGAAAACGTGGCTTCTACTGTTCTCAATGTCATTCTTTTGAAACAGCAATGATTTCACAATGTATTTTTTTCTAATATTGAACGAGATAGTTTCACTTGATTGTCTTAGAAATTAATAATATTCAACTTTTTTCTTTTCTAGGTTCTTTTGCAACAATCTACCCGAAGATACCATCAAGACAATTCAAGGAACTACTGCCATTTTGTTTGCTTGTGAAGAATTAATTTTTTTGTGTGTGAATGTGTGTGTTGAATCATTATGGCTGTAATTGAATGTCAATGAAATAGATGTCTTACATTTGAGCTTTACCCTGTGTGTGGCTGATAGATATTAATTAAAAAAAAAAAAGAAATGAGTACCAATTTGTGTATGACTTATGATATCGGGTTATCAATAAAATAAAAGCGCATGTATGTGAAGAAATGTGTGGATATTTTTCGTTTGGAATAAATCAAAAATATAAAAAGAGATATCAATGTACATCCAGTCTATCACTCAATAAAATTTGCTAAAACTTGAATTCGAACATTAACAGCATTTTGTAATACTCTAAGAGATAAAGGTGGAACTCCAGCTGCACAGAATGCGCGATAGGAGAGCAATATGTAACTCACTGGTCAGCATGTCACGCTAGTGGCTCGATGGTTGTCGCTCCGACCCAAAACATAACTTATTATTTCACATAAGACGGCGGGTGACATAATAAAAAAAATAATAAAAAAGGTTCATGCAGAGATTTTGAAAATTCGTATTTATCTCATCTTTTGGGTAATCAATCTTTCTTCTTTTTTTTTTAGTTGGGAAGAAATTATGAAGTAAAAAATTAAGAGTAGTAGACATAATGCAGTTCAAGCTTTTTGATTGCAGTTCGGGACACATTTGTAATATTTTCTGTTACAGATGGAAACGAGTAGTAATACATTGTTTAACTTACGCATCAACATGCTATGACTTTATCATCAGAGTCAATACAAAGACTCAATCGTTTATCAAATTTCATTATGCCTGACTGGTGAAAAGAGCAATGGAGTTTTGACATAAAGATTTTAAAAATGTGGTAATAAGGCAGAGAAAGATAAGTTTTTAAAAAAAATTACATCAGATAAAAGTAAAGCCAAAACATTCTAACGAAAATTAGTGTTTGGAAAAGAGAGCAGAAAAATGATGTAAGAGCAAACCATGGCAAAGTAATTTTTACAACAGCCAAATTTTAAAACCAATTTAATTTTCTTTAAGTCACTTTCATTATAAACCTTTTCAACAGATAGTTTACAAGACATTGAAACGAAATTTAAAAAAAAATCATTTTAATAGAGATTATAAAATAACATATAAAAGTATAATGAAAAACAAAATTAACAGTCGTATGGGAAAAATATTTTTCTTAAATGCATAAAGCCTAACATCATTCGCTTTGCTGGTGAATCTTAGAATAGTTCAGACTATAGGGAATTTGATTAAAGTCACAAATAAATTTTGACACTACAAATATGGCTATAAATAATAAATAAAACCGGAGATCGGGAGATAGCTTGTGGAGCTTCAATGTGAATTACTGTCTAAAACAAGTGACCTTATAAAATGTGGTGAAATTTGATGTACTGGGTCTTATCTCCAAGAAATTCCCAATTGGTTTATTTACTCATATTCAACTACCCCTTTTTAATAAAATACTTGGATGGATGATATCAAAAGAAAAAGAGAATCCACAAACAGGATTCTGCAGAACCCTACCTTTGAAGATGAAGAGTAAAATAGATCACCATTTCTTACATCTGCGTATCCAAAACAAACATAATGCCGGCCTGTTCCTTACCAAAGCAACTTAACACTAGAATGTTCTCAGTGAGGAAAAGAACATTAAATCCTGGCCATTAAATAATTTAGGGAAAATTAACTCTCGTTTTTTCCTTTAATTTTTTTTCAGCACAATCATATCTAAGGATATTTAAAAAAGTCCAAATCGTGTTACGGAATCAATGACTAATAGACTTGCACTCGCTTTTCATTTTATTAAGTTTTTTTTAATCCAATTATTACGAAAAAAAAGGAAGTTCCAGAAGAACAGCTCTTGGGACCTCTTTCACATAAAGATGGCGCAGAATATCATATAACCGTCTGACAGCCTGCGGCGCACACAACCAGCGTCTCAGAAGCCCGCGACCTCTTAGGGTCATAGATTTGAACCAAGTCGCTGATAGAGATGTTTTCTGACTGCTACTTACTTAAAACTCTAGTCAGTTTTCCAATAGTTAAGTATTTTTGGACCAACCTTAAGCGGAAGAATAAACTCAACCAATCGAGCAAATAATGATAAGGATGATCACTAAAGCCCTGGAGTGGTGGGAATAATCTAAGTCTTAAGTGCAGGTAGAACTCGAAGACAGCTCAATAACTTTCTTATTTTTATGGGAGTGTCAAGAAGGTTCACTCGGTATATGACATATTAATGATGAATTTTTAGAAAGTCTCACAGAAATCAGTCTATCACTATTATTGTCATCAAATGATTTGTTGGAAGACCTATATGTGAGATTGCAAGGACTCGACGTATACCCCAAAAGTTGCACAACTTTGAAGTTCAGACAGAATCAACGAGAATGTTTGTATTGTCGAGACAAGAGGAAGCATGAGTAAACGTACACTTCGCACAGAGTGACAACTATATCATATCTGATGGAAATTTATTATAGTACTGGAGTAGAGACAGGCCATCGGAAAATGAGATAGTGGTGTCACATTACAGGTCTATCAGGCCTGACATCTAATTTGTAACAATAAAAGCTAGACTGTTAAAAATGATCACATCGTTTAATGCCCTAAAGTTACAAACATAATTTTTGGTTTAAAAAGTCTACGACTTCGCTATTCTGTTTGCAGCTCTATAAAAACTAAAGGCAAACCCATTTTGAACTGTTTTTAAGGTTTTACTTATATATTTATCACTTTAGTTGGTACTTGAATACACTTACTTAATAAGGCGATGACGCAAAACAAACAGAATTACGGCTCGGTTACTACTAATTACTTTACCATAGGTAAAAAAAAGTCTGTCTGACAGGGAGAAGTTCTGAGCATATAAAACTAGAGCAGCATTCATTATATTTGAAAAGCTTTGTCAATCTTGCTGTACTTCTTCCACAATATTGTTCTAATGTTAATATTATGATAATTTATTTATATGCATAACCCCATTGATTTAAGAAAAAAAAAACTTGCTAAAATATGAAGCTATCTTAGATTCTTACCTATAGTTCACACTTAGGTTCTACACATAAATGTACTTTTGTTAATATGGAAATCAAAACCTGTCCAAAAAGGACTGGATAATTTTCGGTTTTGTTTTGGTTTATAGGAGCTTAAAAAAAAGAGGCTAAAAAGACTAATTTGAATTTTGAAAAAAAAAAAAAGAACAGTCGTATACGCATTAAGCCAAAACTCAGTGATGCTACGCTGGAAGATCAAGAAGTCTTTGGTCTGAGACGAAAGGAATCCTGGTACCGGTAGCGTATTGGAATTTTGTCAGCCTTTCTTTGAAACGCCAGATGGAAATTTTGGGAAAATCCGACGGGAAGTTACTTCTTTAAAGCGTTAAATGTAACCAAAGTAACAAACAGTTAATTTTTCTTTGCTCAAGCTGCGGCATGGAGGCGGTTGGATAACGTATGGTTATAACGTTTTCACACTTGCAATGAAAATTCTCTTCTGATATTTCTGGACATGGTCCAAATTTATGTTGCACGTTGACAAATCTCCTCGATATAATATTATGTAATGTTCATACGCACAGGACACTAGAAACAGTTCAGACAGCAGAACAGCGCGGCTTTGAAATCCTGCCACACCTAGCTTGTTCACCAGACTTAGCCCCCTCAGGCTTTTTTCTATTCTGTAATCCAAAAAAATCACTCAAAGGACGTCGTTTCAATGATAACGAGGACGCCATTGAAGCTGTTGAAGACTGGTTGCTGGCATATTCTGGGTCGTTTTACCCTCAAGGACATTTGAATGTCAAAGAGAGGTGGCAACAACTCTCTGTCTTTTCTGCTTCACTTTAGAGACTTCCTAACCCCTCCCCGACTTTGATATAACGATTTCATGTATTTCTACTAAAAATTTTTATGTTAGGCCATTTCCAAGGTGTACAATATTGACCAATTCGACGTCTTAACTTCATCCAATATTTTTCTGTTACATTCTCTGCACACGTGATGGTAAATAAACTCTTCGCTACAATAAAAGAGAAGAGCTGTGCCCAGTGCTCAAAGTTAGAATAATCTAGATGTAGGATTAGGATCTTCTTGCCGAATATAAATAACCTTAAAAAGTTGTAGTTATCCAGAACATATGAACTGATTTTGATGGCTTTTGTAGAAGGTAATTATGAAAAGCGAATGCGGAAGTGATAGGTCCTTTTCTTTAACTCAGGATGCCTAGCAAAACCATCTAACTTCACGTCAGATCAGTGGCTGTAACAAATGATACATGCATCAAATCAATTACTCTTTTTACGTCATTATAGGGAGGAAAATTAATTTTCATGTGACACATTTTTGTTATCATCGCAATTTCAAGTTAGCCAGCCTTTTCTATATAAAGTTGCCGACATTACTTGAGATCATTTGCTATATTTATTCATGGAGTCTATAAGCCAAAATTAGCCGTGATAAAGTATTATTAATCTATGACGTCATTCTTTGTAAATAAATGCAAAATATTAGAAGCTTTTCTGGGATTTCTTTGCCACAGTAGGTCGTGAACGAAAATATGACACTTTGTAAAAAACAGATCTAATCCTAAAGTTACTTCTCGAAATTACACACGCTCGAGTTGTAATTTTGTTTGTATTAAAATCAGTCTTCTTCTCTTATAACAAAGAGATGACAGCATAACAGTAAATAATGAGGCCTAGTTTCAAGCTAGATTAGTTAGATATCATGTGAATTTTTATCGCGAGGATATGGAAGTTATAAATAAACAGCTGAAGATTTTCGCATTGTTATTTCAGTATATTAACATCTATGGCGTTTCTGGAAGGCTTACAAACATAAATAATCATAGGGTATTTCTAGATAAATAAGAAAAACAACCAAACAAAAAAAAAAAGAAGACCAAACAGAAAAATACCGCTAGAAAGTTCACTTTTTTATGAATTTATTTCCGTAATCTGTCACCTTTTATGAAACTTGATAAACATGAAAAAAAAAATGAAAAAAAGCTCTAATGACATAATAAAGCACATGCCATTGTTTTTAAGTATAAAATAAACCGCAACTACATTTATCATGGTTTATCACGTGTTTTGGGATAAATAATGATGAACTGTTTTGATGATTATATCAAGTGTATTCACTACGAGCCCCTATCTTACAAAACACATGGAATGCACGAAGTCATAGACAGACTTGAACAGATAAGGTTTATAAGTTATAATTATGTTTTAGCTTTTCCTCTGATTATTTTGAATTAGAGCTAAACTATTTTTTTTTATTTATTAAAAGATAAAATCTCTGTAGTCCAATCCAAATATTTTTGTTTTTGATTACAGTTGAGCCAGGTTTTCATCTTTTCCTAATTTTATTTTTAAAGCGATCAACACTAATGCAGATATTCCAGGTTGTATGCAAGACGAAATTTTCATTGGTTTATAAAGTCCTCTTGTAAATCTACACAAAATGTAAGTTTATGTTCGATTATAATAATCCTTCCTCGTTGAACTCAATTCAAAGGACGAGCCAATACTACTATACCGTTTTCCATTTCTTTTTTTGCTTTTTTTTTTAACATCAACACATACTAAGTTTACGCATTTAAGATTTTACTTTGCATATTGTTTTGAATCTTTTCTTGTTAATGAATTCTTTTCCGTCATCGACCACCTGTTATCAAACTTCATAATCATGACTTTAAGCAGAGTTTAATTGATTATGAAAAAAAAAAGCTCTAATGACATAATAAAGCAAATTCCGTTATTTTTTAGTATGAGTAATTATATACCGCAACTATAGTTATCACTAATATACCATGTATATGCCATTTTTTAAAAAAAAGATAAACGAATTCCACTTTTATGCATTAAAGGTTTCATTTTGCATGTTTTGTTCCTGTTCTATTTAAAACCAAAGACCTGGATCTCTTTGTTCACAAATAACTTGGTACCTGTTCATTTTATAGTGAGAGACCATTAGGTACGAGTTGAAATAACTAACACAAGATAAACAGATTCTACTCTAACCAAGCCTGACTATTTCCGCTCTAGACCTTCGACTTATGCTTGTGGTTCCTCAGCAGCGTCACTCGTGTTTTCTCTTTGGTTTGTGCAATGCCGTACTTAGCATTTCAATCAAGTTTCCCTTGATACTCCAATCCACTAATGTGCAAATAATCCAATTGGCGCTCCAGCTGCCACGTCCAGAAGTCTTGGTTCTCTCTCAGAGATCTCCACTCTCTGGCTGTCTGTAGGAGACGGGACGGGTCACGCTGCTTACTTCCTACCCTGGCAGCGCTCGATTCTCATGGGACGCAAGAGACTAAACACTTCCTCACCGCTGACTTGGGAATACTTGCCAAGTGGAAAAGTCATGGTTACCACTAATCGACCACAAAATGCAAATCCATACATTTATTTGGTCTGAAATATCAAACCGGTATGTTTTTGTAGCCACATCTTGGTTACATTTCTAAAGTGCACGGTTTAAAATTTTTAGCTGATTCTGAAAGGTTAAGAACAAATAAAGGGAAGAATAAGTCCGATCTTTTTTTTTCCTACTTTTTTTTTTGTTAGTTTTAGTAAGCGATAAAGAGGCCCAAATATTATTTCGACGAGTGCATCAGGGTTTTACGATACTCTTTCACGCGTTCCCTTTACGAATTTCAGGCTAAACCTTTTCGATCTCAACTTACCAATATCACCGCCATAGCTTAGTGCGAACTCATAAGTTACTAGATGGAGTTGAGCTGAAATCTGTTATTTACATTATCAAAATATTTAAAAATCAGTACAGAATCTTGAAATAGTTAGTTAATTCTTTCAAAAGATACCAGCAAGACAGTCACAACAAATTAAAGACTTTTGTTTTCCTTAAACTGTATAATAAGTATACGCTTTTCCTTATAAGTTTGGTGCTCATCATATTTTGTTAACTTATAAACATCACAAATATGTTATCACTTTCTCTACGCCAGGCATTTTTTCTCAGCATGTCAAAAAATAAATTAATAATCTTGACCAGCGTAAATTCATTTTCTCTCAACATTTTTTGAACTTTTTGCCCTCAGCACTTTCGGGCCGATGAGTCACGCATTGCCAAATCTCCCTAGGGGTTAGCAGGCATAGATCTATGTACGATGTGAGTAATTGAATAGCGAACCGCTAGAAGAACTCTATGTCATTCACTTCAGTTCAGAAGAGTGAGTGAGTTCATGAATGGAGTAGGCTTACATCGGACGTTTTACTTTTCTACAATCGTGTTGCTATAGTGCGTATAGTGCAATAGGTTTCTATGAAAAGTTACAAAAATAAAAAAAAATAAAAATAAAATAATAATTCTAGTTTTATTAAATTATTCGACTTTAGTATCGATTGTTTCGCCTTCTTATTCCACGTTCATAAAAGTTTTCATAATCCATCCAAGCATAAGTTTTTTTTTTCTTTTTTGTTTAAATCGAGGTTTGTGTGATCCAAAATGACTTTGATTTTGTCCCAAAAATGTATGGACTTTGAAGCGAATTTGAACGCGATATAAATTATCATCAAAGTCATGTCAAGATGTAGAATTTCCAAACAGAACTAGTACTTAATATGCAATTCGAGAGCGCATTCCTTTCAGTTTCTTTCTCTTGGCATTTCACCATTCTAACAAGTATTAGAGTAAAAAATTAAAAAGAGCCTAGTGAGCAGGATGGTGCACTGGGGTTGTACAATGATTGCGTCAACATGTGGCGTACGTTGTGAATTATCCTGTTTTAAATTATAGTTTGAACACCGACCGGTTCCAGACCTTCAACAGACTTTGACGGTGTGCCATTCGTTGAGAGTGTCATTAATCTTAAGAATTTTGATGAATTAACAAAGTAATGTTATAGCCATTATAGTATGTATAAACTTGAGATTTGAGCTTGCGCTACGCTTGTGGGTTTCCCGATGTTAATCATTAAAACTTCGAACTCGGAAATTGATAGTACTATGAATTGACCATGTTTTCCGCTTAGTCCATGCTAACTGACTGATGTGGGTACTAGCAACAGGTGGGTGAAGACATTTAAACAGCGTCTACATCTTCTCATAATGACGAAAATTTGTCAGAGTGCTCCAATCTATTACTCTAGCACAAAACTGATGCCAGAGAAGACAATCCTGTGATTCTCTGTCTACAACAAACTCCCTTTTCTTCCGCGCTAGCGGCCTTATCTAATAAAACGTTCGCATATTCATTTTTTTCTGTTTTCTTTGCCCTCTGACTCAGGTTGTACTCAATCCACATCTCTCTTTTCTCTTAGCAAATTCATCTTTGTAGGCTTATCATTTTTTGATCGCTTCAGTTATAAAGAGAACATAATAATCAAAGCGGGGAAGAGAATCTTGTCAGTTTTTAATGTTTCAAGTAGGTTCAAAATGTCAAAAAAACTGTTTTTGCTCCCCTTAACAATAGCTGAAAATAGCAACTCTCTCCGTGGATATAGCGAGCTGCTCAGCTGTACAGTGTGCATTATCTTGTGCAGGCCCTGCAGCATCCACAAAGATTGCAGTTCAGATTCTGGTTTTGAAGTGGACAAAAATGTTAGCATTAAGCAATAACGTAATCTGAAAATGCAGTGATTGTTTAAAGTCGCAAGCTTCTCCAAAATTTTAGGAGTTTATCCTTTTCCTTAAACTTTAAGACTTTTTTTGACATTTGAGGGCTTGGCCACTTATTTCCCTTCTTTTTAAATCTGCCTACTACGCTTATTTCATGATGACATTTTCTATATCGTCCTTCCTTTTGCATTTTTTTTTCTTCCAACGTAACAATTTATCCTACAACAGCCCCTTCTTTTATTCAATTTACAGCAGGTCTAAAACTCTCTCTTCCCCCAACCCTTTCCCTCCGTGTGCACCATAATCAAGGATTAACATGAACCCATGTTCATTGAAACATGATAATGAACAGAAGTAGAGCTTCAAAAGGTCTTTACTCTACTTGTCCGGAGCATATTTGCACATTAAAACCAAGATATTTATGTAACTGCACAAGGAAAATCCACATGAAGCGACCGTTTTATGTTTTCTCCATTATGCTAGGCCTATTATACTTTAAATATTTTTTAAAAAGTTATTATCAAGATTATCAAGGTGGAATGCAGTACACAGCGGCTTCCTGATAAGACACGTTTCGAAAGATAACGCTGAATGCGTGTTGAAAATATTTGTAACAAATTTCGCCACAAAGAAATTAAACTTTCAACACACTAAATCAAAGGCCAATTTCTCCAGCGAATTGACTGAAGATCTGACTTAGATACATCACCAGCGAATACTGAAGTAGACACTGCACAGTACAAAATATGCAATATATGAACGAATTGCAGCTTTTTAGATTACTCTTAGTGCTTATCATTTCATAGAAATCTCAGCAAGTTTTTTTTTAAACATTTGTGTTTATCTCTCTACAATAGTTTTAAACTGTTCCGGGTCCACTCATCATCTACAAAGTTTAATAACAAGAAATGTCTGCACATAACTCACAACCATTAGCTCCGTACAATAGCCGTCCCAAAAAGCTTCTATTTACGTGCAAACACAATTATTGCAACATGTCACTGCTAGTTAATGCTTCTGTTTTTATTTTTTTTTTTAATCGAGCCCCACAAAATTCAGAATACCTTGATTATTATTAAATTTTATTGCTCTTACTTTATTCAAAGGTAACATTGCCCAATTCTAACAATTCCCTACAGTTTTAAACATCTTCATGTCAAGCCATCTGTTCAAAATTTGTTCCAACAAATTTTCATTTTGCAAGGGATTTCAATATCAAACTAAAAATGTAATATTTATCCTTTGAAGAAAAAATCCATATGATTCAGGTATTCTAAGTTTTATCAGGCAAAAGAATATTATTGCGAAATTACCAATTTTAGCAAAGGTCGCTGATATCTAACAAACTACAGAAAAATCATTGACGAACTATTTCTATGCCAAATTATTTTTAATGGGTTTAAAATGGAACAGCTCTAACCTGAAACAGGTGTTTTTCTTTAAAACTAGGACAACGACAACAAAAAATCAGAATCACTGCATAAACTATTTGAAATACGCTATGGTGCACAACTATTTTAGAACTCCTTTTTTCTTTCTTTTTTTTTTCTCCACTAAATTATTAATTCTGGACATTTTGCTTAAAACTTGATTAATTGATTAAAGTTTCTTCTCTTTATTTTTACAGGTCTTTCCTTGCTTAGAACTATAGGCGTTTTCTTTTCTTTTTTTTATTTAAAAAAAAGAAAGCAAAACAAAACAAAGGGATTGCCATTCAGATACATAGCACTCAGCCATGAGTAATTATAGCGATGCGTCGGAAAAGCTTATTACAGTTTAGAAGAAAAAAATTGTAGATGAATTTATGCCCCAGCTGTTATTAAAAAACCTTCTGATTGAATTTGACCGCGCTTAAGAGTTGAATGTCTTTTGACAGAACCGAACTTTGAAAAATAGGGTTTTTGCAAAACAACAACCAGTTGCTTTTTTAACTTCAGAGACGAAAAATGAATAAGAGAGGAGACTGAAGGAGTCATCAACTCTGTATGGCACATTTTTTGTTAATTTTTGATCGTTTCCCTTTGATTATTAAATCTTTTTTTTTAATTAACAAGTGGGTAGGAGAAGGTTCTAGTCGAGTTGGTAACAACAGAGGGGGTTGGATTGGGGGGGAGGGAGAGAGAGAGAGAGAGAGAGAGAGAGAGAGAGAGAGAGAGAGAGAGAGAGAGAGAGAGAGAGAGAGAGAGAGAGAGAGAGAGATGATGAAGTTAAAATATGTAAGTTTTTACAAGTTGATATTCAACCTTGAGGCATTAGTGAACACCCATTTTGCAAAGAAACTGTTGCTATTAAAATAAATCTCAAATTGTCATACGTAGCATGCTTTATATTTTTATGTTAAGGTGAAGAATTCTGAGAAGTTTTTATTTGTGTCACGTTCTCTTGGTTTATCTCAACGTCAGAATAATAATATCCGGGCGTATCTCAAAAACAAAATAAAAAAACCAAACCAAAAGAAAACACTATGCCACCGCAAACACTGCCTATATTGGAATAGTCACCTTTCCCTCTCACCTACGAAAATTAGATTTAATAATTTAAAACATAAATGACAATTGTATGTTATAAATACATAAAACAGACTGAATTTGCCAAAAACTGTTATGTTATGTCAAAAAAAAAAAAAAAAAAAAAAAGGAAAAAAGGTGCAGTAATCTACTAAATTAATGGAAGACTCCTTAGAATCATCTTCATCATCATTGCTATATGTATTTCCTTTTATTTTTATTATTTCTATAATTATTTGCAGTCTGTTCTATTGTTTTTGTGTCTATTTTTAATACGTTTTTTTACTCTTATTTTTTCTTACAAAACAAATTATCATTACCTTTTATTAATGATAACCACCACCATCACCGCTGTCATCATAATGCATTTTCATTTTCTTTTTCTTTGGCTCTGGCTCTACCCCCGTTCTTGCTTTAGTTTTTTTCTCTTTCTTCTCTTCACTCTCTTTTCACATCGTCAATAACAAGAAATTATTATTATTATTATTATTATTATTATTATTATTATTATTATTATTATTATTATTATTATTATTATTATTATTATTATTATTATCATCATCATTGCTACTACTACTACTACTACTACTACTACTACTACTACTACTACTACTACTACTACTACTACTACTACTACTACTACTACTACTACTACTACTACTACTACTACTACTACTTACTAATACTACTACTACTACTACTACTACTACTACTACTACTACTACTACTACTACTACTACTACTACTACTACTACTACTACTACTACTACTACTTTTACCATTATTTTATTATTAATATCATAATCATCATCATCATCGTCGTCGCCATGGCCACCATCATCATTATCATTATTATATTTATTATTATTAATATCATCATTGTTATTACATGTATTACCATCATCATCATCGTAATCATCCTCACTGACGTCTTGATATTCCTCTTCAAATTCATTCACAATTACTCTCAAACTCTCAAATAGGACTATATCAAATCGATCGATAAAAGCGTGAATATTCATCATAACATAAACATCAGGCAATTTATCCCAATAGAATTGACAATCATTAATGTAACTTTCTTCCTTCTCTTCATCATCATAATCATCACAATTATCCCACCAAGGCATTGAAATGACCTTTTATTACAAAACTATGATGTACTATAATATATCATTTTGACAAGACAATTTACCTCTATTGGTGAAGAAAAAGTTTCAATAAAGTTATTTCAAAATTTGCATTTTTAAATGATCTTCTTTTTTATTCTTAATTTCTTTCCCCAAGTGTTTTATAAATCGCATAAGGTGACTGGGTTGCATAAATTATGCTTCACAGTACAGTATGAATTCATCTTTACCTCCTTTTTTGTGTCTAGTCGATCTGCACTAACTTTAAACACTGTAAATAATTGCCGTAAACCAATTTAACGAATATTACCGAAAACAATGGAGAAGTTAAGTTGTTTTCTTCCGATAGTGTTGACTTCCTGCTCGCATCAAGTCACGGCATCCATTCGATAGAACAAAAAAAAAATAAATAAATAAATAAAAACGTTCTAAAGCAAGCAAAACAAAGTTGCATTTATTTTACACTTAAAACTTTTACAAAGTCTGTGCGAAAAGACAAACCGAGTGTCGTTTTCCAAATCTGAGCCACAGAAGCAAAACGACAATAACGGCAAGAAAATCAGGAGAATTAAATCATTTAGAGCTATGAGAAGCCGCTGTCTCCTAAAGTAATAGCAAGTGAATAACAGTATATCCATTACGTCAGAAATCCACGTTTTAATTTGGTTACAATTTTTTTAAATTTTTACATGAAGTTTATCTCTGTTTATAAGTATGTGGCGCTTTATCCTTAAAAGATGCGCTCACAGCTTCTTTTAGCCTCAGAATTCTCTCAAATCCGATCTTAGATTGTCTTTGCAATGCAAAGATTTTTATTTTTCTAAAGGTTTAGAGGCCACTCAGTTGTCTGTAAAGATATATAAAGTTAAAAATTCTTTTCGTTATGCATACCGTCATAATCTTTCCTCCCTTCACTTCTTCATTTTTTATGATAGGAAATTATTCATCACCTTAGTCTTATTCCTTTTATCGTAGTCATCATCCTCATTATCATTTATTCAGCTTTATCATCGATTTTTATCAACTTTTTTTTACAACTTGAAATTCTTCAATCTTGTTTTCCGCTTTATTTGCTGATAAAATAGGTGGGAAAGGGGGGGGGGGAGGGGGGGGGGGGAATTGGTTAAATTGTCTGAGAGTCAGGAGGTGAGGGCATAAAGCCTGCTTGAAAAACATCTGCTGTTGGAAACAGTGAATCTCGCATTTAGTTTCAATTGAAATTGAAAGTCATTAATGTGTAAAAAAAATTTTTTTTTTTAATGCTAAGATTTAGGATACCACAGAAAAAATATTTTACAAAAACCATAAACATTTTCAAACATATTTTAAAAATATTACAAACGAAACAAAATGAAAAACAGCTACATGTAATTAAAATGATAGAAGGAACAAGAAAGATGATTTCTTAGTTTTATTGAACATTCATGTATGTACATATATCATAAAGTGTCTTATACATAACAGACATACATTATCAACAACTCACTGTTCTGTTAACCAAGTGTTTAAAATATTAGTCAAAGTGCACCTCGCCAAGCGCAAGCTTCTAATATGTCGACATGTTTGTAAAGATTCCACACATAACAACACTGCTAATGAAGTGGCTGCTAAAATTTTCCTTTCATTATAGATGTTATTTATTATTAACAACCAATTCCAAAACCATCATCATACATTCTCATAATAAAGATGTCAATTAAAATCGACTCTAGAAGATAAAAATTAAACAAAATTGATTGATAGTATTCCGTTAACTGCTGTTTGTGTACCCCTCAAGTAAGACCTGAAAGGAATTTAATGATAAAATGTCTTTATATTTAACGATAACAACAAAGGTATAATATTCCTCCATTTTTTATATAAAAAATATCCATTTATGATTTCCATTGTCTGCTAAGCAAAAATGTGTTTTATAAGATCATAATTATTTACCAGTTTCTGGTTTTGCTGTTACAAGCATAAGAATATTGAAGCAACAGCTTCCGACAAGCCTAGGATCAGGTTCACACGACCTTGCTGCTGATAATTATGAGACTGGCATTTTGCAGCTTCAAAGTTGTTGTTTTTTTTTTAATTCTGTAAGGTGCAATCCAACAACTTAAAATAAACATACATCTCAAGACTTAATTCTCTTCAAACATTTCTTCATAAATATAATGGCAATCACGTAAGAAAATGACTTGCTATACAATTATATTTCTCTGCCCTGACAGTTTCCTAAACCATCGAGTAAAACTGATATCGAGGAGAGTTGATCTAACATGATTATGGAAATCAATAGGACTGAGAGAATGTCACGAGACTTCTCTTGATTTGGCAGTGCTTGATACTTACCCTTGTCTTTAACTATTTCCTTCTGTTGGCAACAAAATTAGACTCTACGTCATTTCTGTTTATACTGCAATCTCTTACTGCGTTGTATGATCCAAAGATTAAAACAATCTATAACACCACATTGCTTGCTAACTAGGATGAACATGATGGAAGTTAAGCTTCAGGAGTTCAAATCTTTATAAAAGCAATGGCATTCTTTTCATAATAATTAAAGTATTCATTTCACCCACATGCAAAAAAAAAACAAAAAAAAAAACATAAAAAAACCCACTAACTTACTAAGAGGTTCCTTATGTCCTTGCCTTCGATCTTAAAACTTAAGCTCAGAATTGTATTTTCGGCGCTGTGTCAAATGAAAACTAAGAAAAAGACACTGGTGCTAAGTGATTTGTACAAGTATTGAAAACAGAAGATCCCCAACACCCTAGAAAAAGCCACACACAGGCTATATCTAACCGTCAGTCAGCCATAGTGTCAATGATAGAGGTAAAATGAAATTAAAGCGGCCCTACCATTTCACAGATTGTTACGCTTGTGGTCGTTAAAATTCTGTTGCTTGGACATGTGCACAAACTTCTACATTGATTGAAAGTTGTTATTTGCGGATTCTAATCCATATGCAATTATGTCGCACAGCTATAACAATCTGATCGTCTTTATATTGATTACGCTATAACTATTTTCCCCACTCGTATGAAGATGTTATAGAGCCAGACGGAGGATAAATCGATTTCATTTAAATATTCCCAGTACAGAAATCGTTTTAATGACTCATAACCAACTCTTCCTCACACAGGTATATGCTGTTTTTTTTTTTAAGTCTACTCTGTCAATAAATGCACTGCTTCATGCGTATTGCTCTTTAAATTGAAAAAAAAAAAAGATAAATTATCTACAAGTGAGAAATAAAAATTATCTTGACCAGATGGTATAAATTACACGCTGTCTAGATTTTGTCTATGTCACTTATTGAGGAATCTTAAGCTGTGTTCAACCGCCCCCAAACGCAAAAAAAAAAAATGTTTCCTCGAAACACCACAACTAGAGTCGCACTCGTCAGTCTTTCTCTACAACAATGTGCAGATCTATTCTACAGCAAAAAGCTCACGTTAAACGCAAGAGGAGTGCTGGACTACCGATTACTTTTAATAAAATTGAACTAGTGTGCAGGAAGAGGGAGAGTCGATGCGACGCTAAAATGGTAGGTCTACAACATTATTATGCATCTAGGAAAAACACAGATCCGATCCCGCTTCCAAGTAATCAGAAAACCATCAAAAGGTAGGTAACCTCGGGGTGCAAATGAAAGTATTATAACTTGACTGATCATCTCAAGGACTTAGTCCTCTGTCATTCTGATTCCACTTTATGTCAGGGACGAATATTGAATGAAACTTGAATCCAAGTCACTAAGATAATTCTAAGTTATTTTATGTATGTACGTGTCGTTATAATAAGAACAATATATAAAGCGGCCACAAGCTTTATCCAGAATGGCTCTCTGTTAGAAGAGGTTAATATCATAATCTCTGATATGATGTTTAAAAAGCCAGTCTAACGTCAGTCTTGTCTGTTACATGAGTCAAATTCGGTCCATCCAAGTTATCTCATATTTTCTCCGAATATTCCTGCTCAATCTAAATAAGAGAATGTCTTTGAAGTGAATTAATTGTATGATTGTAAACAAATGGGGAAACTCTATAGAAAAGGCAGATATTACAATAATGATAAACAATGAAAGGAAACGTGGTGCATTTTAGTACAACAGTATTGGAATTCGTCTGAAATGTAATTCTCTCTGTGCGTACAGTCTGCTTCATATTTTCATGTTTAATTTCACTTCAGCGTTAATGTCTAAATGTCATTCATTCCAGGCATTTTACCTTGATGCACCCATCTTGTTATTTTTAGGTTGTGATGTTCTCTATATCATGGACTTTTGTTGTGTTTGATAAACATGGAATTCTATAAGTACTTCACTTAGTTCGGTATACATTTTGACACTCCGTTCAATAATAATCAAGTTGGGTGCTTTCTCCATTGAGCATCATAAAAAAGAAAACTGTCTTCCTAAAGGCTAATCTTAGACAGCAGAACAACAAAAAAAAAAAGAAAGTTAAGAACAAGCATAAAACATGCCATTTTGCTTTTCTTCCTATTTGAAAGACCATGTCTTAGAAAATAATTTTTATGACGACTACTTTGAACAAATTGCCACTGTGTTGTCCTTAATATTTAAGAAGTTAACAAAAGAAAAAAAAAAAAAAACTACCATTATGTCACTTTAGAAACAATAAAATAAAAGTTGAGGCACTTTTTGTATGAGGAAAGACAAATTGACTCCAAGATCACAGCTTCCGATTGTTATAAAGTACAAAACAGTCTAATTCATTTCCCTAACAAAAACCTGTTATCTCAAAAGAAACTTAAGGTTCTAATTTGTCTTGTAATTTTATTTTTTCTTTTCTTATTTTTTTTTTTTTTTTGCAAACTAACTCGTGAATAATATTACAATTATTCAAAGGCAGTGCGCCAATATCAGATGGCTTGTCTGCATCCTCATTTTTGACACTCGTGAATAATATTACAATTATTCAATAATTAAGTAAACAATTTGGATAAATTTTTGTTTCTTGCTAAGCAAATATTTTATCAAAAAAAAAAAGTATTCCTTTCTTCTGATAAAATGTGAAACTGAAAGGTCAACATATTCTCATTACGTTTTTCAATGATAAACTAAGACTGCCTGTGGCATTAGATTCCATACGTACAAGGTCAATTTGATATTGTCCGAAAAACTTAATACCTCTTACAAAGCTGCTCGCCAGAGAATGATAATTTCTCCGTTTACTGAGCTGATGAGATGTATTAATCCATAACGTATCTAGCCTAATTGAAAGAAGAGATGTAATTTCACTCACCGTTTTTTTTTTTTTTTTTGAATTCTACCTCTGACAGCAACCCTAATAAACGGTTCGTTTCCATTTTTTAAAGGACTAGTCAAGATCAATTAAGTGTGGTTGGAAACAAGTTGAATTCTCTACGGTTGCTTTAATTATGAAACTCATCTACTTGAGAAATTATGAAAAAAAAATTGTTTTATCTTTTCACTAGCATGTATAAGAAAAAAGGTCTGTTTCTGCAAAATCGTTAGCGCGAAGTTCAAACTTTTAACGAGTTTATGTAATTTTAAAAACCTAATACACTAGGAAAAAACCCGTTGATTTACGATGCGCGCGGTACAATACAGTTCATTTCCATAAAGAAGAACGTAACTCAATGCATATGCTGGACTAAAATGCATTGATATAAATGAAGAATTCGCCCAGTAAAATATGTCCGTTACAAAATCTTGAAGAAACTTTTCTGATTTCGCGAATTAGTTTTTAAACAGGTGTAATACAAAAAGAAATTGCTCAAGAGGTTGCAAAATAAAATTCCATTCTTCTTTGAACCAACTTTTCACACCCTCCATTCTGTCTTAATTATTCTGTTATAATGAATTACATTGATTATTGGTCATTAATATGTGCGAAAGTAAAAGCATGAAAAATTAAGTTTAATCACAACAAGCATGGCGAGAGAGAGAGAGAGAGAGAGAGAGAGAGAGAGAGAGAGAGAGAGAGAGAGAGAGAGAGAGATAGATCATGGCATGATTAACTTATCGAGACATAAGGAGTGTAACAAGTCAACCTAATTGCTACACGTCGAGTTGTATTTTCACCAGGTGATAAAATGTACATTGTTATGTCATTTGTACAAAAAGCATAAATTATTATTCTCACAGATAAATTAACACAAAATGCAACACCGTTACAACATTCAGCATTATACAACAGTAACAGAAAGTACAAGAAATCGATAATGTTCTTCTATTACAGATTAAATTGGTAAAAAAAATTCTTATATAAACAAACATGGCATTGTAGCGCTGGCTAATATTACTGTTCAGTCACTCACTTGCTACCATTCATAGTTAAGAATTTTTGCGGACATTTGTAACTCAACAAAAACATCATTTATGACAATTTTAATGTAGTTTAAAGCTATTTAAAGGATGCTCTTCTTAATAAAGCACGAAAGTCATAAAACCAAAATAATAAAAAAAACAAGGACCTGATGTAACGTTACTCAAAATATGACATATAAAACCAGCACCATTAAAAACAAAAGAGATCCAAACAGGATAAAAAATACAACAATTCAGAAAAGGTAAGTCCGCAAGATTAACAAAAATTCAAGGTGACCTAAATCTTGAAAGAAAAAAAAAAATCCAGAACCAAAATACTTTATAAGAGAGGTGTTGAAACAAATTGTATGATATAAATGTTATGCTTTATTACTTTTAGGAACATTTTGAAAGCCAATAATTGTGTATTGATGCATCATTTAGGCCATAAGACGCCCGACTTGTTTCACGAGATTGATGCTAATGTTTGATTTAACTTAAGTTATCTCAAAACATGACCTTTGAACATCCCCGAAAAAGT
This sequence comes from Elysia crispata, assembly GCA_033675545.1. Lineage (NCBI taxonomy): Eukaryota > Metazoa > Mollusca > Gastropoda > Plakobranchidae > Elysia > Elysia crispata. The sequence goes on along the minus strand of JAWDGP010002420.1, from coordinate 647,547 downwards.
GCACATGCAAAAAATTGACACATGGCAATATAGAGAATGACAGAAGTTGGCTCTATTTCTAATGCTCTCTGAACAGTCTGATGATACGTGAAGATCCTCACACTGGATACGCATGAAAATGGAGCACATTGTTAATTTTGTTTTGTTACTTCGAGCTGACCTGTTCATCAATTCTTACAATTCCAAGAGAGTCTTTTTGAGAGGACTTCAAGTTCCTCAGGTAAATTCTTCACGGTAGAGGCGCTAATGACAACACATTCACATACGTAATTTACATTTTGTTTCTATAAATATCCATCGAGATTCTTAACATTTAGCAGTCAAAAAACATAATTGACATTAGCTCCTTAAAATTACGTAACAACATTTAATAAATAGGTCTTGACAATTCTATCGCTTAAATAATCAAGCTACACTTTTCAATACTTTTGATTTCTGTTTTAAGAAACCTAGTGTAAAAACTTATTCACTTTGTCTCGTACTGCTTCATAATGTGAGACCAGGTAGGACGTCACCTCTGCCTGGTTTGCATTATGATCTGATGTTAAAAAAAATTTCTTTTTTTCTTTTGTACAGGCCGTGCCACAACTGAGGTAACCAGCTCGTTCCAAGACTCGCTAGACTGTTCGTTGGGTCACGTTTTCACGTTAGATATATTTAGTCCCCACTTTACCCTTTAAACTTTATCGAACGCCAATTTGGTATAACCCTCAATGGCAAGAGAACGAGCTCTCAACGTTTTCTTTATCTTTGTGTAATATTTTAAAATTTCTTAAATGTAACGTTGGATTTAAAATTTGCTTATTTATTTCATGGTCAATGATGATTGCAGTCATATGAAGACGCATGTGTGGTCTCATTTAGTTTCACACTGGGTTTCTCATGGTTTGGGAAACAGTGAAAACGGCAAAATTAAGAATACCAACTGTTACTTTGGGCGCTAATTATTTACCTAATATATACATTTGTAAGGTTAAGAATGTAAAAAAATCATGGTAGTGATTATACAGTGAAGATGATAATTATGAAGGCAATGATAACTATGATGATAATGATGACGAAAAGTTTGAAGAAACCACTAGTGATAGCAGTAAAGACAATGATGCTAATGATGTTGTGATGGTCAATGGTAGCGCCATTAGTGTGGGAATATTGATTATCATATCTAATAGACGGCTGTTTCTTCACTTTAAACTGGTTAGTGAAGAATGTGAGATTTATACAACGGCTGATCTAAACAACCCGTGCCATTCAAAATATTGTTCCAGTAACTTTAGAGGACAACAGAATACATGTTACGCTTTCAATAACTTAACTTCTCTATCGATTCGTTCTTCTCCTACTCCTTCTCCTGTTCTTAAATTTTTGTGCATTAACGCAGTTGCAGCCCACGGTGATTTGCTTGGTGATGAGGTTCCAGCGCTCTTCAAACACGGTAATGTTGCCCACCTTTGGCAGGGGATTACAATGATTCGGGTCGCGCTGCATCAACCGTATGTTGTATCGCTGAGGTTTGCAGTCGTAGAGGCGATAGAAGCACTTCCTGTCTACTCCACAGTTACCATCCACAAGAACCCGCGGAAAGATGCCCTGCTTCATGATTAGCGTTTTGCTCGTCATTCTGCACTCCCATGGCGGCCTTCGCTTGAGGAGATATTTGGCGTTTTGGCGAAACTTTTTTTTCAACGACTTCCGAAGTTTTTTGTCTTTCCGGCTCACGGCGATTTTCAAAGGCAGCGCGCCAATATCAGATGGCTTGTCTGCATCCTCATTTTTGACACTCTGGTCATCTCCACGGTTTTTGGTGTCCTTAAGCTGCCGTCCGTTATAAGAACTGACAGTACGTCCATTTCGTTTAGCACCATTGGCTTTGGCATTGCTCGCCCAGTTGTCATTATTATCATTACTAGAATCACTACTTTTATTATATTTACTATTTACAAACTCGCCGCGCTTTGACAGCACGTCCCGGCGTCGACTACGACTTCTGACTTGAGGAGACCGCTTTCGGCGCCGCCTCCTCATATAGGCATAAGAATCCATGAAAACTCTCTGCCTTGAGGGATAGTCTTCCCTGGAATCATCGAGATCAGCGCGATGCTGTCGATGTTTGTGTTTATATTTTCCCGAAGCTTTCTCTGGTGGCTCGGGTCTACTGGCACGCCATAAGGGACGGGGCTCATCTATTGTCTTCTCCTCCTCTTCGAGCGTTTCCTCCATACCTTCTTCGTCATTATAAATACTTTCAACCACTTCTTTTTCTTTTACCCAAACACGTTCATCGCCCATCTCTTCATCTTCTTCGTCGTCGTCGTCTGCCCAACTACTCTCCTGGTCAAGAGTCGATAAGATCTCCTCTTGCACGAGGTCATCGCTTCGCTGAGCATGGCTTGCTCGTGGGTCGTCGCCTTGAAAACCAGAGGCCGAGGAATGGTCAGAATGATAGGAATAATCCGATGGCATATCCGCCGCCATTTTGCTGGAGTCAAAGTAGGGACCCATCATTCTTTGCAGATCTTCATTAGAAACTGGTTTACAGAGTGGAGTATTGAGGATGAGATGACCCGGACCCTCTCGTTCGCTGGCAGAGGCAGGTTTTGCTACAAGAGATCTCGGCAATAGTAGCAAGAAGCACAAGACAATTAAAGAGGTAGGAATGAATCGACGACCTTGACGAATGACCACAGTCCAGCTCTGTTCATGGCACGGTCTAGGAACCTGCAAGAATTTAAAGAGGTATCAGGGTTAGTTTTTTCTTTTACTAAAAATGAGTAATTATTCTAAATTATCAAATGGGCCTTTCATAAAAGCGGAGAGGAAATTCACATGCTAAAACACAATTTTAAAAAGTTATTTTATGAAAACGACTTAGTACATTAAAAAATGTATTTCATAGGAAAGGAGCTTTAAGATAAAATGATAAAGTTTGCAGTTCTGCACTTGCCTGTATTTCAGAATGAGATCTTTGATATCGTTTTTCTTCAAATACCGTAGTCCGCCTCGTCTCGTGTGGTTTATGAGGTGCAAATTGAGAGTGCGTTGCTGTGTAGCGGTCTTCTTCCTGCCAAACTGCACAGTGCTCACTTTGCAACCTGTGTTGAGGCAGAAGTTGTGGTAGCCTCCAAGAGCAAGAGAGGAGCTCACTAGGTGGACTTTTTATTTGTGATATCTTAGATTGTGAGATGGAGTTACTTGATGAGCAATGACCGCTGTTTTCTGGCGATAGAGGAAAGGAAAGATGAGGATCTGGTAGCCTCGCAGTCGATGACCATGACGCGGCTGTGTGAGGGTCTTCTCTTGCCGGCTCAGAGACGTGTGGCCTAGATAGAGAATAAAGAGAAGAGAGGACTTGTGGGGTATGTGCCGGTGCGGGGACCGTGGGCTGCTCCGTTGAATGGAGCTGACCCACGTAGCAGCGCGTCTGGCCTTGACGACGGACGTGTGCTCTGTCCGCTAGGCGGCGTGTCATGTCCGGGTCGCCGCGGGGTGCACGGGCCGGAGGGGTGAGCATTCGGCACCAGCAGAATGGGGCATCTTCGGGTACACAGATGGTGGTGGCAGCAGCTGTAGGGGCAGAGGGGAACGTGCCTTGTAGGGCTGCTTCACCTCTAGCTAACAGAGCCGTCTTCACCAATAGAAAGAAGCCCTGAGAGGCAAGATTTTCTTGGTCGATGGACGCCTGCAAGAGATGGAAGACTTGGGACGCTAAGCTTTCCAGGGGAAGCGTGATGAGACAGAACTGGAACGTGAAGACGGTCCGTTAAGACCGCCTCACGAACCTAGTGTGGAGAATTAAGGACAAAATCTGCTCTTTGTATCATGAGAAGTACAAGCGTAACCTCCGAAATTTTCTCGGGAACAATTCATCCTTTCATGTAGTGCAGATGTGTAGGTAATTACTGATATTATGGACTCGCTCAACCTAGTATAGGCGAGGTTGATCATTAATCATTGCCTAGGACTAGAAGCTCTTACAGTTGTCTCATACTCCAGCCTGCAAAAGAATTTAAAAAGAAAAAGTAGGATTAGAATATTTAAAATATTGCTTACTTCAACGATATTTTCTTATTGCCTGGTTATGATTCAGAAAAAAAAAATGAAAAAAATTAAATGTTGCTTTGAACACATTACGCAACACCATTCCCATTCATGTAAAAACAATTAAGATAATAAACTTTCTATTCATTTCGCTCCATCATTCCTGTCCGATGAACTTTGTGTGGGAAAAAAAATGTTCTCAAAATAGTCCGTTTTCTTCTGATCAGTTTCTGTATCCGCATTTTTATAACCATCAAAAATATCGGAGTTTGATTATTTTAAACGTTTTCTTTTTAAATCCAGGCATAAGGGAATCAAATAAAAAAAAATGATATGCACTTTAAATGATTTCATTTCCTCAGCTAAAATAAAATCGTAGACAAAAAAAATGGACGTTATTTTTTAAAACATTATGGCAAGCGCTCATGTAATAGAGACAGAGAAGCAATATGAGAGGAAGCGAGAAACAGAGTGCTGGAGCAACAATGGTGTATATGGCTCCTGCTACATTGTTTACTAATAGCTGTGAAGCATCGGGATTTTTTACAGTGCAATGTCAATAGCTTGTTTTGATGAAACAACTGTCTGTCTGCCTGTTTATATGCCCCCTCCTCTCTCTCTCTCTCTCTCTCTCTCTCTCTCTCTCTCTCTCTCTCTCTCTCTCGCTCTCTCTTTAAAGGTTGTACATCTTTCCTATGTCTTTAACACTTTATCATCGGTGTATAAGGCCTAACATATGACGTTCCGTGGGAGAGAAATATTTAAACATAACTTTTATTGTGCAATCTCACTCAATTCATTTTACAGAAATAAATTCTGATATTATCTATTTTGAACGTCATTATGTTTAGGTAGCAACAACACACATTGGCATTTGATCCGGAAGTTCAAAAAGCCATGAAAGCACACCAGTTTGACATTGCAGAAATGTTTCCTCAGTGCTGCATAATGTTGGAACAATATAATTCTGCCTCCACCCGCCTCCCTTGAAATAGTTTGCAGTAGTTGCATTTTTTTTCCTCTCGGCATTTCGTTAAAATACCGGATGCATAGAAATAAAACAGTGTGAAACAAGCTGCGCTCAGTTACAATTGGAGGCGCTTTCGTTCTTATCTTGTTTCCAAAAAGATATGAGCAAGGACTTGATGCTGTGGGCAAGAATATTACTTTGAATATCACTTCTTTATATTTTTTAGGCATTTTCTAAAAGAAGAATCACTTTGAGAAACATTTGAGTCAAATTCTTGCCTCCAATTGTAATCCACCTGGAAACTTCGGTATTCGACGAAGACCTGCGCAACACTTTAATTCAAAAATCTTTTCATCAACTCCTGAAAAGGATGTTTAACTATTCCAAGAAGTTAACTTTAAAATCCAATTTCTCCAATGAATGAAACAAGACAAGACCATTATGTTGTAATACTGGTTTTTTGTTTTTTTCCCCTTTTTCAATTAGGAGTTTGCAGGTATGGCGTTAGATCGACAAACATTAAGACTGTGGAAAAGGTTGCCTTCCCTGTGTTGAGCTAAGAATTCAGACTCAAGGCCTCATCTTTTTAGCCCCCCTGTCCAAGGCGGGTTTTATAATATGTAACAAAACCGAGATGAAATTATTGTGAACGATTTATATCAAACAATTAAGCATCAACCAAACAGAAACGTGAAATGATGCTAAGGTTGCATAACCGTCCTCTATATTGAATTTAATAAGCATGCAATCATGCAATGATGCAAAGAAATTCTTTGAGCTCTACAATTCTTATCATTTAAAGCCGTGTGTAAATTTTTAGTAAGTAGCATCATTCGTATTATGTCCAAAATTAAGATTTAAAGTTCAAAGAATGACTGATAATAAAGGTAAAGATTAATTTTGGGTTTATCTTTCTGAGCGTGATAACATTATATAAAAGTTAAAAAATAAATCTGAATGAAACTCTGTGACGGTGTTGGAGTGACGTTATAACCAAGACCTTTGGCCTAAGCTACACTGATCCTTGTGCGACAATTTGAATCTTATCGGGACATAAACATCTATGCAGGTCTGGATCATGAACCCCATTCAAACTTAGAGCAACGAGGGCATTGTACGAGGGCTACCTTTGAACTACACGACATGGACTTTTAAATTTAAAAAAAAGAAAAGAAAGGAAGTTACAGTCTACTCTATACGTTTCGGCTGGATTTGGTTGTTCAACCCTTATGCATGATCTAAAGAATTAAAAAAAAAAAAAATAAAATAAACGAAACAGTAATAAGGACTGCGGGATACAGATAACCTTTTGAAGCACAAACTTCATTGTGCGAGTGGGCGGATACTAACTCTGATAGACATGATATTGAGGAGAGAGAGAGAGAGAGAGAGAGAGAGAGAGAGAGAGAGAGAGAGAGAGAGAGAGAGAGAGCTGGCGACCTGGAAAAGTATATTAGACTTTTTTTCTTATTATTTTTAGGCATACGAACAAAATATAAACTTAAACTGAAGTTAGTATAATTATATATTCATTAGTTTTATTCCACTATTATCATTACTAAGATTGCTCAAAACTTTTCCAATTAAAGAAAAATCAAGTTTGATCCAACACCAATACTTTGACAAAGTTAAATCGAAAAAGGTATTGGGACTTTAAATAATAATTCTAACATTATCCTATCGGTCTGTTAAGTTGAAAAAACACGGTGGGGCAAAGTGTTTATCATACAAAAAAAAATAATAATAAAAAAAATCTTCTAACAACTTTGATAAATACGAAAGAGTATTTGCAGACGACGGAAAAACCAAATACGTTTAAAAATATAGCGTAGAACAAAGAGATAACAAGGTACGATCCTTGCATACCAACAGACAAGAAACTTAAATAGAAGATAATGATATGACTTGCAGAAAGTACGGGTGATTGGTCTATTATCATATGAACACGAATTTCTAGCTTTATATAAAGATCTCGAGGTTAATGTCAGAGTAATTTCTTGTTAACGACTGACAATGTGTGCAGCTAATTTGTTTAAGCATAAAATTTGAAAAGATTAGTTGAGCTCTTAACGAAAAACGATATAAACAGTTATAATAATTCTGATAATGCATAGACGAAGAGGGAGAGGGGAAAAGAGTAGAAAGTGGGGTCTTCATGAGTTGAAAAGGGTTAGAGTGAGACAGGGGGAAAAAAAAAAGAAAAAAAAGGAGATAAAGAAGACGAAGATGAAGAAAAGAAGAAAAAGAAGATGATGACGACGACGACGACGACGACGACGACGACGACGACGACGACGACGACGACGACGACGAAGAAGAAGAAGAAGAAGAAGAAGAAGAAGAAGAAGAAGAAGAAGAAGAAGAAGAAGAAGAAGAAGAAGAAGAAGAAGAAGAAGAAGAAGAAGAAGAAGAAGAAGAAGAAGAAGAAGAAGAAGAAGAAGAAGAAGAAAAAGAAGAAGAAGAAGAAGAAGAAGAAGAAGAAGAAGAAGAAGAAGAAGAAGAAGAAGAAGAAGAAGAAGAAGAAGAAGAAGAAGAAGAAGAAGAAGAAGAAGAAGAAGAAGAAGAAGAAGAAGAAGAAGAAGAAGAAGAAGAAGGGAAAAAAAGGAAAAGAAGATGAAGAAGATAAAGATCATAATAGTGCAGATGAAAAAAAAGGAACAAAAATAAAGAAAAGGCGGGCAAAGGAGGCAGCTAGCTTATCCCTTTTATAGTATCAACTCGCATTGACATTATGTGGTATATTAAAGCCTTTTTAAGAGACTATCAGGCCAGCTTCTGTCGCCAGCTCACACCAGAAAAGATGCCAAAAATGGAAAGAAAGTGTAGCCAAATCGACCAGGTTCTAGCTGCTAATAACTGTTTGCATGTTTGCACAACTCTTTCCTCAACTTTCAGAGCACGCCGATTTATGCCCGATACAGATTCTTGGAGACAAATTTCTAAAGACAATTACCTTATCTTCATAGAGCAGAAACATTGTTTTTTGTGGGCTTGCGCTTATAGCACTTAAACCCATGCTTGACAATCTAGAACGCTATGTTTACTTAGACATTTATTTTGTAAGTCCAATGCGAATACAATTATTTCACCTCGACACATGACCATGTAAGAGACAGCGATACACAGAAAGACGGATAGAAGATACAGAGAGATGGAGAGGAACAGAGCGAGATAGAGAAGACGAAAAAGAGGTAATTGCCTTAGGAGGAGGAGAAAGAAGAAGAAGGGAAATGAGAGATTGGAGAAGCATAAGATAAAGAATAACAGCGGCTAAGGATTAATATGTTTTTATATGATAATAACGGTTTCAGCTTAGCGCTCTTTTCATGATTGTCAAATTTGGGATTATAAAACCTCCATTTCGGTAGTGTTAAAAATGAGATTACCAGTCTGTTATCGCATTAACTGCAAACTTTCACGAAAGCTTTTACATTATTTAACATCTGTTCAAAGAAAAATAATGTTGTGAGTCATAAATAATTTTACACAGATTTTGCAAGAGTTTTGTTATCATCAATATTAATTTATCAGGCAGCTGCACATCATGGGCGGATCATTATTGAAGCGAAAATTATAAGAGTTGAAAAGCGAACGGAAGGAAATTCATTGTGACGTCCACTTCTTGAGGTTTATAAAATTCACGAATCAAGAAAGTTTGAGAATTTGTTTCGAGCTCCTCCAAAGGATTAATATGTCTTCTGGGCAAGTAGTCTTGTACTGAAAGAATAAACCAAATAAAAACACCTATTTGATGTGGATCCCAATTTGATATCACCGTCTTTCTATTTTTCTTTCTTCTCTCTCCATCCCTCGCCCTCTTTTTTCCCTATCTATGTGTTAGTCTTATATCATATAGATAAAGGCATACAAAGGAATTCGGTTCTTCGAGAGATGGAATGTTATGCGCATACATAAAAAAGAAGCAATAAATTAGTTCCTGCAATATAAATGAAAAACAAAATATTGCTTCCATTTGCATAAACATTCAAGATAAAAAAAACCAATGGGATTCAAACAAAAGGGCACGTACAAAATACGTAACCGACTCAGACAACAATGTCTTCCACATTCCGCTATAGATACACACCATACAGCTTCCATAATTTACACAACTCTGATTTTGTCAAGTCTTTAACAACTCTTGCGTCCCTCGAGACCAAGGAAGAAAGATTGCAATGCAGGGGCCACCTCATTTAAAACACACCAGTTCTAGATAATGATTAGAGCGCCCTACCAGTACATTCCCTTGCCGAGAAAATCGGTGAAACGAATAGACTCGAAGAGGCAGAGATCTCGAAAGCCTACATATTAATAGTTTATAATGTTACCGGCGCAAAAACCACACGCCCCGACAAGTGAAGGAATACACGACAGACTTAGAAATGTCAAAGTGAGGAATGCATCACTTTGAAAAGTTTATGTAGATTAAAAGATATTCAAAATATGATTGTAATGTTTGATCAATGTCAGTAAACCTCGGTGGGGCAAGAGGAATCGAACAGAGCTGACATTCTAAAGTCTTGCTTGTCTCGCCCGTTGTCTTTCTATTTTACCCCCCACCCCCCACCCCTGTCTCTTTCTATATCCCCTTCCTTTTTCTCTCTCTCTCTTTCTTTCTTTTTCTACCTTTTTATTTCTTTATCTGCCCCTTTTCTCTCATTGGCTCCTTCAGCGTCTGCATCTCTCTGTATCTCTCTGTATCCTTTTCTGGCTGTTTGTCTCTCTATGTCAGTTTGCTTTTCTCTCTCCTACATTTTCTTTCTATTTTTCTCTTGCAATAGCCTTTTGTCCTTGGTGGAAGAGCGCAATTATCAGATTAAAATATTGTTTTGTTATTCGCTTCGTTTATTGGTTTTAATTCATAACAATTTGGTTTATGATTAGTAAGGAATTAAGTTTTATTGTAAAAGGAGAAAAGAATGACAAGATGAAGCAAAATCTAGAATTAAGAATAAAAAAAAATAAAAAAAAAAAAATGCGGCGGAAAACGATACGGAGAGGAAAACACAGCTTGCACTTCCCAGTGGCAATCGGTGTAG
>JAWDGP010002420.1:592500-630000 GCA_033675545.1 Elysia crispata | reverse complement strand
AATACTCTCTATATAAGCCTTTTTCTTTCATTTTTAATTGACCTCCAGTATCATAGAAACCTTGTTCCCTTCCCGCCCCTGTCAGTAACAGCAGCCTAAAACAGACGCGGGCCACACAACGATAAGATCAAACACTTGGAAGATGGACGGCCTGGGGACCAAGAACAGGCAAGCAATGGCATTCCCGCCACTTGCTACTAAATCTTATGTGGACTCTCGCTATGGCAAGAACTTAACGTTTGACCATCAAGATGACACTAAAGTACAAGTCTCAAACATAAGTTGGGGGTATTGAAGGTCAGGCCGGCGTTAATAAAGTAATAGAAACAAGGCTGGTGTGAAACTGGTCGTACTTACGATTACACGCTGCGACGGAGAAAAAAATATTTTAAATATAGTAAATCCTGAGGACAAAACAAACATCGCTCCATTAAGAGGTCAACCAGCAGTTGCCAACTCCGCAAGTGTTGCTTTTAACTTCTCTTAAAATTAACTTATGGTGTCTCGTCTCTTTGCAGCTTTTGGAATTGTGTTCAGACAAAAGATAAATCAATGAGAATCCAACATGCAGCTAGAGATTTTATTTTCGTCTTTCTAGATATTTTTACATAATAAATCGCCCTCTTTCTATCTCGTTCATACGTTTATAAACAAATTGACAAGATAATAATTATCACCTAAGCTACAGTAGATTAATCGTCCTTAATAATACCAAAATCACGCATTGTGTTTAGACACACTGACCTTAAAGATTAAAAATTGAGAGAAATAGATCACTTCTTTCATATCATAACATCACAAAGACAATTACGATGCCTTCTTCGAAACAATGTACACTGCCGGATTTCTGGCTCTGCTTCGTTTCTCATGTTTACAATTTACATTAAACTTACAAGCAAGGAATAAACTTATCATGCGCCAGTAATTATTATGCTTTGTTACAGGAACATGCGATCAAAAAGACTAACACTTTGTTGCAATTACTTCCTGATACTATTTACATGTACATGTATATCGAAAACACTTTCATCTATTAGAAAAAAGAAGTATTTTGAAAGGGATTCAAGTTATTTAAGAATGTTTGACAGTTTGTTCACTGCCTGAACTTTATATGTTGTGTCTCATCTACCGTGTAGTCAGGCTGCGACTACATGCAGTAACAAGATCAAAATCACCATGGAAGAACCTAGAAGCAGAGGATAAAACGAAAAAAAAAAAAAAAACATCTTTTCAGTCAGTAGCATCGAGATAACGCCGGATCTTGACATGAACCGGTCGAATCCCAGACACTGGCCTTCACCTTTGAAGCCCGGAATCTGATATCACAGATCAACATGCATGACGCATCGAGTGGATGCAGGCAGTAGATCTAGACAAAATGATAGTTCGGAAAGAACGTCTGGAATTATGTCATTTATTGCTTCTCTCTTCGCAAAGACACAGGGATAGGATATAGATCTCTCTCTCTCTCTCTCTCTCTCTCTCTCTCTCTCTCTCTCTCTCTCTCTCTCTCTCTCTCTCTCTCTCTCTCTCTCTCTCTCTCTCTCTCTCTCTCTCTCTTCCTCGCTGTCATTCTCGTTCCTTTCTTTGTCTGTCTGTATGTTTGTCTTTCTGTCTCACCGTCTCTCTGTCTTGTCTGTCTGTCTTATCCTTTTCATTTTTGTCTCTAAAACCAGACAAGGCGTAAACTACCGTACTTTTTCAAGAAAACTGCAATAATGATCAATATTGTATTTGTTTTTCTTAATAATAATGAGACTATCAAGGTCAATTAAATCTTATACCGTTTACAACACAATCACGTGCTCTCGAGTCTTTTATCAAACGTTCCAATGAAAAAGAGGAAAAAAAAAAAAAAAGAAAGAAAAAAAATAACTCCAAGATTCAATGTTCGCATTCATTGGTATTTGCTGCGATCAAGCGATTTTTTGTTCCTTGTTATGGTATTCGTATTCACTTCATACTATTATTGTCTTTCCTTTACAAACCATTCAGGGGTCGATCCTCAAAACAGTAATACTTTGAGTTGTCACAACCTGACGCACATTGCTAATTAACGTAGCTTGCCACGGTTCTTAAGATAATAGAATAATCTTAATATCACAGCAGGATAACATTCCTTTAAAAACTGATACATTGTAGTGTTTAAAGAAAAAGCAACCCTGTCTGATTACTGACTACGCTGAGAATCGCCTGCCTATTAATTTTGACTCGGTCAAACGCTGTCTCATTAACATGTCTGCTACAACAGCCATCAAAATACAATACGAAGAGACGATAGAAAATAAAGCAGAAGCGAATCATTACAAAAAGAAAAAAAAATAAGATGTTTGTGGAGAGAAAACAGTGGTTCAGTGTTGGGGTGCTGGATGGATGTGAGCAACACCGGGCAAGCCTAGAGAGCTCTAAGTCAACCTGAGACACATCCGTCGGTTTACTGCGTTCAAGCATGGGTGTGTATTTTGGCGACGTTAAGATAAGGAGTTTGTCCTCATCGGATGGGAAGAACGACAATAAAAAAAAAACCGCCACAGCTCAAGAGCAGGCTTTCGTCTTGTTCTCGTACACAAGCTTTTGTCTCCTGCAGGAGCTGGATAGAAGGGGATGGGGAACAGTAAACTAGAAGAGGGGGTACCTTGTGTGTTTGGAGGAAGGGAATAGTGTGTGGTGGGGGAGGGGGAGGCGGGAAGGGCTATAGGAGGAGACCACACAGTTTGCTCCTTCACAATGCACTGCCTATATTACAAAACAGATCTACATGGAGACTAGATCAAGATCGAGATCTGAATATTAAGTAAGTTGAGATAGCAGAGGCACACGAAAAGCTAAAACTATATCGTTTACCATAAAAGAAAAATCTTAAGAGAAGAATCAACATGATGAAGAGGGAAAAGTGTGTGGTTTGGGAGAAAAGGTGGGGAAGGGCTAATGATTATCTTGCAACGCAATAGGGAGAATACAACAAGCAAAATGATTCATGATCAAGTCAGACAGAGTGGTGGGCAGAATGAGAATAATGAATCATTATTTGATACTGAAATCTGTTTCGCAAACAACAGAAACTGATTGAAACCGGAAATGATGCATATCGCAAGAACAAAAACGAAGTCGTATTACGTTTTTAAGACTTGACTCATAAAGTTCTGAAACTCGCCATTATTTTGTACTGATCGATATAGAGCATGCTTAGTTGACCCATTCATGAAAGTATCATCGCATATTTTTTTATAACAAGTTTTATAAAGAAGCAAACACTAAATCGATCTAACTGTAAAAAAACAAACAAGGCCGAAAGGCTGAACAACATTATCCCACGTGGTAAAGGCTCGCATTTATTATTCCACTTATCATCATTCATTTGCAGCATAGATAATCCAAACTTCACACTATCAAAGAGAAAAGATAATTCCAGGGAAAAAATCGCGCCAAAGAAAAAAGAAGAAAAAATAAACTTTGAATTTAAGTCGCGAAGAAAAAATAAATTCTAAGCGGAACCAAAATTTAATGCTGGTTTATAGGGGAAAAAAGCACGCTTAGGAACAAGAACCCGTAAACTGAATGGATAAAATTTAGATTTTGGGGTTATCGTTTTGCGCGATCCTATCTGCATAAGCCACGAGGTTTAGCAAAAAACAGAGCGGTGGGCTTTGTGCTCTGGATCTTGATATCTCATCAGATTCTAATCTCGATCCACTCCATGAAAATTCAGAAAGACCGAAAGGTAAGATGAAGCCCATAAATTCCCTATCGTTTGAGAGTGGAGATCGTGAAGGATTGGCATGTCTCGGACCGGTGACATCGATATGTTAAGGCTAACCGGACCGAGCTCAACAAACTGAACCCGGGCTGTATCGAATCTGGTATTCAAATTTGTTAATCTAGATCTAGTATATGGCATTATTTCCTTTGATCTGTAAAATGTTGGAATAGGTCTGAAACACATCGAATCTGGAAACAGCATATTATTAAGTCCACAAGGCAGAATTATTCGGGTTGTTAAATGGTCAGGAGTTCAAGTATCAAACTGTATCATTGTTATGTCCATTTTCGCTGGTACCACAAAACTTGGAATCGGATTTGAAGGACCGAAAATATGCTTTTCTGAAACGGAAAACGAAATTTCCCCCATAACCTGAGCGGTCGGGCTGACCTTGGTTGCTCGTCACAAAGAGTTGGATTGCAGGTAAAGACAAACCGTCGACAGGTCATCGGAGGTTTCTTGACCCTTTAATCTGTCTCACTTGTCCGAAACCCCAGACCAATGACGTCATGCTGTCAAGAGAGGAGACCCTGCATCTGTTCACTGCTGCTGCGCTTCAGACAGTCTCGAGACTCTTACGGCCTCTCGAAGAAGGCGGGAAATAGAAGAGTCTTGTATCTCTTTGCTCTTTGGTAATGAAATACAAACATGGTTGATTTAATTTTAACACTCCAATGTTTTATTGATTGGTTTCATGAAAAGGACATAAATATTATTATATAAATTGTTATTCTCGTTACTGTTAAGGACCAAAGTACAAGAGTTAGGTTTTGTTTTTTGTTTTTTTTTTAATAACCCTATGACGCCGTTTTATTTATTACAGAATCCATTTTAATTAGATAGTGAGCCAATGTATTCCACAACATGTCCAGTCGTAATGATTTTTAAAGTAGATCAAACATTGCTGCCACACTTAGGCTATCGAGCTCCTTCTCGGCTGTTCTCAACAATGATCTTTAACATTGGCCTAATTAGAAGAATCTCCTTTGGACTATTGTAAACCAAGAACAATGTTGTTTTGTGGTTTTATTTGAGTTTCTTCAAACTAGGCTCTCAATTGCAAACAATCTTTATTATCTCTTTGCAAAGAATGATACTTAGAATTAGCTTAATTAATAGGATATTTTCCAAATGATAATTTTACGTGATATTTAGGTCTATTTAATGACCCCGCAAATACAAATATATACAATAGTTACTGGCTAATTGACAAACCAGTATCAACACGATTCTCAAGAACGCCCCATATGCAATGTTACCATAATGAACTTGAAGGACCATGTTATAAAAAAAAACTTAATGGAAATTAATATCTTCTCCTAGTATATCCCAGAAAGTAAGTCGATGAAATTTGGCGAAATTGACAGCCTGAGTCATCCCAGAATGCCATTAAATACGTTGTGTGTACACAATTTTATCATGTGAGAATACATATCTCATGTCAGCAGTTGATATTTTTTTCCGGCATGCATGCATTACTTTTATTTTTCTTAGGTTGACAAAAAAAAAACAAGCTTAGTAACTCTCTAAGCAGCCATTAGGCAGTGTTGTTGAATACTGTGCCTATTTGTATGTCAATAAATAAATTCATAACTCGGGCGATATTCAAGGCTTTAGCTAATGATCATCAGTCATTCAGCAGAGCTGCAGATATAGCGGCCTAAGACCGTCAATTAAAATATTTATTGATCGCTACATCCTTCAAGAACGATACAAATAAGCTCTTATGTTTAAAGATTTTAAACAAATAACTTTATGTTGCCCTAGATTTACACATTTAAAACAATTAAGTTGAAGTTGGCAATACTAAAATATTAAATAAAGCTAAAGTATAGCTTGAAAAACGTGGGCTTGGCCTGCAAACTATTACATCAAACGCCATGGAAGGTGACCCACTCAAGCTTCTAACCTGTACAGGTCTACATCGGAAGCTGAATGGACCAACGAAAATAATGAACCGGTTTGCTTTGTGACATCTGTAATGAGGCATCTGATTGCTCAGCGTTTTAGTTTCATCTTTCGTTGCTTGAAGATTTAATCATATTAATTTTGTCTTCTCTGAATAATACACGCGCTCCTTCACCGATTCTCTGGATTTCGTGATTGGCACTTACCATACGAGGTAAAACTGACTGTTCAACAGTAACGAAGAGCTGTAATTGCTTACTGTTGTATTTCCCGCAGTTTCAAAACTCTTAAGTTGTCCTCCAGTTTCATATAGAATACAAAGAAAAATTGTGAGCTTCACATTTTATACCATGTAAAAGTTTTGCAACCTCTCAAGTTTCGGGATCTCGCAACTGGATGATGAAATATTTTTTTTTTTGGCTCTCTCTTGCCCGCTTTCAATGTAGAGTTATAGTCCTTTACATGCTCGACCTCTCTTGTTTTTCTCCTTTCAATGAATGCACCTTCCAATGTCTCTACCTCCTACTTTCCCTTCAATCTACGTCCTCCTAACTCTTCTTTTTCTTCTTCTTCTTTCACTTCATCTTCTTCTTCTCCTCCTCCCTCTTTTCCCCCCCTTTTCATCTTCTTTGATGTCATTGTGTTTGCCATCGTCTTCTTCTTTGTCTAATAAATAACAGCAAGGCGTCTCGAAGTAACTAACAGGAACACCATACGGTCTTGATATATGTATGATTGTTCAAGATGTAGGGGAAAGGTGAGAGGTCAGGAAGTAACAATCTGGGTTGTATATTACTAGAGTGTCGCATTCAGAGCAAGCAGTGCAGGCGCTCAACAAGTTGCATCCCTTTACTTCGACACGACCTCGCGTCAACTCCGCTGACCCTCAAACATTTCTCTAATCTGAAGGTTAAGCGCCAGGGCATGGTGGAATTCGCACGGAATTCCCAGAAGCCGATGGGCTCTAATCATGGTGGTTTATACAGAATGTGACGCCATAGAATAACAGGCCATATCAAACAAATTAGAGCAGACATCTGGGAACGGTAAAATAAGACACACCTAAGTTTAACTGACTTCATCATAATAGTTACTGTCTCACGCACATGGCCAATACCAGGACCAGTTACTGAAGTTTCAATGCTGTCTTTTTGTTTTATCTATCAGTCCATATATCTATTTTTCTATCTGTTTATCTACCTATCCATCCATGTTGATATTTATCGTTTTTATTCATCTATTGTTGCTTCTGCATAATTGTCAAAATAACAATATTACCACATAATTATCTATTTATCTATTTATCGATTATGTACATTATTATTGAATTGATTTCCCAGTATTTTCCCATTATTTCCGTTAAGTATAGAATTATAAAATGATGTTTTGATTTTTAAGTGCGGGTGAATGTAAGAAAACTTTTCTCTGAAAATTTTCCTGATTACAATTTTCTGAATCGAAGAGACTCATAAATTTTATCATAAACAGTTTATTTTTTCAAGTACTTTTTTTTTTTAAGTCGAGTGCATGAAAATTATTGCGGTGAAAATTATTTTGCCCTTTCGCCGACTTGTCTCCGTACGTTCGAATAACGCGTATTGCATTGTGGAAAATTGGCTACTTATTTACTCTTGATAATCGCACTGAGTGTATTGTTTTTGCTTTTTTTATTTGCTTTTCTTCACGACAGAGTTCTTCTCTTCATACACGTCTTTTTTGTCGCGAGACAGAGTAAATGCTGACGAAATTACATACTTTTCTTTTCCCCGTTTTGAAATATTAGTTTTTTGCACGTAAAGGGGCAAGTTATGAGAAAAACATTTTAATGGGCAGCATTTTTTCTTTTTTTTTGCCGAGTAACCTTTGCGGTATTTTCTATTGTCTTAGGATAGAAAAGTAGAATTTGAGAACATGTCAAAGTTATCCATGGTCGCCCCACAGAGATATAGAGGTTAGACCTTTGTGGCTTATAATATATAATACAATGAACCGCGCGTACATCACAAAGAAAAGTAAGGTAATTATTTTTCAAGCTCAAATCAAGTGAATAAAATTCACCCAGCAACCAAGAGAGACATGGAGGTAGATGAATAGACACGCTTTAAGATATACTTATTGCAAGAAATCTGTAGACAGACAGAGATCTCGATAAATAGATGAATGGATAGATGGATAGGTATACAGACAGACGGATAAGTAAATTCAAACCCAGTGGTATGTGTAGGAAACAAATCGATCGATATACGGGTGCAAAGATAGATGGATTAGAATACAGTGCTGTAGATTAATAGATTGAAATATATGTATCGATAGCCGATTCGACAAACGGAGAAATACGAAAGATCAATAGATCAGATATATAATTGAGCATACTAAAAAACAGATAGGTAATTTTGAGAGTTAAAACATTCGGTTCTTTACGGCACAGTCAGTTATGATACCGACCGCTCAGCTGCTGAGAAGCTTGTTGTCATGGACGGATTGAACGTGAGGACTTATCGATGTTCAATCAGAGCGGCAAGTTTTCCTGGACGTGATCGCTATCGACGGCAGGGCACCGCCTCTAAACAAAGTCAGGCCGAGGCAACCCAGGATGTTGGTGCCTGTTTCGCTCACAACAGAATTTAGACCGGCTGTGTAGAATTTAGACGTATCATTCAACTTAACCTCATGTCTCATTTACGGTGGTAAAAGATAACTCTCAACATTTTTGACAAATCAATGGTTATTTGGTTCCTTCAACGGAAAAAAAGGATTTTTTTAAACAAACGCTAAAATTGTAATGCTTGCAAAGACCTTCATCTAAGTGTTTGGCCTCAACTTATCCAACTTTTTTCAAAGAAACAGGATATTATAATAAAAACAACCAGACGATTTCGATTTTTAAATGCATTAACACTATGTGTGGAATAGTTTGTTTTTTTTTATTTGAAATGTTTTAATTTTTAGAGGTAACGTATGTAACTTGTTTTCCCATGGTTTAGCTACCCCACTTTTCCCCGAGAGAAAGTTTGAAGGAGACAATGAAAAACAGAAACTAACGTGAGGTTAGTTATGTTCAGAAATGGACATTTGTGGGGTAAACTGCTCCTCTACACGATACTCAGTCAACTCAGAGATTTCCACATTTTTTGGGCTGTGAAATCTTTTTCATCTTGCGAGACGCAGCTTTCTGCAAGTCTCGAGAAACACCCATAGAGATCCATTTTAGGGCAGCGAGACTCAGAAATGCCTGTAGAGAAGGATGTAGTAACCTTAACATATCCATCGTTGCTGTCCCGTGACATCTGAGAGAGTCCCAATCCGCGACACTCATCATATCCGATGACCCTTGAAGCTAATGCGTCCCACGATGTGCTATACACGGATCAGTACTGCTGCAGAGACAGATCGCCATCCATGGGGAAGTGCGTCTCTCGCTGGTATTGGCATTGATCATAAAAAAATAAAATGTGGGGTGATAGGAGAACTCTTTTATCTAGATACGTTTAAATCTGTCAATAATAATTAGAACGTTATTTGTTTTCTTTTTCCAAATTTTTTTTTTTTTTATTTAGTTTCTATTGGAAGCCGTAATATGAATCAAGCTTTGATTGACTTGGAAACCGACTAAACCCCACTAAACCTCATTACAGACAAAGAAAGATCTGCCATGGGAAAGACATCCATAGATTTACGTGTACAATGGTCCGCTATGAATGTATATTCCATTAAGTAAAACCAAAAAAGTTTCTCTGCTTCATTCTTTCAAGCTTTCAAGTAATACTTAGCTAGTCCTATTCATCTTTTCTTTAAATTTGACCTGAAGACTCATTTTCATTGTCTTTTAATTTCCTGCTCGGCAAACACCGCTTTGTTTTCATTTCCAATAACCACATTCTGAGTATCAAAGTGATCATATAATTATGTCGTTTACACAACCCTTGAATCGTCAGGGAGCGGTCTTACCAAGAAGTGTTACTTCTACTAGATCTCTAAATCGGAAGCCAGGGATGGTTGGATGTACCATTAAAAAATTTTGTGTTTTTAGAATTTAGATATACATTCAAAACTGCAAGATACATGATTTGAAACCTTTACATGATTTAAGACTGATGGGCATCTTGTAAATTATATTATATCTAAGTCAGAATTTATTTCTATCTACCATAACACACTGTTTTGAGCCATACATGTTTCACTTTTAAATTAATTCCAAATAATAAAGTCTCTCATTTTTTCTTTTTTTTTCTCCTCCTCCTCCTATACCTAACTCTCGCCATATCTCACATATTGTTCGGTTGTTTTTTTCCGGTTATCAATTCTGTAATAACAATTTCCATTTAAAAAAAGGGATCGAAGAGGAAATGAATGAACGTTCTACAATCTTCATAACACAATCCTGTTTTGATTAAAAAACACTAAAATAAAAGAGATTAGATGGAGACACTGGTATGACCGATCTGGTAGCATCTCGTTTCACGGTCACTTGGTGCTAAGACTCGACCGTTCACCGCCATGTGGCGCCACCGTGCTTAGCTCTATTGTTTGCCTGAGATCAAAGAATCCCGGTAATCGAACGGTCGATTACAAACCGATTTCAGATGAGACAGCCATAAATAGTTTTCACATCTTGAAAAAAAATGGGGCCCGTGGGGAGGAGAGAGGGAATTGAGAGAGAGAGAAAGAGAGACAGAACGAGAGAGATAGAAAGAGAGACAGAGAGAGAAAGAGGGGCAGAACGAGAGAGATAGAAAGAGAGACAGAGAGAGAAAGAGAGGCAGTGCCAGAGAGAGGAAGAGAGACAGAACGAGAGAAAGAGACACAGAGAGAGAAAGAAAGAGAGAGAGAGAGAGAGAGAGAGAGAGAGAGAGAAAGAGAGCGAGAGAAAGAAAGAAAGAGAGCAAGAGAAAGAAAGAAAGAGAGCGAGAAAGACAGAGAGAGAGAAAGAAAGAGAGAGAGAGAGAGAGAGAGAGAGAGAGAGAGAGAGAAGGGGAGACAAAGTTGAGATTGATTTACAGAAGATAACCATTAAATAAGATTAAGTGCGTTTCGACTAAAGCAGTAGTCACGTGCAGTGCATTATAACATCAATAATTTTTCCATAGTGCATTTGTAAATATTGGGTGGTGGACCATCAACGCATAGCTCCCCTCTTATTATTAATTCTTATAAATAAAATTGCCGGTGCCAACAATATCTATCTGATAATCATTGTTTCAAATGATGTAGAAAAGCTTCACGGACATTTTGGTTTTTTGTGTCTTAGCTGCGTATTCACGACCAATTTCCTCTTCTACTTGAATAGTTCCATTTTCCATGATGCCATCTTTGCAATTCAATTTGCATTGATTTCTTTACTTAAGTTTTACAGCTCTAACTAATGCTAGAATGTATGTCAAACTTTTTTTAATTTATTGAGGCATTCCAACGTTTCTTTCATTTCATTCTTAAAATATGTAAACTTTTAGAATGTTTGTTTTATCCTTATCTTTTTTTTTCCTTCATCATGATGAATACGCTTTATGATGTTCTGAACCTGAGCTGTTTCATTTGCTCTCTACAGCTACTACATCCAGAATTTTAAGTTCTTTTTTGACTTCTCGATCAGCACTGTCATCAACATGATTTTATATACCTGATACTTTGTCCTGCAATCTTTACAATTGCTAAGAGCTTGGATAATCCAAATATGTGCATAAATAATATTGCACATTGTAAACAACTGGCATCATTCCTTTTTCGAAAAGCTTGACTCCACTACAACCTCCATTAGCTCTGGCCTTACCTATGCTATTTGTTTTCGTACCGTGGCATGCTATCTTTAAAATGTGTATGTGTGCAGGGGAAGGGGAGATGGGTGGGTGAGTGTGGAGATCGATCACTGTCAAAATTTAAGGACTTTTTTCTTCACTTTTTCTCTCCTACACAACAATGTGAATCCTTTTACCTTTAAAACTGAATTTATATAATGAACTAACATCTTTATAAAAAATAATTAACTTACTCTTTAATACACGGATATTAAAAAAAAAAGTTCTTTGAGATGTTTAAAGCCCCCTAAGTTTCAAGAAGAATGGTATACGCATACAAAGAAAATTAATGTTCATAGAATATAAAAGATAGAAAACAGGCGATATTAAAATGCTGCCATGCTCCTGTTGTAGCAATACGTACTAGATCTACATAGCACTAGTTCCGTGAGCTTTGCTGCTTTCTGTTCACGCTGTTCGGCGCTGGTTGTTACGAGACAATTATACGCACGACTTAGCCTACAGAGGAAGACATGTCATTGGTTGAGACTCTTCCCAAATGTAGCCAAATACAGCAACGTACTGTACATTGTGCATGTGTCGATTGCTCAATCTTTGACGCTGGCACGTCTTCCACGTTTGGATCAATGTTAACAATGTTTTAATCGAGCAAGCTTAAGTTTTTGTAAAGTTTGCTCTTGTCACAAGGTAAAGATGGCTAACATTTAAAAATAAAATTGAAGTACGGCCGAGTTGTATGCAGATACGGCGACCTAAATTGAAAGAGAGAGAGAGAGAGAGAGAGAGAGAGAGAGAGAGAGAGAGAGAGAGAGAGAGAGAGAGAGAGAGAGAGAGAGAGACAGACAGAGAGACAGAGAGAGAGAGAGAGAGAGAGAGAGAGAGAGAGAGAGAGAGAGAGAGAGAGAGAGAGAGAGAACTATTTGCAATAGATGGAGCAACATTATTGTAATGGGTTGTTTAATTATATAAAGTTTGTGCAACACCGTGCATGGTTTTTCTTTCTCCTTAGCTTTAAATGGACCTTCAAAGGAATTACAAAAACTGCAGTTTGGCAAAGACAAAAGAACAGTAATCAGAATATTGTTGTATCAATGAGTCGGTGATTTTGACACCTTCTCTAAATGTTAGGTTTAAAGTTGACTACATATGAGTGGAGTAAGATAAATAAGAGAAGAAAGACAGAAATAATGTATTAAATAAGATATTTATTGCCACTTTACTTGCTCGTTCATGCCTTGAAAAGTTTAAAAAATCATAGAAATGACTTGGGCTATTCCATCTTTATTGTATACTTTCCATAAAAGTGGCTTAAAATCGCCTTATTTTCTGTTCGAAGAGAAAGAAAGCGAATAGGAGAAAACTTTACCTATTGTTTTTTCACTTTAAAACATTTGTGATTTTAACTTCTAGATTCTGTATGACGATGAGGAACATTGGGTCAAAAGATATGCGCCAAGTTCACATTTGGAGCCGTTTATAAAGTTTTGATTCAAACTTTCATTTCTCAAAGTTAAACTTCTCTTTTTTTAACTGCGTGGTATGGATAATATGGCGTTATTTCACTCTCATAAAGTTTTTACGAAATATCTCGAGAAAAATCATATGTCTATATTTTTGTTCATTTTATCTTTTTTTTTTCTTGTAGAGGTTTTCGAAACGGACGAAAATAATGTATTGTAACTTCAATGTTAAATAACATGCTTACAAATCTATGAGATTGTGTTGTGTAACTTCGAAGTGAGGTTTCGAAACTGAAATGTGTCCCAATGTATGCTTGTCATTATAATGTTTGGTGTAAGATTTCTAGAAGCTCCAAGAGTTCACAAACCTTTCTGATTACGCGCCTTGGGCCTCCAAAGCAGTTTTAAATTAATGTGTTAAAAAACAATTTTGTCTAACCACAAGACTAATGGAGTTTGCACGTCTCAGATAGTACTTTCAACTCGCTCAAGTAGTGTGAAACAAAGGAATCAAAAAGAAAAGATTTCTATCTAATTGCAGCGAGAACGAACAATTGACATGACCTGCTGTTACTACAACACGGATTAATTTTTTCAAGAAACGATTAGGTTTTAAATGGTGTAATATGTCTAACATCTGTAAAATGAAGCTTCTAATGATGTGTGACTAAATCAACGATGCGGCAGTGATTTGGGTGGATATATATTAGTGTTATAAGCTGTAGGTGTCGAACATAAACTAAAATTGTAATAAAAAAATACTATCTGAAATAATATTGCTGGAAAATGTAACACAAAATTGACAAGAGGTTTATGTTATACTAAATTACAAAGTTCCGAAATTGCTCTCACTTTTTCTTTTGAGAAAAGTAAAATGTCTCTTTCTTAAACTTACAAACTAAGCAAAATTTTAACGTATTTAACTAAGAACTATACGGCAATGATTCTTCTTCTGGACCGCGTATGTTAGCGCGCGTTTTCAAATATTAGAAAGATCCTTAAACGTTTAGAAATAAGGTCTGACTGGCAACACTGACAAAGTACTGACAAAAAAACTTAAGAGATGACATGGCAAGGAAAACTATGGGCAAATAGACCTATGAGTTTAAATTACACTCGTTATAATAACGACGCGAGGAAAGGCAAACTTTGAAGTAACATTCTTACGAAAATCGCAAGCAAACACGCGAAACGAAACTTGCCTCTCTCATTATTTGTGTTCGTCCGCAATTTTTTAGCATTATGTCTTCTATGTCGTGTGAGGGAAATTATACCCATGTTTACTTTCTTGAAGCGTTTTGCAACCTACAAAGAGAGGAGTTCTACAAATTCACCAGGCGATAGTTTGGGCTAATCCTGGTGTTTTACTTGTTGTGTTATTTTTACTCTTTCACTTCTCCATCATCATTATTCTCAGTCGCCTATTCACTTTTCACTTTTTTTGCGATTTTCTGATCATGCCAATCCATTCCTCTCCTCTCCTCTCTCTCTCTCTCTCTCTCTCTCTCTCTCTCTCTCTCTCTCTCTCTCTCTCTCTCTCTCTCTCTCTCTCTCTCTCTCTCTCTCTCTCTCCTCTCTCTCTCTCACACACACAGAGTCACACACACACTATCTCAGTCTCTCTCTCACACTTTTTCTCTCTCGCTTTCTCTTTCCTTATCTATAGTTTATCTCTGCCTATCTCCTGCATCTTTCCGTTTTTGCTCAATTTCTTTACAGTTCAGTCTTTTAAAGTTGTTTATACGCAACGTTTGCTTCTTTTTTTTTTTGCAGGTCGAACATATTTTCTATTCAAACCTATCTCAGTCTCTCTCTCACACTTTTTCTCTCTCTCTTTCTCTTTCCTTATCTCTAGTTTATCTCTGCCTATCTCCTGCATCTTTCCTTTTTTGCTCAATTTCTTTACAGTTCAGTCTTTTAAAGTTGTTTATACGCAACGTTTGCTTCTTTTTTTTTTTGCAGGTCGAACATATTTTCTATTCAAACCCAGGCTACACTGCCCTCTCCGTTGCTCTGTTTCTTCTGTCTATCAGTTCTGCTCGTAACACCAGTATCAATCTCCGAAACCTTGCCTTGTTCTTACTTTTCTCAGCATGGTTGTCGATGGGGCCAATGAATATTTGCCTCCATCTCTTGTTACGCGGCCTTTCATTTGGAATTTGTCCTTGTAGGTAAACTTTATGGAGGATTTGTAACAGCCCTAATGGCAACAGGTCCCACCCGACTGTGTTCAACATTGTTGCTTCCTTGATGGAAGTGGAGCGTATGTGCGTGTAAAAACTATGTTATGGAGAGGGGTGCAAAGAGGAGAAAGCTGAAATTCTTTCAGATTTGCATTGAAAATCGTTGTAATTCTTAATTATCTGTGTTGCTATACTTCTTTGTCTCTCTTTTTTTCTTTAATTCCAGTTATTACGCCGAATGAAAAGCCAACATTCGCTTTGATATTCATTATGAATGTTTTAAAAAAAAAGTTTTCAAGAAGTGCAAATTCTGATTGTTTAAAATAGATGAAAGAAGAATTGAAAGAAAGGTCGATTTTATTTTGCTTTCAAATCATAAAAAGATTGCCAACCCTAGCAGTCATCTTCAATAAACGATAACTATAAAAATCCAGTAGCCATATCATCAGTTTCAAAATTTATAACTGCATGTCTTGAACGAAAGAAAATGGAGACATTAACAAAACCTAAACCAACACCAATGGAATGATCGTGAAAGAAAAATCTCTCTCCAGCACCGCTAACAGCACTATCATCACAGTTACAATCACTATCATCACAGTTACAATCACGATCATCACAGTTACAATCACTATCATCATATCGTCATCAGCAACGGCAACAACAATAAACTCTTAGACGATATCATGATACTAAATATGCTTGACCAGCAAAAGTTATAATAACAAAGGTAAGGAGAGAATAAAGCAATCAGCTACTGTACAAAACAGTCACTTGTGGCTAGACCCAGCGATCTAGACATCAGCTGCTGCCTGCCATAGATGAAAACATATAAATTTAATGAAATATGAGGAAATTACAAGAGCCCGAAATGATTAAAAGTGTCAACTGTTTTGGCTTTTCTAGCAGCAGTTAACATAATCCTGGCCAGGGATGTGCGACAATAATATCCAGCGGCTCCTGTTATTCTTGCTGATCTGTCTCAAGACAAACAGACCTGAAACACACATTCCAACAACAGCTAAGTTATCTTAGAATTCGCTAACCTTGGTCTTAGAAGTAATATTAACGCCACACTCAAAACATTCTTTTCTTTCTTAATTTTGATATTTGGAGTTTATGTCCTATAGGTCCACTTGTGGTTATCTCGTTTTGTTTTTAAATGTTTTCTTCATCAAAAAATCGCTTTAAGAATAGCTTGCGTATTTTATAAAATCCAAATATATTTGTAGATCTCTTTAACACCCTTTATAATGTAGGATAAAATAAATGGGCAACAATTCTGCAAAACATTACGCTGCAATGCACTTATTGCGGGAATTTATAGCTTGTTAATATTTGTATAAAAGGATCTGTAAAAATATTAGGTTAGAACAGAATTAGCTGAACAGATTTCTGTGCATGCCGGTTACGCAGTTTTAGATTTAAAAAAAAAAAACAACTTAATCTGTTGTAAGCAGTTTGAAGTAATCACACGCATCGATGGCCGTGATTGGTCGCAGCGTAAGATTTAGTGGTTTAATTAAAGGTTACAGGATAAACATCAGCTGAGCAGTTTGTCATAAACTGCCTTTAAGAATAATCGCAAACAGTAAGAACGTATCATTATTGAAATTTTACGATTTTTTGCGGTCGCGTCAGATTTGTGCTAAAAATAAATGGTAATGCAAGCTCAATGATAATGAGTTATACAAGGCCTTTCTAAGCCTCATAATAGCAGTTGGAATTTATTTACTATTCTTCAAGTATGTTACAAGCTTTGTTGATCCTCAGAAAGCCAAGTAGGGGTGACAAGCCAGGACCGATTCCCGCTCGGCTGGACACCAATTGTGGAAATTGTTATCTTGACACTATGAACAATGCGTGGGCAAGATGGACAGCGGACAAAGATGTAAGAAATAGTAGGGGGAAATGGGGTGGGCAACTCTCATGAACAGTTGTGAGGCATGGGGCAAAGCTATTGACGGGCTGAGTTATCAAAACATGACGGCGGCCGACAGAGAAACTAATTCGCTTTCCTAATTCTCTCTATTGGCCTTTATTGTGTGTTTACTGGCCGAGTGGTCGCTGGAACATTAAACCGTGAGGCCGCTCCGTGCAAGGCGGTACGCCAGGACCCCGTTCCTTTTCACCTTGGTCGCATAGCAGGTGAAGGCGATAATAATGTGACATTTCCACACTTTTCTTTTCTTTTCAGGGAATTGTATGGACTTAAATCAACCTTAAAGCAAAAAGGCCTAAGAATGGAAGGAAGGCAGCGTCGACATGGGTTGGAGATTTCAGGCTGCTGTTGACCATCGGGAGAAAGAACCGTAGACGGCTGCATGACATCGGTGCCATAAACACAAGTACGACGGATCTCGGGTCACTCTTGTGAGGCTGACACAGATGACTACAATTAGAACAAAAAGTTACTTGAGCCAAAAATGTGCTTTTTTGGGTGACGCTAATTATTAACATTTATAGGATATGTAAGGAAAGTAATAGTGTTAAGAAGGGGACAGGGTGCGGAAAGGAACAAAAGAGTGTGAACATGAGAGAAAGAAATAAGACCTTGAAAAAGTGATCAAAATCAAAACAAAAAACGGGTGGCATTTGAGATGTGACAGGACGGGGGATAGGGGGGGGGGGGGGGGAGAGAGAGAGAGAGAGAGAGAGAGAGAGAGAGAGAGAGAGAGACAGAGAGACAGAGAGAGAGAGAGAGAGAGAGAGAGAGAGAGACAGAGAGACAGAGAGAGAGAGAGAGAGAGAGAGAGAGAGAGAGAGAGAGAGAGAGAGAGAGAGAGAAAGAGCATCGAAAGATGAAAAGATTATGATGTGGACAAACTCAAAAGCACGATGGACTGCATGTCATGGAGTAAGTCTGAGCCTGCCCAGACTCTGCTTTGCTTGACGGTGACCCAAAAGCATGTTCCCACCTGAAGATTGCTCTTGTTGTTGTGGTGATGCTGGTGGTGTTTGGAGTTTCTAGCTATGCACGCTCCTGAGGCGACCACCTGTTTATAGCCGAGTTTTTATTTTTTGCACACAGCAAGAGACTGCAGTGACTTATCTGCACAATCCGGAACAATAAACGAGTGCAACGCCTAATAATACAGCCAGAGGGCCTCAAACGATCTCTGGCTCTTCAAACTGATTAGATGGAATATGAGCCCACAACCAAATGACCCAGGCCAGAATACGATCGTCAAACTTCAGTGTTGTTAGACTAAGGCTCTACTATCTCAGCCTTCTGATGCCTTTAAGTTTTATCAGCACAGTTTATGATTTAATAGGAAAAAAGTCATGTTAGTGTTTTACGGAATACTCTACATTCTTTTAGTCTGCTGAGGATCGTCATAGGAGACGAGCCCAGTATCGATAGGCCAGAGAGAAATAAGAGCTGTGATCATTGTGAACCCTGCAATCTCATTGTAGTCAAAACTAGATAGATAATTTGGCGAGTCCTTTTACCTCGACAAGAATATTGGATGAAATTAGATGCTTGTACGGTTAATGACTATTTACCACATGGCTGTTTACTTCCACTGGCTATCACATATCATCCGATAGTGAAATATAAACACGTTGACCTTGCGGTTTTTGTTTTGTTTTGTTTTTCTTCTCCGATCACCTTAGAAGTGTAAATTAATATGCTCAAATATGAAAAAAATTGTTTTCATAATAGTTGAAGCGACTGTGCCTGCGACTAGGATCAGCGCATCTATATGCCTGCTATGGGGGTTCGGGGAAGGAGGTAGACATGATTGTTCGGTTGTGCAGCAGTGCCGAAAGGTGCAGTTGTTAAATAATTGGAGGGTAATTTTGGTTCCGTGAAAACAACCCTGCCAAAGGCACGAAGCATTTCGATCTGCAACCTGATTAGACGCAGAAACTGTTTGGGAATGGAATGAAAGACAAGTGCACATGAAAGTTTTTGATTATAAAGACTGACTACCTTTTAAATAATGGACAAAAGTCAAGTTAATCACACAGCAAGTTTGTCTTGCTTCAAGATCCTGCTTTATTGTGTTTGTGCTTTTTTTTTTTTTTTTGTTCTACTTATTGGTTCGTCCTATGGGATTCGCCAGATAACCTCAAGCACTTTTGGCCCCACCAAGCCAATCCTCCACCGGGCAGCCACAGTTACAAGATCTCCAAAGGATGAGGATCCAAACTCCATGGAGGCGTGACTCAATCAACTCAGCCCACAACAACTGGTCATGAAAATCGCGACCGATTACGCTATACTCAGGACATCAAAAACAAGGAAATATAAGCCGACCTATTTTTCCATAACAAATAGCACAGTCACACAGGTTGAAGCAAGAAAAATGGCTGGCACTGTGATTCCTATATTCGTTTTTTTTTTTTTGCTTTATTTTTTCCTGTTGCATTTTGCATTTTACCACAGAAAAAGAAAGGAAAACTTAAAGAGATATCGACGAACTAGTACCAGGCATCTCATTCTAAGGTGATGAGAGTGTCCTCGTACAGGTATCTCAGAAGAGTGCTTAATCAAGTTTTGCTTCCTGTTTATGATTCAAAGACAACAGAGCAACGCAAAGTCATGGTGAGGACATATTCGCAACAAGATATTGATTCCGTGAAGTACTTTTAACAAAACATTCTTTTCGTAAATCACTATTGGTTCATGTTTTATATGAGAATACTTAAATACATTTTTACGGAATACTCTACATTCTTTTAGTCTGCTGAGGATCGTCATAGGAGACGAGCCCAGTATCGATAGGCCAGAGAGAAATAAGAGCTGTGATCATTGTGAACCCTGCAATCTCATTGTAGTCAAAACTAGATAGATAATTTGGCGAGTCCTTTTACCTCGACAAGAATATTGGATGAAATTAGATGCTTGTACGGTTAATGACTATTTACCACATGACTGTTTACTTCCACTGGCTATCACATATCATCCGATAGTGAAATATAAACACGTTGACCTTGCGGTTTTTGTTTTGTTTTGTTTTTCTTCTCCGATCACCTTAGAAGTGTAAATTAATATGCTCAAATATGAAAAAAATTGTTTTCATAATAGTTGAAGCGACTGTGCCTGCGACTAGGATCAGCGCATCTATATGCCTGCTATGGGGGTTCGGGGAAGGAGGTAGACATGATTGTTCGGTTGTGCAGCAGTGCCGAAAGGTGCAGTTGTTAAATAATTGGAGGGTAATTTTGGTTCCGTGAAAACAACCCTGCCAAAGGCACGAAGCATTTCGATCTGCAACCTGATTAGACGCAGAAACTGTTTGGGAATGGAATGAAAGACAAGTGCACATGAAAGTTTTTGATTATAAAGACTGACTACCTTTTAAATAATGGACAAAAGTCAAGTTAATCACACAGCAAGTTTGTCTTGCTTCAAGATCCTGCTTTATTGTGTTTGTGCTTTTTTTTTTTTTTTTTTTTTTTTTTTTTGTTCTATTTATTGGTTCGTCCTAAGGGATTCGTCAGATAACCTCAAGGACTTTTGGCCCCACCAAGCCAATCCTCCACCGGGCAGCCACAGTTACAAGATCTCCAAAGGATGAGGATCCAAACTCCATGGAGGCGTGACTCAATCAACTCAGCCCACAACAACTGGTCATGAAAATCGCGACCGATTACGCTATACTCAGGACATCAAAAACAAGGAAATATAAGCCGACCTATTTTTCCATAACAAATAGCACAGTCACACAGGTTGAAGCAAGAAAAATGGCTGGCACTGTGATTCCTATATTCGTTTTTTTGCTTTATTTTTTCCTGTTGCATTTTGCATTTTACCACAGAAAAAGAAAGGAAAACTTAAAGAGATATCGACGAACTAGTACCAGGCATCTCATTCTAAGGTGATGAGAGTGTCCTCGTACAGGTATCTCAGAAGAGTGCTTAATCAAGTTTTGCTTCCTGTTTATGATTCAAAGACAACAGAGCAACGCAAAGTCATGGTGGGGACATATTCGCAACAAGATATTGATTCCGTGAAGTACTTTTAACAAAACATTCTTTTCGTAAATCACTATTGGTTCATGTTTTATATGAGAATACTTAAATACAAAGTTCCCTTCCCCAATCTCACTTCGTTACGTCAAGTCTAAAATTGAAGCTGGTTGGGTATACTTTCTGTTTAATGGACCGTTTCATATGGTAAAGTGTTTGAAATCTATTGTATTTGTGGACTTTCAAATTTCTGAGGCAAAAGGCTTCTGAACCACTGAATCAAATGACTTCAAATTTTGTAGGATATCTAATCTATAGTGGTAAGATGAACATCTATAAAAGGAAGTGTGAAGTCTCTGTAGTTTTTTTTTGTTTGAAATCTTATTGTTTCCTCATTTGTATACCCTTTATCGGCCCACAAACGCCATAGTCAAACTTTTTGAAAGCCAAACGGAAGTCTTCTATGCACGGCATATTGAACGGCGATTCACACACTTTCCGATGTTTCAATCCGTACGATTTGTGGCCAAAACACAGCTGATGGACAGACCCTTCCGAGCGATTGATGCTGTTCAAAATTATCAAAGAATCTAGATCTAGGTAGATCTAAATCAAGAATGCCACGTAAAAGACAAGGGGGTTCTTTAATAGGAAGGTTAACTCCTAGCCAAAAATACCATAGAAAGAGACACAGATCTAGATCTAGATCGTCATCAACTGAAAATGACAAGTCAGACTCAGAGTCAGAGAATGCTAGATCTAGATCTAGATCTACTTGAGTTTCTAATTCTACAACCAGAATAGAATCTAGATCTAGGCCTGCAGTCACATACACTTCTGTAAATTCAATGGTGGATGAGGAACAATCTGTTAAGTTTCCTGCTGAATTTTTAACTCCATTGAGGTCTCAGGACTCACACAACATATTCTGTCATTGAAAGTTGGAATGCCGGTGATGCTGCTTAGATCTATAAAGTCCCCAGAACTGATGAATGGAACAAGATGCATCATACTTTCTTGTAACAGAAATACAGTAGAAGTGGAAATAGCTGTCGGGGCACACAAAGGTGAGATTCATTTGGTGCCTAGGATACTGCTCCAGCCATCAGACACAACATTCCCATTCAAATTCCAAAGAAGGCAATTGCCTTTAAAGGGGTGTTTTGTCATGGCCATCAATAAGGCACAGGGACAAACTTTGCATTCCATCGGACTAGATCTACAACAGCCAGTCTTCTCCCATGGGATGCTTTATGTTGCGCTGTCCAGAAGCGGAAAGCGAGACAACATTGCTTACCTGTGCTCACCGCAGTCATCGATAACAAGAAATGTGGTGTACAAAAAAGTGTTATAAACAGGTCAGTGCAAAGTTTTTTTTCGTTTGGTGATAACTAATATCTTTCTCCACAGGTTATTTTTCCTCCGGTGATGACTAAAATCTCTTTCTACAAGTGATAACTATGCATCTCTCTCTCTCTCTCTCTCTCTCTCTCTCTCTCTCTCTCTCTCTCTCTCTCTCTCTCTCTCTCTCTCTCTCTCTCTCTCTATCTCTCTCTCTCTCTCTCTCTCTCTCTCTCTCTCTCTCTCTCTCTCTCTCTCTCTCTCTCTCTCTCTCTCTCTCTCTCTCTCTCTCTCTCCCTGACACTCCGTTCATCGAACGGGCAACCAACTAGTTTACTATATAAAAATATAGTTTTAGCCCTTTTTTATTTATTTTTTTTTTTTTTGTTAAGGCCTGATGTGCAGACTAAACTGTTAATTTGTATGCAATTTAGGACGAACACACGTTCCAACATGTTGGTTCATCAATAAACTTGACCGCATTCTCCCAATTTTTGTTTAAAGATAGGTTCATGGCTAGATTTGCAGTCGTTGATTTTATTTATATAAAGAGAGCACACGTAGAGCTCTCAAAGCCGTATGATTTTTTTTTTAATTGAAAACAAAATAACATGAAGAAAAAGAACAATAATTGTTAGAGCATATTTTGAAACGCGCCATGCACAGGGCATTAAAATGATAAAGAGAGGGCTGTAAGCGAAAACGTCATTTACTATAGTTGGATGATAAAAGTACATGTAAAATACCGTCCTGGCCTACATTCAGGGGTTTTGGCTGTGTTTGCACAACCACATGACCTTTTGAAATATTTTTAATTTCAGTACGCACACTGTGGAGATTCACACGCTAAAAGCCATTCGTGGGGCATTTTTGAAAGTTCATCATTGCAGTCTTCGGCTGGATCAACCTATGGCATTCAGAGTGTCCGTCTTTTAAAAAGTGTTGAGCAACTGCCGCCCAATTGGTAATGAGGCTCAACACAGTCAACTACTAACAGTTACTTATGCTCTAAACGGGGAGAGCATGACTCTAGCTTCTACGGTCAGGACACCAGTCCTGAAAGTCATCTATGCTTGGTTTGGACCAAGTGGCTCACAATTGGTGTCTATAGGATTTTGCCAGTGTTAGCTATTAACGAAACCTATCTGCATTAGCAAATTCAATGTTTATTAAACGGCAACTTGCGTAATGTGCTTCGCGTTGGTATACTGGTAATACGACAATCCGTTTTCAAATAGAAAAGTGTTCGGAAATATAGTTTTATGGTCCTTGTTTGGATTTATATTTAGAAAAGTGTGGTTATAATATATTAATAACATAAAAAAAAATATATTTTTAGTATTCTTTAATTGTCCTTGTCCTTTCCTTTTTTTATAACCAAAAACCTCTCAAAGAGAAGGGAAAATAACAAGAGAAAAGAATACTGTCCTATAGAATCCCACATGGAAGCTGAGATATTGATGTTTTTTTGGTTTTTTTTTTAACTGGCATAGTCATAATGATCTGGGCCGATTTCTGGCTACAGAAAAACCTCGATTTGGTTTTTGTTATTTTAGTCCTAGTGCAAGTGTGTTTGTTTTGTTTTTTTTGTTTTGTTTTGTTTTGTTTTGTTTTTTGGTTTTTTGGTTTTTGGCCTTTTTTATATTAAAATATTGAAACGAATAATTAAAATCTAACTTTAAACGGGAAGTATTTACTGCTTGGTTAATCAACAGGGTCTGAAGGCACCTGTAAAACTTATTAACCTGTAAAAAATGCATTTCTTTCCTCATTTAAAACAATGTCAACTCGTTAGACACCTTCGATTTTTTTTTAGATTTTCTTTTACATTATAGATCTTTGTATCAAGTGTCTGAAAGTTCCTTCCAGTAATACGTTTGAGGACTTACACCAAGACTGAGGTCATATTCGCAGTAAAACGCTGCAGACACATCAAGAGACAAACAGACAAATTAAAATGGTTGAAACGTAAGGTATATAACATGCAATATTAATTCCGCAGTATTTTCTTCGATGAAATCTTTTTACCATTATGAAAATGAAAAAAAAAAAAAAAAAAAAATGTTGGTCTTTCACAACCGTTCCTTTTCTGCAGGTCGTACTAGGAGAATGATATTATACTCGTGCATGCATGGAAATTTAAGTGTCCACACATTCAGGTGTTGGAAAAATAGAATAAAAAAAAACTAAAGGCCGTCGAA
Source organism: Elysia crispata (assembly GCA_033675545.1). NCBI lineage: Eukaryota > Metazoa > Mollusca > Gastropoda > Plakobranchidae > Elysia > Elysia crispata. The sequence goes on along the minus strand of JAWDGP010002420.1, from coordinate 605,475 downwards.
GATGACATCAGTCTAGCCTGATTGTAAGATTCCCTGCACGTGCCGGCAAACGTTTGGTTTGGACCCGCATTCCACCGCACACCTAACGGGGCGTGAAAAAATGTTCGTGTCGTATTTTTTCATTCCATTTCTCTGAAACCCTCCAAGTCCATAGAGAAACTCCATTTAAAAAAAAAATCAGTCAACTCCCAGATCTATCTCACTCCTGTGATAACGTTTGCCATTTGGTGAAATGTAATCCGGAATTCGTATTTCAAAAGCGCGCTGAAACCAAAAGGAAGGGCCCCGTCATTTAGTTATTCGGAGAATCTCGACACCGGTGTGGCGCATGGCAAGCCTTGGTTCTTGTCTCATTAACACACCCGAGCGGCAAAAGAGCCGTTTGAATTACCTCCGGCAAGTCTCTCGTTTCCCGACTGTCACGCGTCCTATTGTTTCCAACATGAAACCGAGTTTATTTAATATACATGTCTAACTTTGCCTTACTTCCTGACAATTATCACGTAACTAGCGGATACGGTAGCAAGTCTCCCGTCTCGGGTGTTCAGGTCTAGCCATTTATCTGAACTTTATACGCAGCCAGTGCTGGTTAGTTGTTCGGGGTCTTCCACTGTCAGGAATTTGGGGCCAGGTGGTTCCTCGTTCAGTTCAAATAATCTCTAAAGTTTAATCTCAACGTGTTTAAGATGCCTTACATTTTTTGATTAATCACCTAGGATTAAGGCTGCAGCCGTGTCAAATAGTTAGGTGTGTCATCATCAAAATTGTGAAGATGTCTGCAAAGGTGAACTCAGTCGACATGAGATCAAACAGAGCTGATATCATTTTCATCTTAAAGCACGACCGTCAGTGCGCTACATTACTTGTGTTTTTTACTTTTCTTTTATGGCAGTCGTGGTGTCTTGGTAAAACTCGCACACAGTTGAAAAAGATAGCATGTATAGGCAATGTATCATCAATGCAAGAAATGCCGGTTCTTTGGTTTTGTCTTTACAAGCTTGTTTATGTGTGTGTGTGTGTGTGTGTACGTTCGTGTGTTTGTTGTCTTTTGAATGCTAAACGAGGAAGTGAAAGAGAGAGAGAGAGAGAGAGAGAGAGAGAGAGAGAGAGAGAGAGAGAGAGAGAGAGAGAGAGAGAGAGAGAGAGAGAGATCTAATAGACAGTCAAAAAGAAAGAGATATGGGGCGAGATTACTCATAGTGATTCTTAGGAATAAAGAATGCAGCGAGGGAAAGAAAAAGATAGTGTATAAGGAGTGAATAATGGATAGATACAGAGATAGATAGATAGATAGATAGAAGGAGAGACAGACTGTCAAAGATAGATAATTAGAACGATAGAAAGACAGGGAAAGAAGGATGTCCTTTGTGATTACTGAAAAAAAAAACCACTTAGGCACAAGATAAAAATGATATTCAAATACACACAGAGAAAAGTATTCCTATTGGTGAGTCAGGGAAAGACACTTAAAAAAAAAAAACAGGGGGAGAGGGGAGCACTGTACGCAATAATGAATCTACTAAAAAAGGAATATTTCATCGATGATTACAAAGGGGAAATAGAACACGGTTGCCTCTGAAATATTAATGATTTACAAGTTAGCATTGAAAGCCAGGGAGCCTGGTGAAACCTTGCACTGGCTCTATTGAAATGGCTTGCATAAAATGTTTTCCACTGCACATAAAAATACAAAAGCATGCTATTCAGTGGTGGAGGCTGTCTAAATCTCGATGTCAGTGCACGCGAAATAGACCGCTTTGTGTTGATACTTATTATTTTATATGCCTTCATGACCTCTACCTTTCATCTCTTAACGCAAAACCAATGGGAATTATTGAACAGAACTAATGATAGCCTGCTGTAGCGGTAACGAAATGATGATGAAATCGACTCCTTGTTTCAGCTTTCAGTATAACAAGTTACATAAAAGCATTTGTGGAATCAGGCACTGTGTACTAGGGTCAACATAATTATAAAGATACGTTTTGGTAGAAATCGTCATAATTTAGATTTCGTAGAATAATTGGTTCACAGCGGCATTCCAATTTGTATGATTTCTCTTTGTTTGAGCTAGGTTTCTTTCAAAGATGTATAAAGGGTAGTTAATGTAATCCCACCTTTTTCTTTTTCTTTCTGCCTCATTCCCTCTCACCCTTTTCCCCTTCCACATCTCTCTCCTTCTCTCAATCTTTCTCTCTGTTGTTTCTATGTACTCTCTTACTTACATAAAGGTATTCTCCCGATCTGTGTATTTTTACTTTTCTTCCCTCTCATGCATGACCTCGTCTGTTTCCTTTTTTTTTTTCATTCCGTCTCTCTGCCTTTTCCTCTTTCATTTCCTCCCGATTGAATCTGTCTCTTTCTTAGTGAAATATAGATAATCAACCTTTTTGTCTATCTATCTACATATCTCATTGTAGAAGGGTTATAATCATATATGGTTAAAAAACAAATTGAGTTTGGTCAGCTCTCTATTTAAGTCTGTAAACACATAAAATTCGTCCGCCTGTGTCTGCAATGAAATATGCATGCCCCTCTCTTTCTATCTCTCTCTCTATGTATCTCTGTTTGTCTGTCTCGTTCTCTCTCTCTCTGTCTCTTTTTGTCTGTCTCGTTTTCTCTCTCTCTCTTTCTCTCTCTCGCTCTCTCTCTCTCTGTCTCGTTCTCCCTCCCTCCCTCTCTCTCTCTATGTATCTCTGTTTGTCTGTCTCGTTCTCTCTGTCTCTTTTTGTCTGTCTCGTTTTCTCTCTCTCTCTTTCTCTCTCTCTCTCTCTCTCTCTCTCTCTCTCTCTCTCTCTCTCTCTCTCTCTCTCTGTCTCGTTCTCCCTCCCTCCCTCTCTCTCTATCTCTCGCTCTCGCTCTCCCTCTACCTCTCTCTCTCGCTCCTTCGCTCTTCCTTTGTCTATAACTTCTCGTCTACACACTACTTTCCTCTTGCACAATCGAATAAATTACTTAATTTACCTTCTAGCAAATACACCGCATTCGTGCAAACAAAAATATACGCACGATCACTAAGAATAATTATTGTATGTATTGCATAACTGATAGGCTAATTATCTAGTCTTACTCAGCACGAGCCTCTGCACCTCTAAAGTGGCCTCGCTTTGCATCAGGCTCATGAAATCTCTAGTATCCTCTTCATTTCGAGGCAGCCGAGTCGTGCCCATCCGTTTCGATCCGATATTAAAAGCAGTTATTATGATGGCGAAGAAAAAAGGTGTGACGTCGCTTTGAGGTTTTGTTTGTTTACTCGGGTTGCTGGGGCGTGGCGTCGGGCAGCACATACAGCACAGAGTACTGGGGCTGTTCTCCTATCTGTCCGTTTGTTTGGCTGCTGGTTTTGTTTTGTTTTTTAATTTTTTTTATTATATTTTTTTTGGCTTCTTCAAAGCGTCCTTGACAAATTTATTTTGTTGCACGTCATATTCCCTATTTTCTTTGTTATGTTTAAATGTTTTCTAACAGAGGCCATAATGTTGCGCAAATCTTTATATAATTATTCTTCTCTCCATTTGCCTTCTCATTCCAACAGCTCTCTCTCTCTCTCTCTCTCTCTCTCTCTCTCTCTCTCTCTCTCTCTCTCTCTCTTTCTCTCTCTCTCTCTCTCTCTCTCTCTCTCTCTCTCTCTCTCTCTCTCTCTCTCTCTCTCTCTCTCTCTCTCTCTCACTCTCTTTCTCTCTCCCCCTCATCCCACTCTGTTCGATTAAATGTTTCTTTGTCTTTCCATGTGCGTCATCTTTTTTACCCAGACATGCTTTCCTTCCGGGTTTCTCTTACTGTTTGTTCTAACTAACTCACTATTAGAGATCTCGCTTTTTACCTGCCAATATCATAAGCGGCATTTCCTTCTAAAAATAAGAGGGAAAATAGAAGGCAAAGTGCTTCTCTCAAAATTAATTTAATCCGTGAGGGGAAAAAAATGACAAACAAACAAAATGTAAAAGAGACAAACGTTTTAATTTCAGCTCACAGCAGGGCATTTCTTAGGCCTCCTCTTGTTACGGACTATAGGAACGGAATGCGTGACGGCAAAACGAAATTGGTATTAAAAGAAGTGAATAAGCACATATCTTAGACCTAACATAAAACTAAAAAAAAAAAGAGGAAGAATAATTTTCGTCGTTGTGGTGAGAAGAATTGACATAATTTACTATGACTGGAGTTTCAGATTCAAAGAGGTCAAACATTTCTTACCTTTAAAAAGTGCTCGATTCTTTCTATGCTAAAAAAGATATTAAGATCTTAGAGGACGCAGTGTTTTTTTTATAAGATTTACGTTAAAACATTAATTGTACAGCTTCGCGGCTGCAAAAAATCAACAACACCCTCGAGGAAAAAACAAACAAACAAACAAACGCTCGTCTGTGGCATTTCTGACCTGACCACTCAAAGGATTTCATTGATGATAGTATTTTCGGACGCCTCTACTAACCTTTGCCTTCCAACTACTTGAAGCTTTATTGTACCCTTTTGTTGGTTTGGGTGGTATATAGAGACCTTACTAAATACTATTAATGACGGTTTAGGTTGAGATCATCGCTATATTTAACAACAATAAAACAAGTCAGGACGATGTCACTGCTTTTATTGGGGATGATGATGGTGATGATGATGATATTGATAATGATGAAGATAATGTAGATCAATGGTAATGTAAAAAAAAAATGATGATCATCATTATGAAGGGCGCTCATGAAGAATGGTGCACATTTTTATGATTATACGTAATTTTATTGTCTTGGCTCTGAAATCATTGTCACACCCTCAGAGTTTATGGTGTTCACAATATGCTATGAGAAGATAAATGAACACTGCGTGAATGAACAGCAAAGTGCATTAAGGAACAACAGTGTAATTACGCCTTTCTTTATCATCATTTTTACCCTCCCATTCCTTTTATCCCACATTTTGAATCGGATTTAGACAAGTGGGGGTGTTAAGTGTTTTTGAGATTCAACGTGAAAAAGAAACTCAGCCTAACAAGATGAGACGCCCAAGCTTCGGGGCACATAGAAAGGCAGGTTTTCCCTCTGACCCATCCAGCATGTAATTCTTGACAACTGAATCACGTCCTCCAGGACTGGTGTCGGTAAGACAAACAGCAACAGCATTGAATGCACGTTAGGAGGTTTTGGGGCGTGGAACAAATTACTGATTGCTAGGATCTAGGAGAGCGCCCGAGTTTGGATGGGATTTATAAACTCAGCAAGTTACAAGTACGAGTGTGCATGCAACTTCATAATCATAGGACAGTGCAGGAGATGGCCCTTTTCGTTTTTCTCGCAATGACTTTAACTTTGTCGTATAACTGTTTGCAAAAAAAATGCAATGAGTTGTCTTCGCTGCTTTAATAGGAAGAATATAAAGAATTTGTTGAAAAATATACAATGAAAATGGAAAAAGAGTGAATGTTGATTTTGGTGAGAGTAGTGATGATAAAGATTCGATGCTATGTGGATGTTTGCTGTTGGTGGTGTTTTTGTTAAAACAATTTGTGATTGTAATGAGGATGATGATGATGAGGGTGGACATTTATGCTTTTGAAACGTTGATAATGTTTTGCCACTTTGTAGATCAATATCATAATACTACAAAACCCCTGGATGCTGCGTCAAGAACAATAGTTTGAAAAAAAAAAACGGAATTAGGATTGACATAGAATTCAATTGAAGCTCCCTCAGAACATTGTAAAGCCGTAATGATTTTAGTGCACTTTCGGAAACTGAATAGAAATGCGGATTTCAATAAATTCATTAAGCAGCGGACAATAGCCTTTGATTAGGTACCCCAATGAGCGTAAAATTAGGCTCCCAGATGCGAAATTGAAACGCAGATAGAATTTACACGAAAAAGTGAATTGCCCCTCTAGTGAAATTTGCGAAATTCTTGAATAAGGGAGTTGGAAGAAAACTGTCAGGGTTGATTCTTCTCGCTTCCGTCTGTAATGATATCCTTTAGGTGGTCGCTTTATCGCGTGAATTTTATCTTCTGTCTCCCTCTCCCTCCACACACACACACAGTTGTATTTTCTTCTGACAGTCTGCGGACTTGAACAAAGAGACAAGGATGGTTGGGCCAGTAGCATTGCCACAAGGTTTTTATTATTCGCTAGTGTGTGAGAAAATATTACGCTATAATAATATCAGAGGAACAAGATTCTGTGTACGTCTAACAGATTTATATGATTACCCTTGTTCTCCTTAGCCCATTTTGTAAGAATACAAAGAGAATTTGTGCGGTGAAATCATTGATAGATGATATCCCTAACCATTATTCTGTTCTCTCACAGGAAATTGTAGTAATAAATTTTGTAGCGAAAAGAATAAGAGTTACGCAAAGGCAAATTATTTTGCTTGCGCATTCTGGCAATATAAATTTTTTGTTATGTTTTGGTGTTGTTGTTGATGTTGTTGTCTTCATTCAAAGTAAATGATATGATTAGTCTAGATCAGAGGCCCTTTTTTTGCAAAATGTTGAGAGGTTCAAAGTTCATCAGAATTTGCCATAGGTTTTTTTCCCTCTTACATGTACATATTTATACTGTTAGCTAATAACAAGTTTAAGACTGAACAAACGTGCCAAGTTTGAATTTTAAGCGATACGTTTATCAAATAAATAAGAAACCCAAGATACAGTGCAAATTACTCATAACATGAAAAAAAAAAAAAAAAAGATCGCATTTTAATATAATAAAGATAAGGATCTATATCTTTGTGACAATAATAAAATATTATGATGCTTATTTCAAAGAATAATGGTGGTGCTATAACAATAAAGATTTTGCCAAGGATGTTAATGATGATAGAGGCTGCAGTACACACAAATCGCAAATATTTAACGACACTTCTAATGAATTCTCTCAATCTGAAAGCAAATCATGGTCTTAATCTTTTGAGAGAGAGAGAGAGAGAGAGAGAGAGAGAGAGAGAGAGAGAGAGAGAGAGTCAACGAGGCAGAGAGACAAAAACAGATCAAGACACACTGACAGACAGACAGGTAAGAAGACAGATAGAAAGAAAATTAAACATAATAGAGAGAGCAAGAAACACATATACACACATACGCACACACTTACAGTTCTCATCGTTCCTGTCTAGGACTCGTTGATGCTAAACAATCAGAATTATACAGCGTCTCGCATCTCTCATTAAACTAAACCTCTACTTCAGCCTGAGATAACAGGACAAAAAATAACTGCATGAAGACAAACACGACTTCTAGGTTTGATAGCCACAAGAAATTGTCCGTATTGATGATGCCATTCTCAAACATCTCTTCAACATGAAGAAAATTTAAAAAGGAAATCTAACTTCATACTATTAGAATTATATAATTTCTACGTTAACAAAAATCACTGCATGTTCAATGCTTTTCTTCTCAAATATACTCTTGGCTTGTTTGCCTACAATAGTGTTATTTTGCCTCTTCTGATATTTCTTATATCCTCAGCATTGTATAGAGCTCTAAAGAAATGCTCAAATGACATTTCTCTGAGAACTCTCGATTTAACAAATTTATTCATTGATATATTTCTGTGTAAACTTTTATACATTTTTATTAGAAGAGAGCTAGAAAAAAAAAACACGATCAAAACAGGAAATAGCAAATAAATATACAAAATTTACTTGCAGTGGAACATGGTTTGAATATCTTGAGAGATGGATAGACAGAAAAGAGAGAGTGGAGAGAGAGAGAGAGAGAGAGAGAGAGAGAGAGAGAGAGAGAGAGAGAGAGAGAGAGAGAGAGAGAGAGAGAGATTCATTTTAAGACTTTTTTTTGTCTTTTAATTTTTTTTTCCTGAACCCTTAATATTTACGAGATAACAACCATTGAGATGGGGCCAAATATAACGGAAATACGTAAATAAAATAAGAGGTGGAAAGGGGGAAAAAAGGAAAGATAAAGAAATATCGATATAGACTATAGAAGCAATCCGCAAAACAGTTACTCGTGTTGAATTGGGTTTCTATTTGTCCAAGTTTGTCGTGTCCGTAGCCCAGCATTCTGATCCAGATCAGATCGTATGTCGGCGTCGAGCGGAGGAAAAGCCGCTTTGTCTCTATATTTTGCAAGTATTATCTCTGTTTACACAAAACACAATCGTACATATATCGAAAGATCTAATTTTCTTGCTTTTCAAACCTCTATCGGGCAAAGCGTTCCTTTTTCCTCTTTGTGACCTTATTAGAGGATAAGATCTTTATTTGCTTTTCATTTCCGCTGTAAAAATATCATTCACATGATAAATAAAAAACCTTTCAAATGTGCGAGGAAAATTGAAAATAATCTTAAGAAGAATTCGATTCATGCAAGGAAAAAACCCCCACAAAAAACCCCACTTATTTTGAGCGATTTTTTTAAATTTTGCGCATCGCAATTAATGGACTTCTGAAAATTAATGATATGATATTCTGTGTGATATGGCTCTGTGACCTTTGTTGTTCAATGCTTTGACATGAAGCAAATAGAGGCTTTAGCTGGCTGATTCTGAAGCCTCTGCACTAATTCAATCGGCCCGATCAAAGTCAGGTAATTATACTAGAGGTGAAGATATTTTTTTCTAATCAAACAAAAAGTAGTGAATAAAAACCCGCAACATTTTTGTTTACTGGACATTCATAATTATAGTATATAATAGGGTGTTGTTGTTTTTTTCAGGTGTTGTTAATCAAGTGTGCGTCAAGCTTGTGACAGTATAAGGACTGTGATACCCGAACTTTGACCATTAAGTAAAAAGAGTCAACTGCGTAAACAAAGTTATCAAAAAGAGCTTTGTCAGCTTTCAAAGAAGCTTTATTAACGTAAAAAATTAACGCTCGGTTATAATGTAAAGAAGTACTGAAGAAGCCAATCTTTCACAAAAAATGTGGTAGAGAGAGGGGGAGAGAGAGAGAGAGAGAGAGAGAGAGAGAGAGAGAGAGAGAGAGAGAGAGAGAGAGAGAGTTAATTCAAGTTGTCTGTTTTTAATGCATGAGCTTTCATAAATGACAATCCGTAAAATTCATGTCAAAATTTGAGAGCAAACTCCGTCTGCAGGCCGGTTTTTCCACCTTTCACCAATCCGAAAATGAAGCGTGCGTTAAACTTTTACTGGCATGGTCAGCAATGATCGTTGGTAAATGCAACATCCTCATTCGGCAGTTGACATCTTTCATTAGTTTCTTAAGAGAAAAAAAATCTAGGTCTAAATATCTCTCAGATGGTGAAGGCGAATCCAAACATACGGCACATTCTTGACATACTTTAAATTATTTCACCATTGGCAGGAATCTCGGAGTACCAATATATTATGCTACACCAATGCATTTCATGATGATCCGTATTATTTCTATTAAAACGCTCTACTTTCCTTGTTAGTCAAAAGGCAGTGACAGTTAGTCTCGAAGTTCCGACGAGAGTCACACTAAAGCCAGTATTAAAGATCGAGACTCGGGGTCTAGAATCTAAGAAACCTCCGGACAAAATCCCTGCTTCTTCTCTTGGCCTCTCGACAGTTTCGGAAAATGGCAGTTTGTATTTACACGACAAGGGGGCACATTATACGAAGCGACGCTTGTTTACCTTTCTGTCCCGTCGGCAGCTACCATGAGACTCGATTTTGAACCTTAGCTTTTGAATACATAATATAATTTTTCCTCCTCCGCAGCAAAATCCTTCAAATAGGTGCACGGACGGCCACCATTCCGACTATCAAGTGCTGCTCGGCGTGGTGGGAAGAAGCCGGGAAAGTGGACTTGAACCACAAGGGATCTTGAAAGAGCAAAAGAGCCTTGGGTAAAAAAATTCTGGGAAACAGTGGAGGGTGGGAGACGGCGGATAAATTCAATAGATCTGGAGAGGGCCGGGGTGATATTGTAGGAATGCTCAGTGTGTGCGGAAGGAGAGCCACCGATATATACGGTGTACATTATGCCCTTTGTATGACTATTATACCGCGTTATAAATAGAAAGACGTGCGAATGTGACGGCGCGGCGCGTTTGGAATTCCACTGGGTTAGCCAAGAGAATCGAGACTCCAGCCTGTTAGACCAGCGTTTACAGATCAAGCTAGTAAGGAGGAGCTGGAGAGACGCACCGGGGTATCTATTGAAATCGACTTGGGCGTATTCTGTCCTGCTACGCCTTTAGTTTCAGCGACGGGGTACGTCTTGCACAGTTGGAGGCCGCAAGGCAAGAGGCGCGCGGATCTATGATTGTTTGCCAAGGGGTTCTTGCTCAGTACAGAGATCTAGGGGTCTGGAAGTGGAGTGACCATTCCACACACAGCGCAACAGAAGAACCGTTGGGTCAGTTTTTATGACCATCTACATTAAGAGTCAGGATGCATTACACCTTGTATTGAGGTTATCTAACATCCTCTGTCTTTCTCTGTGTGTTTGTGTGTGTGTGTGTGTGTCTGTCTGTCTGTCTGTCTCTCTCTCTCTCTCTCTCTCTCTCTCTCTCTCTCTCTCTCTCTCTCTCTCTCTCTCTCTCTCTCTCTTTTCTCTTTCCTTTCTCCACTCCAAATATCTCCTCTCTCCCACCCCTATACTTTTTCTCTCCACCCCATACCCTTCTCTTTCTATCTCTCCTTTTTTTTCTGTCTCTCTCTTTACCTCTGTTTGTAATTCTAACTCTTATCTCCTTCCCTCTCTATCTCTATATTTATTCACCAGCTTGATGAATTATTATAAATGAGAGATTCAAAAAAGTCTGAAAGTTGCACTTTTCAAAGATTGGGTATCCGAAAATTTTATCATCAAATGTCAAAACATATTGCCTACGCCAAATTCCACATGGTTGCGTAAAGTTCGCAATGAGTATCTAACGAGGATGCCTGCGTTTCAAAGACGCTTAGAAACAGAGATACCTCTGACAAGGTGTGTAACGATGGGGACTTTATTTTTCATTCAAGTGGTTATGATTTAAGAAAAACATCTCTTGCGCGGACAAAGAAATCGTACAGGGACACAGAGGAACGCATTGCTTCATAGTAGAAAAAAAAAATCCCTTCTCGTTACTACGTGACTCTGATAGGGGTTTTAGGGGATTTTTAATTTAGAACTGCTCAGTCGTAAAAAATGCGTGTTCGCTTATGAATATTAATATAAATAGCACGTTATAAAATTAGACAATACTAATCGGAAAAAAACACCATTTAAAATTTTCATAAAGTCATTGAGAAATTTTAAAGTTCACGACATATGAGAAAGGAGGAGATAAAATAAGGCACGCAATAAAGATGTTAAAATTTAAATGCAAAGTACTTTTCAATGAATGTAATTTCAAATAACCTTTCTAAACATGCCAAGGGAACTAACATTTATTATTCTTTAATGAGAAGAGTAGACACACAGTGAATAATATAAAGATAGATTGAGAGCAAATTCAATTCATAAAGTTAAAACACGAACTCCATTATTTTCACATAAAAGTTTAAAACATTTGAGACATAAACTTATCTTTAAATACCATCTTGTTTCCATGAATCAGAAACTTCAAAGGTTATCTCTATAATAATCTACTGCTTCATTTCTTTTAAATTAATTTCTTTTTATTGATTATACATCTCATTTCGAAACATAGGTCTTAAAAAATTAATAATTCTGGTTTATTTTTTGTTTTTTGTTTGTTCTGTTTTTTCCCCCTTCTGTCCTTTCTGACAAACACATGTACAGTACATAGGCTGCATCATGCGTTCACAATTACAGAGCATAGATTCTTAGAGTAAAGACGTCATGAGAAAAACCCTCACTGAGACTGAGAGAAAACCCCACAACTTTTACGCACAACGTTGCCAGCGAGCGAAAACAAAATATCCCGGCAAAAACCCCGTGTACACCAGCTTCAGCACTCACGGCTGAATAATATAAGGCAAAAATCGAATATAAATATCGATCTGTTCCTAAAAACCCACGGGGTAATCAATGTAATTAAAGGAAAGATATCATCTTAAAAGTTGCGACAGTTTGTAATCAAATTACACTGAAAGCTGAAGAAGATGAAACAGCGTTATTGGTAAAAGAGGAAGAAAAAAGGGATAGAAGACGAGAAAGAACAAGGGAGAGCGAGAGAAAAAGAAAAATCGAGACAGAAGAAAAGAGGGAGGTAGAGAAAGAGAAATCGAGAGAGGAGAAGAAGGAAAAGCGATAGAGAGGTTGTGGGCCTGATTATTTGATGGGTCAACAATTCCAATCACATTCAAACGAGATCTGAGAGGTTGCTGAAAAAAAAGAAATAAAGGATGCGCTAATTATAGAAAGAGAGAAAGAGAGAAAGAGGGGAGATATTAAAAAAAAAAAAAAGAATTGTATAGAGAGGGGAAGCCAGAGAAACCAACGTATAGGCCAACGTAAAATGAAACTAACAGATAGGTGATAGATACATATATGGAACAAGAATTACAGAATATCATCGAATTCCAAACGCCATATTTTGCATTACCCCACATTAGAAAATTTTGTCTTAAAATGCAGATATTCACACAGATTGTAGTTGAGGAATGATTATTTTTAGTAATCCGAGTTTCATATCAAAATGAAAATTGGAATGACCACCGAAAATTAGTTATTATTCTTACTTTTTGTCAAAATTACAGCAATCAAAGCTTACGTGAGAAGATAATTCAAATATCGGCTGGAAATACTGACACAAATATAAAAAGAAAAAAATATAGAAGGGAAGACTCAAATCAATGTTTACTGGTGGAGAAAGATGCTAAGAGATAGATAGAGAGAGAGAGAGAGAGAGAGAGAGAGAGAGAGAGAACAAAAAAAGAAGAAAGAGACAAAAGACAGAGTGAATGGCAGGAAAAAGTGGAAAGGGGGAGGTAAAAAGATGGAGGGAAATAAAAATGGAAAGAATATAAGATAGATACATGGGCAGGCACGGAAAGACAAATAGAATAGTTAGAGAGATAGGTAGAGAGAGAGGGAGAGAGAGAGAGAGAGAGAGAGAGAGAGAGAGAGAGAGAGAGAGAGAGAGAGAGAGAGA
>JAWDGP010002420.1:542500-590000 GCA_033675545.1 Elysia crispata | reverse complement strand
CTACTACTACTACTACTACTACTGGTGCTACTACCACTACTACTACAAATACCACTACTACTACTACTACTACTACTACTACTACTACTACTACTACTACTACTACTACTACTGACTACTACTACTACTACTACTACTACTACTACCACTACCACTACCACTACCACTACCACTACTACTACTACTACTACTACTACTACTACTACTACTACTACTACTACTACTTACAAGTACTACAATTACAAGTACTACTACTACTACTACTACTACTACTACTACTACTACTACTACTATCACTACTACTACAACTACCACTACTACTACTACTACCACCACTACTACTACTACTACGACGACGACGACGACGACTTCGACGACGGCGACTACTACTACTACTACTACTACTACTACTACTACTACTACTACTACGACTACTACGACTACTACGACTACTACGACTACTACGACTACTACGACTACTACTACTACTACTACTACTACTACTACTACTACTACTACTACTACTACTACTACTACTACTACTACTACCACTACTCCTACTACTACCACTACTACTACTTCTACCACTAATACTACTACTACTACCACTACTACTACTACTACTACTACTACTACTACTACTACTACTACTACTACTACTACTACTAGTGGTACTACTACTACTACCACTACCACCACTACTACCATTGCTGCTGCTGCTGTTGCTACTACTACTACTACTACTACTACTACTACTACTACTACTACTACTACTACTACTACTACTACTACTACTACTACTACTACTACTACTACTAATAATAATAATAATAATAATAATAATAATAATAATAATAATAATAATACCTCCTCAGCTTCGACAAAAATTATTGAATGGAATCTACTTTATCAATCAAGACGACGATGATTTTGATATCCCTAGTTTCAAGTAAAAAAAGCAGGAGAACATTGAGTGATCTAAAGAGTACAAAACTGTCTATAGTAACATCCTTGGCTTTAAAAAAAAAAGAGAGAGAGACAGTAAAAAATTATTATTATGTGAAGTAGGTGAAAAGATGACAAAACTTTTAATTTGATAAATGTAAGAGTGAAACTGAGGTCGAATTATGTGCTGAAAAAAATGTTTCATTGGTTTGGTAATTTTTTTATATTATTATTTTTTTGTTGTTAATATTGCTAAAAAAAACTTACCTTATTTTCTGGAGGCAAAAGAACAGAAAGATAGTAGTTATGATGTTTTTTTTTTCTTCCCCGTTGATTTCACTTGCTGTTTGCCGTAGCAGACACAAGCTAGGATTGTTTATGTCCAAGAGCTTTTATAATCCTCCACAAGGTAGGCTTTATAATAAGGTGATAGATCAGTGTATCCTGCTTTGTGAACGACACTTGAATTCCGCGTGCACTATCTTTGTATTCCGATTCTTATACCAGGAAGATGGTCTTCTGAAAAGAAGCAAAACGTTTTTATTAGGATAAAAGCAGCTTTCTACCGATGTTCATGAACAAAGAGTTTTCTTGAAATTTTACAGAATATTTATATCAACTTAAATGTAAAAAGAATAACTGCAACGGCAGTGCGCAAAAAGGATTGAAAGGTAAGAAAAATGTCTTACTTTCATATTGAATACCTTTTTTGTAAGGTATATATTGTAACAAAAAAAATATGCTACATCAAAACGTTTGATTCCATAAATGACATAGATTTGGACATAAGTTAAGGCTTACAAAAACAAGATATATTTTTTATATATAGTTTTTAGATACCAAAACTGATGTAATTTCTGATCACCGATGAAATAAAAATTGTGAACCCTCTGCTTAGTCCAAGAATTGATAATTTGCTCTAGTTAATGCTGCTCACATGTTACTGCAGGACAATGTGACTCTTTGTACTAGAAGCAATTTGAAGCTACACACCATTTTTTTAAATGATAATACTTGGTTTAAAGGAGTTTATGAAGTATACACAGAAGATTTTGTTTTAAGCTCCTTGTTTTTAATACTTATTTTTATGGTTTTCGTTTTTTTTTCAATTAACTGCGCACAATTGTGTTGAGATCCATTAAAAACTAACACAAAACTTCTAATCCAATGGGTCGCATTCAAATTTTTGGGGAAAACTTCATTTTAAATCTGAATCTAGAACTACAGTCTTCGTGGTTTGCATCACTTTAAAATCCAGTTCTTATGATTGATTGAATCTTCACATATGTTCCTCTCACGCTTTTCCATAGAGATTCAAAATAAAAATCTGCAACAGCTTTTCGTTAACGTAAGTTGAGAGATAGATAAATAAATAAATTGATTAATTAGCCTAATTAATTAATAAGGAAAATAATAATAATAATAATAATAATAATAATAATAATAATAATAATAATAATAATAATAATAATAATAATAATAATAATAATAATAATAATAATAATAAACCGTGGATCGGCTGATCCATTATAAATCACATTGTGAATCAATCGAAATTCACGGCCTTACATCAACTACACTACACTAGTAATACAAGAAATCTTGCTCCCAATCACGAGTGCATTAATTCATCAACAATTTTGTCGCAAGTATGTCCAAATGAACGAGTCCTGCTTACGGTGATCATGCACGCCGCTTGTGTGGCTTCACCGGACCCCGTGTGCATGCATTACTGAGCCACGGTGTTCTAGAGTCTAGCCTGCTGGCCTCAGGAGGGATCAGCAGCCACGAGGGGGCAAGAGAAACGGAGACAGGCTCCCGGGCTCCGGCCCGTAGCGTAACGTACCGTGGCGCTGCGGTTGGTTTGGTCGCCTGTCCCGGCATGGCAGCAGAAAGGCCCAGCGGTGACGCCTGCTCGACCGCTGGGGTGGGGGGTATGGGGGCACCAGGTCTCTTGTGTAGTCAATTTTATTATGACGCCGCGGTTGTCTCGTCTAACATTATAATTTTTAAAAAAAAGGAGGTAGGGGACGGGGAACAGGGTTGGGGCTCTTCCTCGAATTTTATAAATGATCAATTTGCCAAATTACATGATCCTTGCCCTCTAGTATTGCTAACGCTGATATAACTGCTGCTGCTTCTACTACTACCACCACCACTACTGCTACTACAACTACTACTACTACTACTACTACTACTACTACTACTACTACTACTACTACTACTACTACTACTACTACAGCTGCTGCTGCTGCTGCTGATATTACTACTACTACTACTGCTACTACTACTACTACTACTACTACTACTACTACTACTACTACTACTACTACTACTACTACTACTACTACTACTACTACTACAACTACTATTACTGCTGCTGCTGCAGTTCTCTTCATTTTTTGTCACATTTTTCCTTCTTTTCTTTATTCTTAACTTGTGCTTCCTCATCTCCCCTTTCCCCACCACATTCCCCTCATACTTTTGCTAGCTTCTCTTTCTTGTAGTCTGCTTGAATACAAAATTGTGCGTAAAGGCAGTTAAAGGGAAAGAAGGAATGAAACAAAAACAAAAAAGCCCTCTTTTTTTTTCTCAATCCACATTGGTGGTGGGGTATTTTTATCCGATAGCTGCAACGTCGCTCTTGGAAATAGAATAAGTGATGAATCAGTAACTGCTCAGCATTGTTATTACTATGTGGCCCAGAAAACGTGTGCGCTTTATCATCGGGTAAAGAGTTGGGACGAAGAGGAGAAGGAAAGAGGTGGGGGGGAGGAGAGAGAACGAGAGAGACAGAGAGAGAGAGAGAGAAAGAGAGAGACAGAGAGAGAGCGAGAGACAGAGACAGAGAGAGACAGAGAGAAAGAGAGAGAGAGAGAGAGAGAGAGAGAGAGAGAGAGAGAGAGAGAGAGAGAGAGAGCGAGAGAGCATATAAATAGTTTTTACAAAAGCAAGATTTGAATCTTTTGTTAGATAGGCGGCTTTGAGGTGGAATTTGAGCTTCGATGTCGGTCCAAGTCCAGACCCTTTCTGTACTACTTATCTCATAGCCATAGTTCATCATTCGAAGTTTTAACGTCAGTTCGTTGGTTAATGACAGAAGACAGCAATCAGATATAGCAAACGATCGGCGCAAGTATAGTTGATTTTTTTTTTTCAGTAGTAAAATTATCGATTGTCAGATCGATAACCTTTCTGTAATTGATCTGTCAGCTTTCAATTGTATTTCAGAACTATTTTATCGAAGAGGAAAATATCACGTACGTGCAAACCTGGGATTTTCGAATTGTAGGTATCAGTTTCGTTTACCACTTAACTACTGTTTTTTTTTTTTTAATTTACTTTTTTTTTGATAAACTTGAAATGTTTTGGCTTCAACTGCTCTATCCGGTGCAGCGCTTCATGACGCCAGTGCTGAGCAGCGTCATTACTCTAATGGGCTGTTGACAGAACGATCTGCCGATATCCTTTTGTGCCATGCAAAATCGATTTTAATATGGCAGAATCGATCCGTGAAAGCCGACTTGAAAAACAAAATCCTTACCTGCAGGGGTAGTTGCATGAGTGAAACATTACTATTTTTAACACACTCGTAACTCCGGCAGAGAAACATTTTGAGACTGAAGAAAGGATAAATCATAAATTACGATGAACGAAAATGCTTATAAAATTTTAAACAAAAAACATGATGCTGCTATAATGGAAATAAACATGCCACAAAATCTATTTTTAGCTGTTTTCCCGGTACAGCTATTCTAACTATGCCAGATCTGCTTGATGTGATTAATGCTTTACAATGGGTTTTATGGAGGGATTCCTGTTACCTGGTTGTGGAGACATCTCGCCGTATAATGGTCGTAAAGAGAACGACAGTTTTACATATATAATTATTATGTCACGCTCTGTGACTTCGACTTCTTGTAAGATTAAAGCGCTCGTTTACAGTTCAGTAGATAGGGCAAGGGGCCGCGACATCTGAACCTCCTAGTCAAAGCAAACTAACATGAATCCTCAATAAATCAGTGCAGTGTATCATTAGTCTGAAGTGATATGCTGGTGATGCTTTATGAACAGCCGACTCTTTCTTCTTTAATACTTAAGTTTGAAATGCTGAGTCCTTATGCTTGCTTAGCTCCACAGAAGCAACGAAGACCAAAAAAAAAAAAAAGTGAAATAGAAAGATAACGCAGATAGAGGTATTTATAACAGGTAATGCCGCCATTAAAAAGGTGTTTATTCAGAAAACTTCCAGTGATATTGATGCGTACCAAGCTGCGTTAAAACGTTTTCTTTTTATCTTGTCTTGAAAGCCCCTCAATGCCGGATAAATAGGATTAATCTGTATATTTTGATATCTAATTACCTAGTTTTCAAACCGCATGAATATCCAGTTTTGTTTTTCTCTGTGTCTAGCTTTCTATATCGTTATCTATCTATCAATCTTTCTGTCTATCCATCTTTCCACCAATTGATCATTAGCGCCTTGCTTTATGTAACTATCTATCGGTATTTATGCTACATTCTGACCTAAATTTTAATTTTTTACAATCAACTTGCAAATTTAAAATGCAAAATAAGTAATTCTGCTTCAAAGTAATTGACGGCGAAGGCAAAGAAGATAATTAGAAAATGCTTGAAGCCGAGGGAAGAGAGGGAGAGGGAGACAGAAAGACAGAGAGAGAGAGAGAGAGAGAGAGAGAGAGAGAGAGAGAGAGAGAGAGAGAGAGATGCAGCCAGGCAGACATAATTATAATAGGTAGCCCAGCAGAAAAGCGAGTTATGCAGTAGGAGTAAAGACAAGCTGATGGAGGCAGTGATCAAAATATAGATATGCAAATAGAGAGAAAGAATCGTGAGTTAGGAAAAAAGAAACAGAATAAAAATTGAGTATTTTTTTTCTGATTTTATTATAGTTGTGTTTGCTTTTATTGTGAAGCTTTTTCCCTCCCCACATCAAAACTATATTAGAGCGAACTTTCTTAAGAGATTACCTTATTGAACTGCACACATTCAGGAACTGTTTAGTTTATGAAATGCCCGCCGGGTGGTTTTGAACATAACTTCATTCCACTTGGATAGAAATAAAAAAAGGGTAAAATGTTCAGCACTCTTTATAGGGAAAATTTATAGCCTCAAGAAAAAGTGCGTTTTGATCAAAGGTAGTTTTATTGTAAACCCTTTGTTCATTATTTTTATGTGTGAAACATGTAAGTTGTCAGTGCAAAAGCAGCTTTCTAGGCTCGCTTGGGTTACCGAACTGACCCCATCGTGTGGTCGCGTGTTTAACTCATAGTAGCTCATGTCATGAAAGTTTGAGTTCCGATCTCACACCGTCTTCTGGTTGCCTCATCTTTTCTGCTTGGAAATTTTTGTATAAAAGATTATCCTCTAACTAGTGCTAAGAAAATGAACCGATCTTACTTTCACAAAGTTCTAGCTAACATGCCAGAAGAGATCAAGGTAAGTTTAAACGTTGAAGGTGGATATACACAGAAGTACAACAAAGTCCGTCTCCATGCGTGATGTCTAAACCGTCATAGTGTCTTCCTGTAACCCTAAATTGGTAAATGTACCCACATTTGTTCACACACTATAGGATGATTGTTTCACTAGATATTAGAGAACCGTAGCATTTTTCCTCTCCTGATCCTTTGGTTTTTCGAAAGTAAAGGGCGACACGGATATAGTAAAATGATCTTTACCAATATTTTTTGAATTAATGTTCAACTCGTTAAGGTTGGTCTTAACACAACTGATCAGCCTTACTAGTGATTAAACAAAACTCAACTCTGATAGCCAAAAAATGGGTTTTCAATGAATTTGTATTTTCTGGTTTTGGAAAAAAAATTTTTATAACAAAAATTCTCTTCTGAGACTTTTATTGAAACTATAGTTCTCTCACCCTTGTACCTAAATTGAATTCCAAACCGTGGCATGCCTTTTAAGTCAAAAGAATTCTCTAGTTATGAATATTTACTATAAGCAACAGCAAAGAGTTGTAAAGGATAACACATCTCAAGAAAGGAATACATCTAGCTTGCTCATTATCTCAAGCTAGAACGAAAATACCAGGGCCACCTCTAGATCTAGTTTCAAGTGTAAACTATTTAAAAAAAAAAAAAAAAAGGAAAAAATTGCTTAACAAAAACCTCTCGAGGTTACTACGGTATTTGATAGCAAATCGAAGGCTGAGCTTAGACCCCCAACTTGGTTTTGGCGACAACCACTCGTATCAAATATCCGTGGAGAGAGAGGAAGCGATAGCCTGGGATTATTCCAACTTTTTTTTTTTTTTAATTTTTGTTGTTTTTTTCTTCATTTGCTTAAGTACAAAGTTACAGCTCTTACTCGAGCAACGTGTTTGTTAGTTTAAAGATATCTGCTGCAGTGAAGTCTATACGATCGCGTTGCAAAAGGCTTATCTGTATATTTCTCAGAGCCAAAAAAAGAAAGCCGTTCTGATATTAAAACTAAAAGCAGCGCGCGGGGCTCTGAGTTCCAGACTGGCGAATAAATTCAAAGTTAATTTCAGGAATTATTACAATATAAGCACGTTATCTGCGACAATTATTTGGGGGAGAAGTTTTTAATAAAAACATATTATCAGCAGATGATGTGGGCCAAGCTGATGTTTTAAGTTTCTTTCCTCATCAGCAAAATAATAATTACACCGCGCTTAACTACTTAATTATGCTGCTGCGTTTCATAACGAAGATTTCTGCCATCTCATAGGAGGTAAGTGTGCAAAATCTTAATAATCAAAATGAATAGTAAAACAAAGAAAAAAAAGGAAGGGGAAGATATTCATAATATTTAGATAATACTACCAAATAAGCTAATCACACTGGTATGATGTCAAAATTATCCTTTACTCTTGTTCCCAATGATCCTGACTGCAGAGAAAGAATCCCAGATTTACCAAATGAATAGATAAGTGAAATTTTCAAATTTTTAGGTAAGTAGACAGACGAATAAACAGACAGCAGACGGATAACTAGATGGGTGGGTAGGTGGAAAGATGACTAAACAGATAGATAATAATAAATAGTGTTAAACACAGATGGATTAACAAATAGATATAATAATAGATATATAGGTTATTGCTGGCTATATAGATAAAGGGATTTATGGGTTAGATTTGTAGATATGGAGTGGATAGATAGATAGAGAAAGAACAAAATGATTGATGTATTTTGGGTGGTACATTAATGGAAATTAATTTTTACATTAATGCATAGGAGATATATTGAAAGATAACTTCATGGATAAATGCAGAAAAGGTGTATGGACCAACATAAAGAAAGGTAGACATAGAACGATAAATAGATCGGTGGATGGATGACAACACAAAAAAATGATAGAAAAGAATGGATATGAATCAATAGATACATGGATAACTGCAATAGATATACTCATACTGGCTTACATAGATGGAAAGAGAATGCCATAACTGTTTTGATTTAAAGATAGAGAAGTATATATGGATAGAGTGAACAAAATATAGATATATAGACATTATAGGAAAAGGAGATCAGAAGACACGGAATCCTTGGGAGAGAGAGAGAGAGAGAGAGAGAGAGAGAGAGAGAGAGAGAGCGATAACGAAAAGGATGGAATTATATCATGATAGAGAAAGAAAGACTGAAGAGGTAGAGTCAGAGACAAAGACCAGCCGATTAACAGTTCATGTAGACAAACAGACTCGTAGACGTACAAAGACGAGTTGCGCAACTCACAGCAAGAGTGTCAAGAGATATGAAGCCATTAATTTTATATAAGAATAGTCCCCAATGCATGAGAGTTATTAGGTTTTATTTGCTAGGGAGCTATTCTGAAGCTCGGGTCTTTAATTGCATGAAAACTAGCCGCTGTTTAATATTGCAACTGATTTCATCTCTGTTCATTGATTAATACCAGACTCCATCAGTCGTGCATATTATGCAAGTACCGGCAAAGCGAGTATCCATAATAGAATTAAAAAAAAAAAAAAATAAAGTTAAATACTTATTGCGTTTGAAAGCGTGGGCGGCGGGTGAAAATAGGATCTAAAGGCTTTTCAGGGAGTTCCGCCCACAAAAGACTAATAGAAAGGTCTTAGCAGATTTGTGTTCTGGCTTTGACCCATGTACACTTAATGAATGCGCAAGCAGGAAACCAGTAAATTGTTGAGAGAGTGAGGCTGAGCGAAAGCTAGAGAGGAAGATCATGCGGAAGAAAAATAGAAGGGAAACACCTACGGATAGAGAGAGGGTGGAGAGAGAGAGAAATACGGTGAAACAATGGAAGATAAAAAGACGTACCTGGAGTAGAGTCCGTTATTATATTGAAAATAAGGTGTTTACCATGAAAGGTGATTCTAATTTAATTACAAAACTGCCTCTACCTTTCCTCCATCTTCAAGCTATCTCTCTTTCTCAAGCTCCCTCGTCATCCCTCGACTGGGAAGATTACATTGTATTTAGTTTTGCATTCCTGGACAATCCCTCTGAACACAGGGATAAGATTAAAATAAAAAATATCGCACTAAATAATTAAAACGAAGGAAAATGTCAAGTAGATGGTGAAATAAAAAAAAAAGTTAAACAAAATGCATATTATTTAGATCAGAAAAAGATGAGATTACAATTAAAATGACACTCCCTATAG
This sequence comes from Elysia crispata, assembly GCA_033675545.1. Lineage (NCBI taxonomy): Eukaryota > Metazoa > Mollusca > Gastropoda > Plakobranchidae > Elysia > Elysia crispata. The sequence continues at coordinate 580,409 of JAWDGP010002420.1, read as the reverse complement.
TCGATATTTGGTTGCAAAATTATTCTTTTAGAGATTAAAGTTAAAAGTATTTCTTTCTTTTCTTTTTTTTTTTTTTTTTTTTTGGACTTTGACATGACTCATCCATCGAAGACTTAACATAAGTTCTAAGTGCAAAAAGGTAACTTGATTATGAGCGAGCAGAGCCAAAATTATGTAACTATTACAAAACTATTGGGAAAAAATCTATCTAAATTTTATAATTTAACAGGAATTGAATATTTCATCATAATACACAGAACAGTCCGGGGTGCTTATCTCATGGAGCAATAATGAAATTTACCCTTAGAAACAAGAATTCCTTTCCCCATTAATTTTTCATGCTTGGTCGATACACGCACCAGCAGTAAGCGTTCTATCGGCACGTCAGAGGCAAAAGGGCCGCCAAGGTGCTAGAAAGAGAGTTAGTTCGGACAAGTAATAAGCTGAGTCTAACATTCCCACAGTGCATCGCGCTGGGCGTCTAGATTCCGCCATCTTACGGGAGGTATCAGTCGGGCTACTCATCTTTCATAAAAGAGCTAAGCGGGAAAGGCAAACCATAGAGTATGCCAAAGGAGGAAAGGCAAGGTTTGGTTATAGTTTGCTGAGAAGATCTTGACTGATATATTTTATTATTCAAATATTTCCAAAAGGATGAATAAACAAATTTATGAGAAGCGCTCTTGTAGATTATGCCTCAAAGTGCATAATACTATCTTCTTCTTTTTTTTTTTAAGCCAGTGTTCGACTTCGCTGGTATATAAATCATGAATGAAAAGAATGTTCAACAACCTGTTTGTGAATGGCTTCTCCTGTCAGGATTATAATACAGAGGACATAAGAAGCGGGCAACCATAGCCGTAAGGGTTGAAGAGTGAAGAAAAATTGTCTATCATCATGTTTGTGTTAAAGGAAGATAATGTCTAGGCGTCAGCTGTGTAAGACTTATCAGTGCATTGCATTTACTCCAATTTGAATACATACGCTGAACCAAGGGATGGCGAACCATGGCCTTTAAATAAAGTGATTAGCTTGTATGATTTATTTATTCTTCTAAGTATATAATGGGTTAGTTATAAGTGGCGATAGCTGGATTAGAAATAATATACATGTATAGTATGTTCCACACTATTTTGATTTTGTTTAAATGTTTATGTTCGTCTCCATTATTGTTGTCCATGACTAATGCGTCAAAACAACTGACATTTTGCTTAGCTTCATAATTATTATCTTATCGTAGTTTTCACTTGTAAGATCAACGAGATACTGCTGTGCGTCAAAAGATAAAGCGAAGAAGTAGCACACTGACCAGTAAGATAACTTTATACCTACAATTTACTTCTAGCAAGTTCGTTCAATTTTACTAACAATCCTAACAATCATGAATCAGTGCTGCTGATCCACCGTGTTTATTTCTTTGAAACTCTCTCTCTCTCTCTCTCTCTCTCTCTCTCTCTCTCTCTCTCTCTCTCTCTCTCTCTCTCTCTCTCTCTCTCTCTCTCTCTCTCTCTCTCTCTCTCTCTCTCTCTCTCTCTCTCTCTCTTTCTCTCTCTCTATATATATACACACACAATTCAAAATCAAACACACATACACAATTCAAAATCATACAGTGCTCGGGTCTCTTTAGAAAGAAACCGATTTCAAAATATAGTTTTTTTTTAAAACTACTACAAGTATTCTCAATTTCTAGATTGTACAAAGCGCATCTGAAGAATGTAAAGGTAACGTGGAGTCGCGCTGTGTGCAATAAACGCTGGAACAAAGTGGTCTACATTTCCGCGTTGCATTAATTTTGTTGGTTTTGACAAGGACTCGAGGCAAGAAATATGTGACCTGGAGTGTCTTCCACATAATAGACCAGGTCATGAAATGTTGTAGAAATTTCTTTCCACATAGATGTGAGTTTATAAAGCCTTTGACCAGAGAATGGCATTTACTTCAGAAAAGCTTTTTATTTTTATTTCCCCACAGCAAGAGGCAATTCAATTTCAAAGGTGCGCCTGCTTTTTGCATCATCAAAAATGTGGAAGGCTGAGGTTTTTTATCGTTTTCTCACGCCTCAAGGGTTATTTCTTGAACGCAAAAATTACCTAGAGAAATAAATGCATTCACGAAGTCAAGTAGGCTAATCGGAGTCTTTTCTTTTTCATATCTGCGGCCACGCAATGACTCAGGAATATACTGCTAAAATTTTATTGATCCTGTCGAAGTTGGGAGAGTACATTGGCCAATTGAACGCAAACCACAATCAGATGGAGCAAAGCAAGTAATACTGATCCAGTCAATTGAAATGTTATACAATATTTTATTATTCCTTTAAGAAAGTTTTGTTTTTGTTGTTTTGTTTTGTTTTCGTTTTGTTTTGTTTTTTTCGTTTTTTTTTTTTTGTTTTGTTTTGTTTTGTTTTTTTAATTGCATCATTGTTAAAAAATATTAAAAAAAAAAAAATTCAAACTGAAGAATGGGAGCTCATAATTATGAATCGCCAAAAAAGGGGAATGAAAGGGGGCTAGAGCATTTTAAATTAATACAAATCTGAGAGGGAAAAAAAAGAACAAAATCAAAAAGGCGTGTTGAATGTGAAGCCATCAAAAAGGCGAGAAAGAAAAACATAAGCAAGATGGAAAGACTGGATTAGAATTAGAAAGTTTCCTTGTTTGCTAATATGAGAAGTTTTCGTGAGAAATGGCTGAAAACCGTTCTGGCACAACAGAGTATGAAAGATTGAAATGCAGCGATATCTTTGTGCGGTCTATTGCAGAGTCAACAAATGTGAAATGGACAAGAGGAGCGCAAATGTAACGTATTGCTTTACTGCGCCTGACAGTGCCCAAAATAGCATGCAATACCACAAAAAACATTGACAAAAGATCATAACATGAATCTGTAGATTTATCCGTTGATTGATTTAGAAACCCGATGCAGTTAAATTATAATTGCAATCATAATTATAATTATAATTATTATCATCATCATCATCATCATCATCATCATCATCATCATCATCATCATCATCATCATCATCATCATCATCATCATCATCATCATCATCATCATCATCATCATCATCATCATCATCATCATCATCATCATCATCATTATTATTATTATTATTATTATTATTATTATTATTATTATTATTATTATTATTGTTATTATTGTTATTGTTATTGTTGTTGTTATTGTTGTTGTTCTTGATATTATTATTTATATTTCCAGAGAAGGAGAGAAACATAGGCAGACACAGAGAAGGAGAGAGGAGAAAGGAAAGAGAGAGAGAGATAGATAGATAGATAGAGAGAGAGAGAGAGAGAGAGAGAGAGAGAGAGAGAGAGAGAGAGAGAGAGAGAGAGAAGATGAGCTAGAGAGGACGGGAACAATCAAGCAAGATGAAAAACAATTTTCACCCTCCCCACAAAAAAATGGAAGTATTGAGGTGTCAAGAGCCGGCATTATGTTTGTAAAGTTTCTACTCACTTTCTCATTGTGTGCTTGTAACGAGCTATTTCCGTAGCAGTAATGAAGGCGTGGGCAGGAAATTTTAGCACGAAAATTAAAAGTTGTTCAAGTCGGCAGAAAAAGGAAACCTCTTAGCTGTATAATTATAGCCTGTTTTGTTCACAATTTACTTTGAAGGAATTCTCTCCTCAAAATAAGACAACAAATAGAATGCATTTTGTAGCTTATCTAGAGAAATGAGTTGCATGTCAATTTACATTATTTTCTTTGCATAATGTAAAATAAGAAGATGTTCTTATTCTTGAATAAAGCTTAAGGAAATCTGCTAGATTAGATCTCAAGATACCAGAAAATCTGTTAGATTCGATGTAAAGATATTTTGTTATCATATTGTTATTTCGGATACAGGTTGGACGCTGCAATTTATCGTTAAATACTATAAACTTCACAATATTATTGTGAGCAGAAAGGAAAACACTCATTCAAAAACTTTTAGGTACCGTAGTAGATTTTTCTCGATTTTTGTTTTTTTTTGTTTTTTTTTGTTTTTTTTTTGTTTTTGTTTTCGGTTGGTTGGTTTTTATAGCAAATTTTTTACAATTCAGAGTAACTAAGTTGAAAACTAACAAAGCAAACACAATAGAAGTACTTTTGTAAGTTTATCCGTGGAAGCGCAGATGCTAACACTCTGAAATATTTCTAGCTATTTCTATAATTAGAGGTAAAGCCTGATTAGGATATTAAGACCATAAAACTCTGAGAGCACAATGGCCATTTTGAAAACTTAATTCAAATTTCAGATCTTTTACGAATCCACCAGGAGAACGGATGAAGGCAAATTGATTGTGTTGCATGCACTCACCATTACAGCAGCGTTACTTAAGATTTTTCATCCCAAGCTGGCTTAAATCTGCTTGTCTTATTTTCATATCTGTTAAAATCAGTTTTTATATTTTACAACCACCTTGATTATCCTTAGACCTCGTAAAGTTCAACTATCTTTGTTTTGCTTTGCACTTTAATGAAAGCTGGCGTTTAGATGTATTGTAGAATTCAGCTTTTTTTTTGGGGGGGTTAGTAATATTTACTTTGACAAATTAAATGTTATCAATGCCGTGCGCCTTAGATATGCTTGTGAAGTCCAGTTGCTATAAAATTGAAGGGCTGAATTATTAATAAATTGATACATGTAAAAAACAAACAATATGACGAAGTGTTCCTACAATAGAACGGTGTACTTCACAATCTTATTCAGCTCCAGTTTCTCTATAAACTTCTCTGGTCATCAAAGAAACACGAAGTCTCCATTGTAGAGAGTTACTTAATTCTATGCAGAGAAAACGGCTCAAGGCACAGAGTGAAAGCTTTGTGGGGTCCGAGAGGTTTCCTCTGCACCAGACGATGTCAGTCTACCGCCTTGCACATGAAGACATGGTGAATTTTGATTAGCAAGGTGTCAACATGGGAGCTAAAACTGTGCTATATAAGGACAACGGACAAGATGAAAGGAGGAACCGCAGCTGTAGATGAAACCACGTGTCTGGGATGATGCAGAGACATGCCACCACAAGGTCAGGTCAAAGATAGATTCTGGCAGAGTCTGACTTTGTATACATTGGGACTGGGAAGCAATGAATATAGAGCCAAATGAGAGCGTTTTGTGGATAAGTCAAGAGGAAGAGTATTATTTAAAGAAACAAAGAGAAGAAAGAAGAGAAAAAAAGGAGAAAGTGTGTTAACGGAAGGGAAGAGAGAGAAAAAAAAATATTCAGACTATTTTCTCAATCGATATGACTTCTAACCTGTTGTTTTTATTTTTGTAAGCAACACAGCACGGCCCAGTGAGAGGGACAAAAATGTAGACGGCTTTACTTGAGTACATATCTTTATAATTTTGCACATAATTGTCAAGGAAGACGCAACTTTTAGTCAATAAAGGATCGGTGCAGTTTCTGTAACTAAATGGACAAGTGAAAGAAAGCTGGAATGTTAAATAGAAGGGCTCGGCAAAGTCTGTGATTAAGCAAATTTTCAAGCCCCACTATACCGGGAAACTAACACATAACAAAATCATTAGCTACGGTAAGATAACATTTCATCACTCAAACCATTTCAAAGAAAAGAAAAGCATTAAGGAGTTAAAGAAGAGAAAGAAGTAAAAGAAAAAGGGTGCTTAAGAGAAAGTGTAGAATAAGGAAAGAAGAAGATTCGGGGAAGGAAGAAGACGAGGAAAAGAGATGATGATGAAAAAGATAGAGAATCAAGGGTCAAGTATAAGAAGGGACGGATCATTATGCTCTATTATATTCAATTGGAAGCTGAAGAAATCCACAACGCTCAAAGACATTATTATGTTTTCCAATGAAGACAGATCCTAGGACAAAAGTATTGCAAGCGGGGCTGTTTTGTCCTGAAGTATAGACACGCTCTACAGATAGTTAAGTGATCCGGAAACAAGAGAATTCAAGTCTCAAACTAGTAAGTAGAATTATTTGCAATTCCTGAATATGTTGGAATATTGAACTAAAAACCATGAATTTAAGTAGCATTTATATTAAAGACTAGCATTGTCTCAAGTCCTTCAGGTATTTTGAATAGCACACGTGATTCTTGTTAACTCCAGGCATGTGTGCACAGATGACCAGTCATGCACAGCAATAAGTAGCAGATTTTGAGATGAAGAACGAAAAAAAAAGAGAGAGAGAAAGGGCTTTGTAAAATTCTCTCTTGCCCGAAGAATCACGAACTCGTAAGCCATTTAAATTATTTCAATGATCTAACCTATGAAGAAATTATACGTAAATAACTGTACAGTTCTAAGGCATTTGACTATTTGGCGAGTATCCTGACAGACTTCTCTAAAATACAAAAAAAAAAAAAAACAAGCATGAAAGCTATCCGGGTCAATATGAGGACATTATAGAATCGTGCTTCTATGATTATGTTGAGATAATAAGTCAAACACCACCTACTTGCGGACAGTAACACTTTTAGGACAAGATGGCAAATAACACAATTCCTAACCCAGAATGACACAACTGGCACGGGTCGAGGCTAGTGATATCTCACTTGACTAGATTTATGTCTAGCTTAAATAACCCTTAAGAGGCATTATTCCACAGACAGCGGGCTTGACGAACCCAGATGGTTAGGATGAAAAGCTGTGCAGTCTTATCTCAAGAGCTGCGTCATGATGGTGGAAATTTTTTTTCTTTGTTTCTTCGCCGGAGAGGAGAGAGAGAGAGAGAGAGAGAGAGAGGGAGGGAAAGAGAGAGAAATAGAGAGAGAGAGACAGACAGACAGACAGACAGACAGACAGAGACAGACAGAGAGAGAGAAAGAGACAGAGAGACAGAGAGAGAGAGAGAGAGAGAGAGAGAGAGAGAGAGAGAGAGAGAGAGAGAGAGAGGGAGAGAGAAATTCAAGTCAGAGGCAACCATGCATTAGAAACATTTTTTTAACACGCGATAACTTAATTATGCATGGCGAAGGTAACCATGCGGTAAACATATCTCAACTAAAATAACCAAATAAAGTTTTCCTCCTGTAAAAAAAAGAGACAGAACATGGAGATTGCAATTTAATGCCGTAACAGTGCGAATCAAGTTTTAACACGTAATTTGTTATAAAACCGGATCAGTGCAAGGTCAAAAATTTAATTAGAATTAACCTTTTTCCATTAAAAAAAAATAAAATACAATCTTCCTTTGAGAAACTTTGGTCTTAAATCATGAAAATCACTCTTGTGGAGTATCACAGCCCTCAAAGACATCGAGGCGAATTTTCTTACTTGATCTATATGCAGCTAAATCCGGCATCTTGACTGACTTCATCCTTCGAATTGATGTTTCATTTATTCATTTCTTGTTTGTTTATATCCTATTTTTAGCGCCGATAGTCAGACAAAGGGTAGTTTCTGTCGTCAAAGTAATGTAAACTCTGAGTCAAGGTAAAGATTATTTCCTGGTAAATGTTTGCATTTAGGCAATGTTTCCAACGTTGATGAGCTAATATAAGGGTTTACTTTGGGTTTAAAGTGTCGAAAAGAAACGTGCCGAAGAGATAATGGGAAACATCTTCTGAGTCCCTGTGTGTTGTGAGCGTAAAGTGCTGTGTATACTTAGATGGATTTAGATATAAACACCCTGCTAAATGACTGAATTAAGAATTAACAGTAGCGAAGATATATCTGCTAACATTATAAATAAAAGGAATATTTTGATGCCAGGCCGTCAAACATACTGAGAACATAAGAAAACAGATTAATTTTGTACTTTTCAAATTTATTTTAAGATACCTTAATTGTTTATTAGAAGGCTATGAATTGACGCAAACAGTGCCTAAACTTTAAGATGCACTACACCTTTTTGGGTATTCCTATGTGCGCCTTATTGTTATAACACGATAGTGAATGTTTAATTGGATCTATAGACAGATTTGGATTGAAGTAAAATGCCCTTATAGTTGCTGCTATGTTTTATCACCTCTACATAACTTTGTATGTATCAATATTCATCTAAAGTAGTAATTTTTCTTTCTGGCACAACTCTCCTACAAAGTGCAAGACTGCTAAGTGGTTATAGTTCGCTCTATACCTACTATGGAGAAAAAAACGTCTTGATATAAGATAAACTATAGATTGATTACAGCCCGTACGCGTAGATATGGTTTTTTAGACGAATCTGATCAGCTAGCATAACTGTTTCTCATTGTAAAAATCGTCTTGCTTAAAGATGCGCTCTACCTAAGGGTGTCACAAAAGGTAATGCCTAGCTTTCAGAGACAATAACTAGAAAAATATAATGATTTAATTATATATAGAAAAATTTGAGGCAGCTGCTGCTGGATCGATTTTTTTTTACCTCTCCTCTATATATTTTCACCCTTGTTTTGTGGTACTCTTATTCTCTTTCTATTCTTTATTCCATTATTTTATTCTTTTTCACCCTTCGCTACTATTTTGCGTTTACCTTTCTTCAGCGTCACCTCTGTAATTGTGCAAACAAAGTAATTAAACGTAATGCTTCTTAAAATAATAGACTTGAAGTGCGTCACAGAATAGATTTCTATTTTGTAAATCTAATTACAATAAAGGGGGAAACTTTTACAAGCTTTGAAGATCTCTCTCCAGAAGTCTTATTTCTTGTACTTTGAAGAAAAAGAATTAATTCTAAAAAAATGTTAGCACAACGAGACGAAAAACTCTCTCTCTCTCTCTCTCTCTCTCTCTCTCTCTCTCTCTCTCTCTCTCTCTCTCTCTCTCTCTCTCTCTCTCTCTCTCTCTCTCTCTCTCACTCTCTCTCTCTCTCTCACTCTGTCCGTCTGTCTTTCTCTGTCTTTCTTCTTTGTCTCTCTCTCTGTCTCTCTCTCTGTCTATTTCTCTATCTCTCTCTGTCTCTCTCGCTTGCTCCCTTAAAGAATGAAAATCTAAATGGATTGTAATGAACAAAACAGTCACTGTTCTTTAATTGCAAATTGAATAAGTAAAATATACTTTTTTTCGAATATAAGTTCCGAATCGCTATTTTGAGATTATTAGCCGAGAACCTAGCTTACACCAGGTAAATAGAGAAATGTTTTCTTCATTTCGGTTACCCGTAACATTTAGAGAAATAAAACGACGAACGCCTTTCATGCTAGTAGAACGCTAAGCAAAAGAAGATTTTTTGTTTCTAACAGATTTGTTGAATGACGCGAAGGGTCTGAGCTGTGAAAGTTTTCACCGTTTTTTGCGGTTAAAAAAATGCACGTTCGCATTTTAAACGTTTAAGATCAGTTATTCTACCGAATAGAAAAAGACAGAGAGAAAGAGAGAAAGAGAGTGGGTGTGTGTGTGTGTGGGGGGGGGGAAGGAGAGACAGAGATAGAGGAAGAGGGACGGGGGAGGGAGAAAGACAGAGAAAGAGATAGGGGTGGAAGAGAGAGAGAGAGAGAGAGAGAGAGAGAGAGAGAGAGAGAGAGAGAGAGAGAGAGAGAGAGCAGTGCCTCATTCCGATCTTCCGTATCGCCATGCATGGAACCGACGGAGCTATCTAGCTTCTAGATCTCTCTATGTCTAGATTAGCATGATCCAGACAAACCGAAATCATCCGACACCAGAGAGGTTGGGGAAGTCCCGTGGTGACTTCAGCTTCATTCCTGGATCTCGTTGGTGCAAACAATTACTGTATATATCTAATATAAAAAATCAGTGTATCAGGAAACTTGACTAGTTTTTTTTTTTTTTTTTAAGAGTTAAAGGGTGTAAGGAAGTTCAAAGTTTTCATTCAAAGTGTATTTATTTTGAGAAGACAAAAAAATAAAAATTAGAGCTCCGGCAGAGAATTGAAACACTTGATATTCTGAGAAGGTGTGTGTGAGAGGGCAGAAGAGAGGTAAAAATATTTTGAAGATCCGTATTTAGCTCGCCATATTTAAGATAAAAGATAGAAAGTTTATTTCTTTCTCAGAAACAAAATGGTGAAAAGAACATAAATTTGGGAACAATCTACTACAAATAACCATTAAAAATAGCTCATTTACATAACTTTATTGTTAAACTGGAAGTAGTGTTTATTTATTGTCAATATGGCGGTTTCGAAAGTGTATTTTTCGATGCAATAATAAGTTACGACTCAAGTAAATTAATCGAAAGAGAAAAATCGCAAAAGGTATGCAGTAAGTTGTGACATAAAAGCAGTAGAAGTGATTTTTAAATCACTATAATCTCACCAGTCAGCCTGCGGACACTGGAAGATGTTTGGCGTTGCCCAGGTACCTCTACAGAACATGCCAGAACACATAACTGTGGACAGTTCGCGAGAATTTTCTTTAACAAGTAACTTCAGCTTTCTCAGGATTCCGATTACTACCTTCCTAAACAAAAAGGACCTATTGATCAAGCTATAACTGTTCTTCGCCAAATATGTTGCAAATATGCTTTACTGTCTTCTCTCTTGACAATCTTTGCTTTATGTGGTATAGCAGTTCCCACAGAACTCTGCATTCCTGATTAAAAGAATATTTTGTTTTTAATGGCATCTAGCGCAAGAGAGAATTTATGAATCTTTTGTTAATTGTCAACGGCTCTTGATATTTGGGCTTAAAATGACCTTGATCTTTTTAAAACAACACGTTTAGATGGTATTGAACAAAACTTATTTCAACCTTAAATCTGTTCCACTGCCTTCACCTCCATCCCCCGCCCCATATGTCTCTTTTCTTCTTTCTTATGTCTCTGTGTCTCTCACCCTCTCTGTCTGTCTATGCCACGTTCTCTGTCTCTCCTTTTACCTCTTGCCATTTTGTATTTTTCTTTTTGCCAGCTATTATCTATTTCTCCTTCTGCAAAACCTTTGCTGCCCGGTGTGTAACTACAAATGTCAAACTCAAGTCTTAAAAGACAGAAAATGTAAAACAAAAAAATTACCTGGAACTTGCACCTTTACAATAAAGGGAGTGAAATTCTGGTTTTTGAGGGACTGACTTTTCATGTTGTTGTATAGAAGCCACCATGCAATCTATAATTTACAAGTCCAGCGACTTAACAGCCCTGATTTTCATTCAGGCTTGTTTTCCATATTCGCGAAATTTTGTCCTCTTGAACACTTACACACAATTGTAAACATGTATCATAACCATGTCCTCGCCATCTCTGCTGCACCGCCCCCCCCCCCCCCCACACACACACACAAACAAAAAACAACCCACAAATTACAATACACAAAAGCAGGTTGACTTGTTATGTAGGGCGTGTTGCCCTGTCGCTCTGTGAGGATACCGTTATGTCGGTTATTATCGGAACAAAAGAGATGGATTGTGGCGCTTCCAAGTAAAACCACTTGCACAGCAGACCTGTTACGTAGACATAGACAGACTAATAATAGTAAATACATATCCCAAGCTCGTCCGACATGTCTGCAGTTAACATGGCCACTGGCTGCCGCCGACATTGTCACTTGCTTGTCAACGCAGTCGCCACAGCGTTTGCTTGACGCTTTGTTTCATCTTCGCCTTATTACTTATTTTCCCCCATTTTTTATTTTATTTTCATTTTTATCTCCTTTCTCCTAAACGAGGCTGTTTTCTCACTTTAATTTTAGGCCTTCAACGGCAGTATCAATAGTAGTCTGTTGAGGCCTTTATTGGCTCTCCAGTGCGCTTTCTTAACATCTGCCAGAAAGAAGCTCAAAATTATGAAAATAAGTTATGAGGAAAAGAGCTAATATTAATTCATTCAACGATAGATAACAAGTATGATCCATTATAGATTACATAAAATAAAATTATATATCATCACTGCCAGAATTCTACAATTCACCAACATAGCCTTAAAAATAAGAATGAGAAAACCACCACTACAACCACCACCCTCAACACCAACACCAACAACAAAATCAAAAATATAATAATAATAATAATAATAATAATAATAATAATAATAATAATAATAATAATAATAATAATAATAATAATAATAATAATAATAATAATAATAATAATAATAATGATGATGATCATGATCATGATCATGATGATGATGATCATGATGATGATGATCATGATGATGATGATCATGATCATGATAATAATAATAATAATAGTAATAATAATAATAATAATAATAATAATAATAATAATAATAATAATAATAATAATAATAATAATAATAATAATAATAAACAAGAGCAAAAGTGATTAATATATATATATGAAATAACATTAAAATTTCAAAGAGAGAAAAAGAACGTGTCAGTGTACATGTCACATTTTTTTCTGTTAAATTCCTTTTTTTTTAATTATGACTGTAAAAACAATGAGTAGCCTTTATTTAAATGTTAATTGTAAAGAGATCGTTTCCAGACAGTTGTTTTTTTTTTATTTTTTTTTTATTTCTTGTTTTTTTTTTTTTCTGTTTTTTTTTTGTTTTTTTCATTTTTTTTACGAACGACTTGCGCCTATTCCGAGTGAAAAAATTGAAAATATCAAGTTGAAATTTTACAGTTTTCTGACTTTTAAATTTGTATCGACTGTTTTTTTGGATATAAAGATTCATCTGTTTTCTTACCTAGTATGTATTAATTTCTTTGATAGACTTAAACCTGTGAAAGGCCGTACTTGTTAGCATTTAGATACTGATGCAATGACCGCTATTTCAAATAAATTGATAAATTAAATGGAAGAAGATTATTCCGTACTCTTTTAATACCATTAATGGAATTTTTTTCAACTTCAGTATTTTTTTATTTCTAACGCATCCATGATAGCATGGCAATCTGCGTTAATCAAGAAAGACATGGAAAACACCAAATTCTCTTACTAAATACCGGTTCATCTAAACGTGTGACGGAAAGTCGCAGGTTTTTATCATTCTCTCGGTAAGTACTTTTGGTTCCTACAAGACGGCAGCTTTCTATCAAGACAAGGATAAGGTAAGTTATATGGAACGCCCTCTCCCAGTTGGTCTAGCCGTTAGGCCTTTGCATCAACATAATATCACAACAGTTACTACTCTCTGAGGAGGTCGAGAATCCCCTGGCTTTTACTCCCACCATAATTTATAGGCTTAGAGTTTCCCCAGAGTTGAGCAGATCCTAGCCACCTATAATACTCATGGACCAAAGCTACAGCTGCAGCTGTGCTCTGCTCTTCACTGCTTATATTTATGTCCATGTGTGAACTTTGGGCATCGCAGGAAATACATTAAAGAAAAATGCTAAATTGATAACTTTGAGTGTACACATTGAATTGATTTGTTATAGCGGCTATGATTTACACCGTCAGGTCCAGAGAGAGAGAGAGAGAGAGAGAGAGAGAGAGAGAGAGAGAGAGAGAGAGAGAGAGAGAGAGAGAGAGAGAGAGAGAGAGAGAGAGAGAGAGAGAGAGAGAGAGAGAGAGAGAGAGAGAGAGAAGAAGAAGTTAGCTTTGACAAAATCAATTATAGTGTTATCAAACGAATGGAATTTTAATTTCCAGGATGCTGACTCAGTGTAATGCCAAATCAGTTGTCACCATCATGGACTGTTGCCATCTGCGTCCAGTGTCATGTTAAAAAATACAGAATTGATCAATACGGAGATAGCCATGACTCACAAGCATGATTCAGGACACACATAATGAATTATAATAGCGGCAAATATCCGATATCATTGTAGCTGTGGAAATACGTTCTACTAATAGTACACACTTGGACTACACTCTAAAATCTTCCTTTAAAAAGATGTCGAAACGAAAATCTCCTATACAAAAAAATATGAATTCATTATATGAAATTAATAATTCTCTGAAACAAAGATGTTTTCCTAGTTGAACATTTGCAAGGCTAAAACAATAGTGTATTGCTTTCTGCAAAACAAGCAGCTGACCACATTTTTATTCTTTGATAGAGCTTAAAAATTGAGCACTGCCGTAGGCTGTAAAGAGGATCGTTCAAAAAGTAATTCGAAAGTTATAGTGAAACTGCCCATTATAATAATTATTGTATCTTATTTAGATCTTACAAATGCTCTCTTCTAGCAACTATCGTCAACGTTCCGATGAAGTTTTTATGTATAGATTATTAGAACCAATACTGTGCAAGTGAGTATGCTCTCCAGAAAGAGAACATCAAGAAATTTTCTGAAAACCTACGATGAGGAAATTTTGCACGACCAGCTTTGATTAATTTGATGACACCACATACAATGGACGTTAAAATTTCAAGTTAGGAAGACATGACCTTTATCAGTATACGCCAAGAAGCTAAATTATCTCAGAAATGCAGTTTTTATCGGTCAATTCTTGGCTCATTGCTGGGTGATTATAAAGACAATAGTGTCTTTGAAACAAGTATATCATGACTGCAACTGTTTCATTCTAGCAAGACTCTCACTTGTAGCAGAGAAACAATGAAATTTTCATTGGAACTTTTTTTTTCAATTTGCAAGAAAGTATAAAACAGCACATCTGATCCCTAGCTTTGACCTGTTGCTAACTATATTTCTGTACTGTTTTTTTAAACACCCTCGTAGATATTTTGTATCCCTTTTTTATGACCTTGATGTGTAACCGAATCCTCATCGCCGTGCTCCTGTTACTCCAACCAACTCATCGATGACCGCAGTACTTGACCCTTGATGATGACCGAGCGTTAAACTTTCACCTAAGCTGCTGTATGCACGAAATACTTGTGTTATTGGTTTATAAGGTCATTAATATAAAGTACATAATTATGTATCAATCTTAATTTGGTAGAGTCGAAAGTAACTTGCGATGGGGCTAGAAATAAAGTAATACTGCAAATATTATTTTTATGTGTCTCTTTTCACGAGAAATGAAGATTAAAAAATGGCCGGCCAAGAAAAACGAGAAATGGGTTTTCCAAAAAAAGCCGTTTCCAGCTTCCTTTCCCTCTCTTCCCGGCCATTCGGTGCCAAACCCATCCCTCAAATCACGCATGGATTGGGAGTGTATGCTTTGGTGTCACATTTTTTTTTTCCGCTCCACCAGTATGTCTTGCATACAGTGCAGGTTCCCTGATTATGTAGCGTGACGTATGGAGGTAATTAGGGTGAGATACGTTATCATTAACTAATTATTACAGTAAACAATATCAGTTGGGGCGAAAGCACAACTACCTTCACATTCTCTAATAGTAGAAATACTTGTAACTTAACTAGCATTAAGATTTTACTTGCTGCAAAAATTGACGAGTCATCGATAACGATCTTTTAATTCAAACCAACGTGCTGTTCCAGTACTACATTGTCCGTGCGAGCGGCTGACCATCAAATGGATGGGTGCCAAAAAATGTCACTGACTGCCTGCCGAGCCGGATATCTTACTCGAATTCAAAGATTCAAAACAACAAGCCGCCTATAATATATCTATCAATCATTTACATTGTCCATTTCATCAACATCTACTACCGTCATTTCAAATTCTCTTAAATATGATTCTATTTTAACTTTCTACATTTCAAAAAAGCCACTGAGGATAATAAGGGATGTCAGTAACCCCACTTTACCAAAGAGGCAAAACGAAAAGGTAGTTTGTAGAAAAGTTGGTGATTTTGACTTTATCATTTTCCTTCATTAGGTTATGTCTGGGAAGATGATTATCTTTAGGAACCATGGGAAATCTGAATCACTTCCTTGTACTGGCTGTGGAATGAACTTCGCAGCTGATCGAGAGATCTCTTGGATGTAGATATCATGATCTACACAGCTACCTGTGTTTCCGACTAGACTTAAGCTCTTTATCCAGTTATCATGTGGCAAGAACGGTCCGTAAAGATTATGATACAAATAATATCATTTGTAATGCAAAGCTTTGTTCTTATAGTGCAACAGGCGTCGGTTACAGTCAGTTGGGGGCCTTCTGGAATGTTAATGACTTATTTTTTTCACTTCACATTCCTCCTGTCTTCTTTCTTACTTTTCCTTTTCTTTTCTATCGAGAGGGATATAGCGGTCGCGATATAGATAATGTAGGTCTAGTTCTGGTCGCTGGTCTTCTCTGTTTTATTTCCACGTCTTGTGTAAGGCGGGGTTGACTCCGCCACAGCCGACAGTCCGAGCACACAAAGAGGTCTTTTGTAATGTCTATCACCTAGCAGGGTATACATTATTTAGTTCGGAGAGGGGGCATTCCAGATAAATGTTGGCTCGCCATACGAAAGTAGAAAATAACTATTAAGAATACTTGAGGTAGAGGAGAAGAAAAACGGAGAGAAACAGTTGTGCGTGCATGGGTAGTGGAGAGAAAAAGAGAGTGAGAGAGAGAGAGGGAGGGAGGGAGGAGGGAGAGATAGAGAGAGAGAGAGAGAGAGAGAGAGAGAGAGAGAGAGAGAGAGAAAGGTGTGAAGGAAATTTGCATTTACAAAGGGACAATAGCAGTAAGAGCGATTTTTGTACGCGCCGTCTTTTATCTATTCTTGTTTGTAATTGTAGGTTATAGGGTCATTGCTGACATTAACAAGCCGAGGTTTGGGATTTACAGCATCACCGAATAAGATAAATTATGAAACCCTCATTATCTTTACACATTTTTCAAAGGAAAAAACAAAAACAAATTAACTTTAGCACTGATTTAGACTGGTCTGAATCAAATTGGTGCCCATTTCCAACAGTCGACCAACCGGCCGCTTGTATGGCAGCGTGTCATTTTTATAGTTAAGGGTTGCACAGGACAACGGGAAAAAATCTTGCTGATTATTGTGTTGTCTGTCTAGCTCCTCTTTCTCGTTTTTCTTCTCACTGATTGATTTTTTTCCCTTTTTCACATCTTTTTATTTTCCTTACTTATATTCCCAGAGAAAGCCGAATTCGTCAGTCATTTACAGCGGATTTCTACGATTTATCGTGCAGTTTATACAGTCTATCAAAGTCAACACTAGAACCAAAGTTTACTTTTGCTGCCCTTTCTTCGTCGGAGTCTCGGAAGATTTCACGTAAAAATACTAGTGGAGTAATTGCCTATATTGCGAAGGGCAAAAATGGGGGCAAGGGAGTCAAGGTCATTATTAGAGAGAGAAGACGGGGGACAATGATGAGTCAACTAATGCAGAGAACGAAACATCATTGACGGATTAAAGAGATAGATTAATTACCCACAAACTCAGAGATTAAGAGATAGAAGTAGTAAAAAGTGTAGAGAGAAGACGAATGACAATGGCAGGACCCCCAAGAAATAGACAAACAGACAGGGTGAAGGTCGGATATGCAGATGAGTTAGATTTATAGGAAGAAGATTCTGTAATAATAATTATATAAAGTTCAACAGGAGGCAGGATCGGCAGAGTAGTAACCTGCTCTAAAATAGTGTAAACTACAACAATTGAATCTGAAAACAACAATATATACATGTGCGTACCTGATTCGAAACAACAAAAACAGTGAATTTCAAAAAAGGGATAAATTATCATTTTGAAAAAAATATCACGTGCAAGAATAAGTGAAGAGTTAAGAAGACAGTGCGGTAAAAAAAGATAAAAAATGAAAGAAAACATTCATTTCTAATCGAGAGTTAAGCAATGCAAGGCAAGTGTTTAATTTGATTTTTAAAAGTTGATAGGAATTCAAAGTATTCATTGACCGTTACAAAGTGATAGAAACTTGTATCCATAACCATACCCGGTATTTCTCAGCAACGTCTTGGTACTCTTGTTATCACCTAATCCAGTAAAACAGATTTTTTAAATAATGAAAGACGAAACAAAACCTTGCCTGAGGTAACTTACGATGCAAACATCGATTTTCTGACTATCATATTAAACCTGGATATGTACCAGATCAGAGAATGTCTGTTCTGTGGTGATTTATACAAGCACTCCAAATTTTCCATGCCGTAAGTGAATTCAGCAAGAAAAAAATGTTGTTGTTTACAAAGTTTAGAAAAAATGTATGTGGACAGGCCGTATGATTTTAAAATATAATCTGTGGCAAAGTCCTAAATACCTGGCCGGTAAGTAACAGTTTGTAACACAGTCGTCAGACAAGTGCACCCCTGCATGGTATTGTAGATTTCATCACTATAGGGAATGTGATTTTTACAGAGCTATGCCACTTTGTTGGGAGTCTTGAGTTCTGTTCAACAATTAGAAGCATTTAGAGGATCGAATCAGAACTAGATAATTTTGCAGTGAAATGTTTTATCAAGTGCAGGTTTCATGTTTCCCTTTTTACTTCAAATTTTACACCAATGAAAATTCTTGTAGACGCTATTGCCCTGATACGCTAACAACCAGAGCTCATGACTTCCAACTATGTAGCATAACTCTTTGTGAAATCGTATTCCCAATTAATTACTCTTTGTAACACAACAAAGTGAAAAAACCGTGAGCAATTACCTTTTCCATGAACCAGTGCAGCATTTGAAACCACTTCAAATTTTAAGATCAAAACCATTAGTTTCTAAGACATAATATGAGTTCGTCTACATTTTTAATCAATGTACAAGTTGGTTTAACATGCTGTCCAGGGGTCACGTGTGACTGACCTGACCAGAAATTCGTACAACAAATTGTTCGTTTCAATTTCATGCGACGTATTTCTATATTTGGAGGAATTCCAGAAAGACAATGGTGTTAACCATCCACAGGTTAGTATGGGCGAGTCATTTCCTGTCTGCTACTACAGCCAGCCACTGACTGGCAACATTTCGCTTGTATCGGTAGACGCGTGTGATAAACAATCAAAAGGTGTAACTGTGTAGTCCCATTAAGAAAATAGGACTATTCAAGTTTTGCTTATAGCATTGGAATAAAACGAGGTTAATGGATGAAATTCTAAACATGTCACACAGTTGCTAAAAATATACATGAATACAAGAGGGCCACATGTTAGACAACATTTTAGTTCATGTACAATAATAGAAGCAAGTTATATTAGGTGTAAAGACATTCTTTAAACCAGCAATTGTTATGGTTATAAATTCTTAATCTTTACATTTTCTGATTTTATAAAAATGTTTTAAGTTGTTTGATTGACTAACTTGAAGAAAATGTTTTATAATTACCTTACAATCCAAAGCCAGTGGGTGTGCTGAAATGCGCATTGCTTTTTAATCCAAATCTTTCTGAAGTTTTGTTTCTCTTTTTAAAGGTATCAGTTACTGTCATATTATATTTTTCATCTTTTTTTCCTTCAAGCTCAGGATCACTTTTTGTGGGAAAATGCTTACAATATCTTGAGCGTTGAAAGGCTAACAATTCTTTTTTCTCAGTCTTGAAATTTTGCTCGTAAAAACAATATATAACAATTAGTTTTATTTCAGTCATTCATTTCACCACAGTTTTTCGCAGCAAAACTATTTACTTGGAAAATAACTGATAAATATAAACAATATTGTTGTGTTTTGTTCATTGAAAACAGGAGATGGAAAAGACGTGTTATCCAACATCGAATTTCAAAGAAATTGAAATGATTTAAAATGCGAACATAAATTATAAGAGAAACCCACAAGTCATCAATTGGTCACTTCTATTGAAAATTTTCCAAAGAATTTCTTTCCCTGCTGGTTGGTTTTTAAGCGTTGTTACGGTTACTATAAGATCAGCAGATCCAAATGACGAAGCATGCAAGTAGGTCCTCATTAAAATATGGATTTGTTATATGAACCTTTGAAACGGAACAGGTGGTTTAGTAATCACCTTTGCCCTAGCACTACTCATTGAGTCCCAGTAAGTGACGAATTTGTATTACTAACAGACAACGTTCGCAAGTTTGAAAAACCTACACCGGATACAAAATTTCTTTTCACTGCTACGTTGTTTGCCAAACTTTTTAGTTCGGTGTAGGAAAACAAAAGAATATCAGGTTAGGTATTGAAATATTAACAATATATATATATATATATATATATATATATATATATATATATATATATATATACTATATATATGTATAAATATATATATATACACATAATTATTATATTGTTTTACCAACTGTTTATATTAGAAGAAATAATTATACAGTAATTACTTATTGAATATCTTTTGGCATTCCTCAATAAGACTTGAACAGCACGTGAACGACCGAAAAATATGCTTGAATAACTTTGCAAACATCAGAGTAGTGTATTGACAAAGTGGACAACATAATGAGACCTGCTTTAAAAGGTATTCGTAAAAAAGCAATTCATGGGCAAGTACTACCATTTGAAAAGTAAAATACCACATCGTTCTAACCTCTGGCTATAGGAGGAGGTGGAGGAAAACTATAAGATGGAAGAGAGACGTGTGAGGTCTTGGAAAATGTAAATGTTTGCCCAAGTAGGATGGGGAATGTGGAGGCTTGAAGGGAAAAGCTAAAGTTGAGGCACTTTATTCGACAGATCAGGTCATGAAGTAAAGACTAGTATGATTCAGCTGGAAGTAGTTCAGAACGTCCAGCCACCACAGAGAGAGATAGCCTAAGTGTACCGAAATGTATACATCCACTTCGCTAAAAGAAAACTGGGTTTTTGAGAGCCGTGATAACTGAGTAAACAGCACATTGCTACTGAAGGCTGTATAGAATTATTGTAATTTAGAACTGGACAAAGCGAAACAGATGTGGAGACGATAAAAATCGGGTTTGTGGTTGCGACTTTGTGCATGGGATCGCAGGTGTCTCGTATACTATCCGAGGATATGTCCTGGTCACCGGACGGAAGGTGAAAACTGTAAAACAGCTGTGCAAACTGAGTGGTCAGGGTCATGACCTGAAATCTCCTGGTGGTGACTCCTAGATCTAGGTCACGCTAATTGGGCCACCGATCAGCAAGGGCTTGTCTGATCACAGGGTTGGGCATGGTTACAGCATTGTACGATTCCAGCACAAATTTTCCGATCAAAGTTTACGTAAGATTTATTGACACGACTCAATCTTTCGCTTTTTAGCAATTTCCTTTTGTGTTTAAATTAGGAAAAGTTGTGGTCAAGAACAAATTAAACTTTTGGGCATAATTATTGACACGCATTATGAAGCCTTGTAAATAATTGATGAAAGAGCAAAATTTAAAAAAAAATGGAGAGAGAGAGATGGACAGACAGTCAAAGAGAGAGAGAGAGAGAGAGAGAGAGAGAGAGAGAGAGAGAGAGAGAGAGAGAGAGAGAGAGAGAGAGAGTAAAAGGATCTGGTAGAACTTAAAATTAGTCATCCCCTTTTTCGATGATCAACTAATAGTAAAGTTCACTTCTGAGATGGCAATTATTACTTTCATGCTATAAAATATGAGAAAGTGAATTCAATTTATTTCCTATCCCGGGAAGAGAAATTATTGTAACGCAAACGATCAGTGAGATACATGTAAATCTATAGTATTCATATGCATAAAATATTCAAAGGTAAAAAATTGGACGATATGTTCTGAAGTAAATGTTTTGAAAAATCATACAAAACCGAAGAAAAAAGAATGGTAACAAGTTATATGTAGTAATGAGATACAGATTATTCTTAATAATGATATGACGCTGGGAAACATTGCTATAAGACCAAGACAGGTTGATTTTCAGCCATCAAGTATTGCACAATATGTAAAAGTAGAATTTTTGTGAAGCTTGACGGATAGAGGTAAGCAAATAATTACTTATTAAATGAAAACAGATATCGACATCATCAGAGACTAATATCATCATAATCATCAAGTTCTCAACTTTTCTAGCATGACGTTAATAGCGTGGTTTAGAAGCTTAAAACCCATTATTCTATAATTCTTCACAAAAAATGTTTTGTGTAAGTTGATCCGGACAATAATCCAATTCAATTGGCGTTGCCGTACAAAAAGAATATTTTCCATAGAACCAAAGATATTTAAAATAACAAATTACAACGGTTACAGCCATAGGTTTATTCATCAAAGCGAATTAAAGTAAACCACAAATGTCGGAGGAGTAAAAAAAAATGGTATCAGCTTCCCTTAAAGCAAGTTAAGCTAAAAGTTAGCACTCTTTTTTTAATATACTTTTTTTAAGATATGTCATTAGGAATTGAATAATTTTACAACTCTGCGGCAGCTGCAAGTGAAGGAATAGGCTTTCCTATTTTCAATTTAACTGTTAAAGTTTGCATTTTTATGGAAAATACACAATCATCGAGACATGCCTTAACTTTTTTTTTTCATCGGTTATTACTTGGAAATAGCAAGTTTAAAAAATGTAAAGAAATTTATGATTTTATGATGATGATTTATATAAGAGCCGGCCTATTATCTTAACAAGACTGGATCATACACAGTTGAATGCATAAAGTTTCCCTAATAATTTCTCTTTCGTTTTAATTTGTTTTCTTTATGATAATATATTATATATATTACCTCTGTCTCAGTCTTAGACTCTCTGTCTCTCTCTGTCTCTCTCCCTTTCTCTATCTCTCTCTCTCTCTCTCTCTCTCTCTCTCTCTCTCTCTCTCTCTCTCTCTCTCTCTCTCTCTCTCTCTCTCTCTCTCTCTCTCTCTCTCTCTCTTGTTCTCTCTTTGTTGCGTTTTTTCTATTTTCTCATCTCGTTTTTTCTATTTTCTCATCTCGTTTTTTCTCTTTCTCTTCCTCTCGCTGTTACTCTTTCTTTCACTATACCTATCTTTGTCTCTCTTTCTTTCTTTCTCTTCCTCAACCGCTCACCAAGTCCCTTTTTCGCTTTCTTGCTAACGTTCTCTCTCTATCTTTCTCTAAAACGTTCATCCGCATAACCTTTCATTTCAGTCACGATGAGTCTTGAGTTATGATCGAGGATCAAAGAATCAAGTTGTATCTGAAAAGCCCATTGACGTCATTCTCATATTCCCTCTATTAAATTTCATCTTAAACGAAGCAACTCGGAAGTACAGAACACTATGGTTAGCCACGTTAAAAATTATGCAATTAAAAACCTAACTTATTTACGAACGTAGAGAGCATTTAAAAGATAATATTGAAAATCAAGAGGTTCGTGTTTTTATCTAATGGTGAATCTTATTTTTCATCTGTCGCTCTTTCACTCTTTCATTTTGATCCTCTTAGGGCCCTAATAACATCGTAACTCGAAAGACATGGGGACATGCGCTGGCCTTTTCTTTATAACGGAGAGCTCAAATTCATCAGTGAGAATTTCAACATGTCGGAGAAGAAGAAAAATTAGACTAAAAGTTTTAGCAAAAGTCTAGGAAAGAGAGTAACAAATAAGGGGGGGAGAGAGAGAGAGATAGAGACAGACAGACAAGCAGAGGCAGAGACAGAGACAGGGGATGAAGAGAAAGGGAGAGATAATACACATGTAATAGAGACAGAAAGACAGGCAGACAAAGTCAGAGACAGACAGTAGGAAAAACAAAGACAGACAGGCAAGACAAGGATATGAAAGGTGCGGATGCAAAAATTAGAAGTAGAATGATAGTCGTTCTTTTTCTCGTTTTTTTTTTCTGACATTGCTAATAGCTAATAACATCAAGGTAAATTGTAAAATAACTATGAAGCCTTCAGCAATTTCAGTGTATAGTGCTTATAAGAATTTCTTTTCATATGATTTTCAATAATAGAAATGATTCACAGTCATGGAAACCTGATTTTATAATAATTTAGTTTAAAAATATAATGCTAGGCAAGCTTTGGATTTTTTAAAATACTTACATTAAAATCCAATGCTGGCAAACAATGTGTGAATAATTATAATATCCTCTGTGATAAAATGGCAAAATCCACGGGGGGAAAAGGTGACACATCGATTTTTAGTCTAAAACACTTAAAATATATAGCTTGGAAATAGAATAGAAAATAAATTCCGTTGAATTTTCCGAGCGATAAAAAGAAGGGAAACCAAACCAATACGGTCTAAAATGGGGCTGTTGGCAGCTGAACAGATAAAACTAAAGTCTCATCAATCGTGGTGTAAAGTTAATTAAACAAGCTGCCCAGAGGTTGGATTTATGAAAAATCAACAACCCACCAAGAAGTTATTTCTTGAAATTTTTTTTTCTTGTTAAAGCCTTTGTAACGTTTGACTCACAGTTAATTCATCTTGGCTATCTACATTTTTGTAAACATCACCACAAAAACAGAAATCACTCCGCCTGCAGTGATTCAAGCAGAAAAGAGAACTGCTTTATAAACAGGTAGATTAAAATGCATCTAATATTTCGTTATTTGGTTTGAGCCGTCAAAAGAAAATTTCAAAACCGTAAAAGTCCGTTGCATTAGCATAATCTGTTTTTCAGTGCGCTAGATTTATGTTCACCTTTACACAGCCTTCAAGAGTGTATTGAGTGATGTTCGGCAAATGAAAGCGGCCGACAGATCTGAACACTGAGTAGTGCTGTGTGCTTTGCCTTGTCTGAAACTTACGCTCTCTTCCAGTCTGTACGAACGTGACCCTGAAATTAAAACACTGATTAGCGAATACGAGCTCATGAATAAGCAAATGTCTGAAGCAGACAACCGTACGATGCCTGCATCGGTAGTTATTCATTTCAGTGGTATGGACAATTACAATGGTTTATATACTTAGACCTCGGACATTGCATAAATTGTAGAGACCTTTTTTTTTCTCTATGAAAGAGGTTATCTCTTAGTATAGCTTTATGTTCTTCCCTCTGTCTATCCATCCTCTCTGTTTGTTTCATGAATATTTTCCTCAGGCATGGCAGGCTGTTTGACTTTAACCCTCCGTAACTTACAGTCCTGTCTCCATGTAATTACAATGAATTTTCATCGCCTGCCTGTGGTAGGTTTGCATTTAATTTCCATTAAGAACATGAAGATCAAGGGCTGCTGAAAGTTACACTTTAAGGCGCATTGCATTGAGTATTAGATTTTTTCTCTGGATGAATAAACAACAAAACGTTTCACTGGTTCCGTGAAATGGCCCTGGACGATAAGCCGGCACTTTGGGGTTGTTCAGCGTCGTTAGTCTTGGCCCGGCTTATTTGGAAAAGCCCTAAACTCACAAGCTGCGTGAATAGGGAGACAAAGTGTGATGTCACTGCTGGTCCTTGACAATCTGGAGAAGAATAAGAACAAAGTTTTATCACATTTTGGCAAATTCGGTCGTTGTTTCTAAAATTGAGCATTGCTCACATAAATCTCAATAAAAGCATTGTATAAGTCGTATATAGCTTGTACTACACTTGAATCGATTTTGCCTTTGAGATTCAATGTTCGATGATTTGTTTAGAATCAGTAACTGAACGTTGTTGCGGGTTACGAG
This sequence comes from Elysia crispata, assembly GCA_033675545.1. Classification (NCBI taxonomy): domain Eukaryota; kingdom Metazoa; phylum Mollusca; class Gastropoda; family Plakobranchidae; genus Elysia; species Elysia crispata. The sequence goes on along the minus strand of JAWDGP010002420.1, from coordinate 555,331 downwards.
AGAAGTGGCATCATGACTTTACTTCCTATTGATGTTGATGCAGTCTCTCAAGGAGACCACCTTCCATGCTTCCCAAAGTTTTACCTGAGCAGCCATAGAAGGAATACTTAGCTCGCTCTCATTCTACATTACATAACTTTACAACACAGAGCGGGGATTTGTTGCTATAATTTCTTATCAAAGAAACAAAACTTTTTGAGTAAAGATTCTTCCACGAACTTTTTCTTTTTTACTCTTCAAGCTTTAAGAAATATTTCTTTTTATCATTTTAATTCCCCATTTCGCGTCTCTCTAACCGTTCTCTCTACGCGCTCTCCTGCCTTGCCTCTTGTGGCTTTTCCTAAACACGTTCGAATCCTTCCGTTCCGCCTCTTTCCTTTTAAAAACGTCCTCTAAGTTATTTTTCATCTCTTTTCTGGGTGTTTCCTTATCTAATTTCACCTCTCTCTCTCTCTCTCTCTCTCTCTCTCTCTCTCTCTCTCTCTCTCTCTCTCTCTCTCTCTCTCTCTCTCTCTCTCTCTCTCTCTCTCTCTCTCTCTCTCTCTCTCTCTCTCTCTCTCTCTCTCTTATTTTGAGCTTGACTTTAAAACGGTTTTTGATCGTTAAGCTATGTAATGTGAGTGTGTAACGAATCCTGCTCCAATTAAGATTGTCATTTTATTGATTGGCTTTATCTTGATCTGAAATTATGCTTTCCGAGTCTAGGCTTGATATTTTGATATTTTCTGTTTGCAGACGATGAGGAAATAAGCAAGGGAAAAAAAAGAAGTACAGCAAGGACAAGAACAAGAAAAACAAGAGTATGAAAAGCAAGAACAAGGAGCGAAGGAGAAGAAGAAGAAGAAAATATAGATGTACATGATTGTAAGAACGATAGATATATCTGGAAGAAAATTTATCATTTTCAAAGCTTCTCGGAAATTTTTTGTCACCTGGAAAGTAAAAAAAGTGAGTCTTGATCATAAGGTTCCACAACTTGTTGTGAGATTAGTGTTTTATATTAAAAAAAAGTTAAATGCCAGTGTCATTTCTGCTGGGGTTTTCCAGTGGGATGCGATCATCTTCTTATCAGCGGTCCAAATTGAGTTTTGTTATTATTTTATGTTTTTGAGTTGCATTTAGGATATAAAAAATATTTCAAAAAGTAAATAATAGCGCTTGTTAACTTGAAAACAAACCTTATCGCTAAAGAGATTCATTGAAGTCGGAGGAGTGATACCAAGACAAGTTCGACACTAGTGCAGCAGCAGCAGTAGGTAGTCCAGTCATATCCTAGACTTGACTGAAGTCTACTAGATTCTACTCTCGATGGCTGAAGGGATCACACTGGCGTACCTGGCATTCCACAGCTTACGCATCACATTGCGGCCTAGAGGTAAATCGACTAGAAATAGTCAATGTTCTGAGACATATAGACTACATCTTTTCTTGTCCCCATTCCTGCAAATGAAATATTAATAATATGATCTAGATATGAGAAACAGGTTATAATCAGAAAGAAGAATGTAAAATATTAAATTTGATACAATATTCATATCAAACGGTCTTGCAGGCGAATCCGCTTTCTTTCCTTTTTTTTTTTTTTTTTGCTTTTAACACCTTTGTGTCTTTATCATTACAAACACTGGCTGTACCATAGAATATGAATTGGTATTGCTCCAAGACTTTCTCTGTGACAAACACCTTGACTGGAGACCCCATACGTTATCGCCATGAAAGTCTAACCATATAAAATTTTTTGTCCGTTTGCTATGATTTTCCCCCCCGAAGTTCTTGTGCCTCCCCGGTTTATTCATCATTATACATTTTGTAGTGCGTTGCAGTGTAATACGACTTTACTGATTCAATGGTTTAATTTTTGTTTTTTATCATTTCAAAGAACTTCATAAAAAGTGCGTTATTGAGACAATCACTTTCATTCTAATAACAGATCACGTCAAGAAATACCCACGTGTTGTTTACTTCTACTTTATTGTCGAAGTGATGTCAAAAATCCTCTTTATAACTACATGTATAACGATATCTGTTTGCAATACTAAAAATATGTGATATTGAGATTAAACTCAGTTTGCTCTCCTTTTGTCTTGTTTACCGAACTATTTGTGTATTATCTCTTATCGCAGGCAACAATAAGATTTTTTTTTCTTTTCTGAATGTTAAAATAAAAATATGAAATCAGAGCATTTATCTTTCTATGCTAATTTTTGTTGTTATCATGTTTGGATGCGTTGTGTCGCAATAATTTCAAAGAAAGGCGGTTGTTTAAAATTGTACTGGAACAATTTTAGAGCAGGTAAAATAAACTAGGCTAAAGATTAGAGATTCTGTATAAACTCGAACAAATGACTGCAGCAACGCCCGAATTCAGTCTAAAATGAGAAGAATATTCATACAAGACATAACCAGTCATTCAACTCATGTAAACGTTTACAGAAGAACAAACTGTATGGAAATCTCTCTCTCTCTCTCTCTCTCTCTCTCTCTCTCTCTCTCTCTCTCTCTCTCTCTCTCTCTCTCTCTCTCTCTCTCTCTCTCTCTCTCTCTCTCTCTCTCTCTCTCACACACACACACTTACTCTCTCTCCAATATCTATTTGTCTGAGTATTTACTGCTCGTTCCTATCTACTTATCCCTTTCTTTAGCCTGGTTCACCACACCACATGCGCACCTCAAGATGTCTTAGGTAACTTCCCCTGATTTTGCCGCTATTCTTCTTTTGTCACAGTGTTATTGAGTCCTAAGTGGGTATATTCTCGGGTATTCTCTTTCCATCGCTTTTCCTCTTTTCTTCCTAACGTGGTGAGATAAGGAAGAAAATATTGATGGAAAACTACAGAAGACAAAATAGTAAAAAAAAGAAAGATATTTAAGCAAACAATACTTAAAAAGTGAATACTTTAAAAAGAACATTGAAGATATGCAGATAACTTTGAGAGCTGCAGCATTGAAGGTCCTAATAAGTATCTGGAGCAAGTACTAAAAACTGAGCAATGAAAAAAAAACATAGTTGACCTTAAACATGATACCAACGCCACATGTCCTGCAGCTCTTTGATCCCGATGTTAAGACCGTCACGAAGCTTTGAGTGTCCACTTTCCGCACGACCTAGGGAGGTCATCGTTTAGTTACTGTCGTATAACGTTGAACTAACAGATTTTTATCATTCTTCTAGCAGTGACGCGCCAGTCTTCCCCATTGAATGCCATTACTGCACTTTTCTCAGAATGACATAGAATGGTTATCAAGTTTCTTCAAAGAAACTTGAGATCAGAGCGCATGCGTCTAGTTCGGTTTAGCGTCTGCAGTGGGATTTCCTTCGGCCGAGTCTGATCATTCTTTGCTTGCCAGGAGAGCATTAAGAAAATTGCATTTCTTACCTTTACCTTGATATAAAATATTCTTTGTAACGATGATAAGCCCAGCATATTCTTCCCGACAATTATCACTGTTATTAATTCTGCGCGTAAAATCCGATGGGCGGTTATCTATTTTGCAACCCACAGAATTCCCAACATTAAATGTTATCAGGGCAGACTTTTCTTATGCATGCGCATTATTTAATAAGTTTGCTGAAAAGTTCCCACTTGGCCTAGCGGCATCGCTTTAGTGGTTGTGATTTCATTTCCATAACATCTTTTAAAGAAACTGAAGCAAAAAAGCTGACTGTAGACCTAATTGGATAACTCATCAATGGTTAACTGAACTAAAGGAAGAATGAAGATTTATCTACTTTTATTAATATTAGAAAACATTATTTATTATTTAATTGATAATTCACCTGGAAAAGATTTCTTATGAAAAGAAAGTGCTGTAGCTATTATTATTAGTAGTAGTATACGTAGCCTTATTAGCAGCAGCAGCAGCAGTAGTAGTAGTAGTAGTAGTAGTAGTAGTAGTAGTAGTAGTAGTAGTAGTAGTAGTAGTAGTAGTAGTAGTAGTAGTAGTAGTAGTAGTAGTAGTAGTAGTGGTAGTAGTAGCAGCAGCAGCAACAGCAGCAGCAGCAGTAGTAGTAGTAGTAGTAGTAGTAGTAGTAGTAGTAGTAGTAGTAGTAGTAGTAGTAGTAGTAGTAGTAGTAGTAGTAATATTCTCCCTCTTCTTCTTCTTCTTCTTCTTCTTCTTCTTCTTCTTCTTCTTCTTCTTCTTTGTCATTATTATCATGATCATCATCCTCAGCATCCTAATATGATTTAAAAAAAAAAGTTTTAAAAAATCCACATTATAGAATGTCCTATTCTGATGCATGATAGCACAGATTTCTTTTCCCTTACGTTTGACTCTTGTGTATCCGTAAGGTGCATCGATATAAGTGTGCACAAAAGAGCCAAAATAACAACAAATGCATTGATATCATATACTCGTGCTGCAGCAAGACTTCTATGAATCGCCTAGAAAGTCGTGCCATTCCTTGTTTCCGTTGTCTTATCTTCTAGGCAAAGCCTTCCAACCTTTTACAAAAGCTATGCAGAAGAATTCTGAGAATAATGATAAGACAAATTAAAAATTCTTAACCAATTATTTCAGAAATGACGCTTAAATGAGAGGAATGCCCGTATAAAAAAGCGGATATAATTCAATTAAAATTCCTTCAGATATTTTATGCTAGCGTAGCTTTAGCCTCACAATTTATGCAGCGTCAGGCCTGACGTAAAAATTGTAGTGCAGTAAGAATACAATTTTCCTAGGAGTGGAGAGTTGGTAAAAGTTTACAGCGAGAATACTATAGTATATTAATGTCCAATACAATTGTGTTTGGATCCTATCCTTTCAATTGTAGTACCGGTAGTGGTAGTGGCATGAATAGTAAAATAAGTGGAAAATATAAAATCAGCCGCGGCAGCAGCAGAAGCAGCAGTAGAGGTAGTGGTAGTAGTAGTAGTAGTAGTAGTAGTAGTAGTAGTAGTAGTAGTAGTAGTAGTAGTAGTAGTAGTAGTAGTAGTAGTAGTTGTTGTTGTTGTTGTTGTTGTTGTTGTTGTTATTGTTGTTGTTTCAGTTGTTTGTTGTTGTTTTTGTTGTTGTTGGAGCAACAGCAGCAGCATAATGGTTAGTTGATTTCAACGTTGTAAAAAGAATTCTCATGATTTTATGTTTGTTTTAGTTGTTGTTTTTTTTTCTTCTTTGTAAGTAATTTTTTATAATGGATTAATAGGCATCAAAACGCCCATACCATATTGCAAGTATTTTAAGGAAAAAATCACTTTTTTCCATAATGTATAGTTTAGGTATCAGAACAAAGATTTGAATTATCTATCAGCAAAACAATTCCTGTTCATCATTCCTTCCGCCTTTTGGATGATGATAATCTTTGTGGATGTCAAAAGGGTTTCGTTTTGAATAATATTTATCTTATTGTTTACTTTATTAACTGCATTGTCAATTATGAGACCGGTTTTCTTCTGCTAGCTAAACTAAGTCCTGAAATATCTCAGACGTTCGATCTAAATCATAAATTTTCAAAAACCATTTACAACGTTCTGAAATTAATGTAATTTGGTCTCTCAAAATAGCACACGCCTAATCTATATTTGTTCAGGTATGTATACATACTTTGTACGCCACAGGTATGAGGAGTGATCTTTTTCTCGATCACAGGCTTGAAAAGCTTAATATGTATTAGTGCCGGGGCGTCTCCTGCGGCTTTTCAATTGCTGGCTAAACTCTATGTTTAGCGGTTTGGTTTGTTTAGTTTTTCTTCTGACACAAAACTGGCAACAAATGTCTCCACTTCTAGCTTAAAGAAGTGCCTGAAAAGTAGTATGTTCTGCAGATCCATTTCTTAAGAAAAGTCTTACACCATTCTACAATTTAATGGAGTGGGCATCGTTTACGAATACTTCTTCGTGAGTAAACAAAACTTTACGGAAGTGGATTTCCTGAAGCGCTAAAACAGATGCCGCCTACGCCAAATGTTAAAAAATGCAATTACCATAACAGCTCCTGGGATAGATTGTTCATACATAGGTAATTAGATTCTGCGCTGCCGCCCATGTCTGTTTTCTTCTCGTGGGAGGAGAGAAGAAGGGCGGTTTCAGTTTTGCATTACGCTCGTGATGGAGTGCTGCAAAAATAGCAATTGAGAGCCATTGTTCAGTTAGGCCAGGTGCGCAGGTTTGAACACCTTCAGTAGTTTCAAACAAATCAAACAGTGAGAAGAAGTGACGACGGATTCAACAGCTAATAAAATTGAGAAACTCGAGGGGACATCGAGAAGAGATGGTGACTTGTTCTGAGATAAGTAGGTAGATTGGGAATATATAAAGATATATATATATATATATATATATAATTATATATATATATAGAGAGAGAGAGAGAGAGAGTGAGGTCGTTAAAAGGATAGATACACAGATATATAGATAGGTAGGTAAGTAGATAGATATACACTGTAGATATATAGGGAAGGGCAGAGAGACAAACAGAGACCGTTGGGCTGGCACACGTTTTTAAAGAGAGTCTGACAAGGAGACGAAGAAACAGAGAAAGAAGAGAAAGAATGAAAGGAGGAAAGCGAGGAACATAGATTGACAGACAGACAAGATAGAAGCAAAAAAAAGGAGAATAAGTAATGTGGAGGTAGAGAAAAAGGTAGATACAAAAAAATTATCGAATAAAAGAAACAACTATCTCCTCATTAGTGGAACTAGTTAAACATTGTTTGATACTCGCTCTGTGGGTAGATTTTCTCAATTGTGAAAAATTGGAACCTCAATTAAATAGAGATTAGTTGTAGGTCACAACATTAGTTGAATCATGATGACTTTCAAAATGACTTCTAAAGCACTAATTTGAAAAAGAGAATTTTTTGAAAGAGTTCATTTCACTTGACATGTTTTCTTGATATTTTTAAATACCTCTTTGCAACATACCCAAGGAGCTAACTCATTTTCTACTCTTTCTGATAAAACCAGAGTGGACTTCGTGTAATGGCCTTAGTTGACTTTCAAAGAAGAGAGTTTCTATACTTACTTTGTTTTTGAAGTTTGTGCGTGAGACGCAAAATTTGATCTAGTAGGATATGCGTGATAGATTAAGTTGTTCTTTTCTTTCTTTCATAGTTCGCCACTTTGAAAACCTCGCTTTGTTCTAGTATCCACATGTATGATGCTTGAAATGGAACAGAAAAAAGAGAGACAGGAACAGTAAGTAAATATCAGAGTACAATGAGCTAAAATAAAATGTTTTCTGCGGTTTAATTTTTCTATACTCTAATCCACTTAAAAAAGACAGAGCATTAGATGACTTACTGTATCTTTTTTAAAATTTCCTTTCTTTTTTTTTCTCATCAACGTAATACTCCTTGCTTCAACACTGGACACTCACTGGGTTACATATGAATATCTGATTTCCCGGTTTTCCATTTCACATACCTCCATTCCTCTCTCTCTCTCTCTCTCTCTCTCTCTCTCTCTCTCTCTCTCTCTCTCTCTCTCTCTCTCTCTCTCTCTCTCTCTCTCTCTCTCTCTCTCTCTCTCTCTCTCTCTCTTTCCCTCTGTCTGTCTGCCTGTCTCTCTCTTTGCCCTCTCTCCCTTGCATTATCAATCTGCCCACATATCAAAGTATTAAAATATATTCCACTAACAGCAAAGGGTCTTTTGCTTATTCTTTTGACTCGAAACCCAAAACAACATGCAAATTGGTCGAGACATAACACATGAAGAGAGATTGGAAAGGAGGCGTAAACTGAACAGCCTTGATTATATCAGCCTCACGCTCAGGATTGAAAGATTACCTTACTTTCAAACTTAACACCGAAAATGTTCTGTTCATTTGCCACTTATTAGCAGCATTATGTTGAGACTTGCTATAAATGCCATACCAATGAGTCATAGGACAGTGAAAACATGACATTTTAACAGTACAAAAGTCATGATCTATGTAACGACTAGATTTTCAAAACTCACCACTCTCTTCATGAAAACAAAACTAGCATCATTTTAAAGAATGCGATTACATCAAAAAAAGTTCCACCATTAAAGAAGATACCTACACTAACAAGCTGATGTTTTGGGGCGTTTTTTTTTTTTTTTTGCGAATATTTATTTAAGGTCTAAATATAGATTTAAAAAATAATAACAGCGGAAGTTCACCTGGTGCAAAACCTATAAACAGATGAGGTAGCTGAGGGATGGAAACATAATGCAATTTGGTCAGTTATTTAATAAATCCACTTTACTTGATGCCTGGTGCCTCATTTCAAGTGCATGCCTTAGGGATGCAGAATTTAGAACTGCGTGAAAGGAAAGCCTAAAATGTGAACACGCGAGTACAGTTTTAGCTATTTGCTATATATTTATAAACAAAGTTATCATACCCTCAAAGCCAAGAGAAAATGAAGCAAAAACTAATCTATAAACATATTATATAATTATATATATAATATAACCGGGCGAAGTGGTTAGATTCTGACCTGACGTTAATTGTTTTTCTTTCACATGGGAATAAAAACTTAGAGTAAGGTGGGTAAGCCCCTTTTACGCAACGCAGTTTTTATAAACATAAATCTATTATTACACCATATTTTGCATTAATTTATAGGAAAGCTATGTAACTTGTTGCATGACTTTGTGCGTTTCACGTAATTGTAGTCCATTAGGGGTAATCGACTATTTCTGTACTTTCCAAATCTATTTTAAGATCTTTTTAAAAGCATATAAGAAGACTTGCGATTACTGCATAAAGTGCATAATGGTGTATTGCCTTTTGGGAATTCATAGCTGCGCAGTTAGTTTTGCATGATAATAAGCTGTAAAAAATAGTAAAGAATTAGCCTACTATTCTTATTCATAAAGTATCTTCTACTTTACGGACTTTCTGCATGCCTCCATCGTCAAAAAATTGAGGCTTTCTCATTTCCATTCTAAAAGACTAACTTTAAGCAATAGTTTTATAAAGATTCAGAGGCGAGAAAATCTTTAATCCCAAAAACGAAACAAAGAAAATACCATAAAAGATACTTCAGCGCATCGATTCAAATATTGGACAATTTTAAACACTTCAGAGACAACGCTTTTTTCATCACCATAAATATAGTATCTGGCAATGGAATATGTTTTATGAGCATTTTCACACTCTTCGCAAATTTCCTTCCACCTTTTTCCCATGAAAACTTTTTGAGCTATGTCCATTGATCCGATGTGACGTAATTTGCCGTTCTATGCATCCATGGTGTAAGAAAGGAATAACCTAGCCGTAGCCTTTCCGCATACGCATTTCTGAATCAACTTCATCAAAAAATTTTAAAAATTCATTTTTCTTAAAGTCATTAGTGCAAAATGTTTTAGAGATTGTTAGTACGATTATAGACCTTCCGATACTGAGGGGCGACTATAAGGCCCAACAATATAGTCAGCCCCGAGACAAAGTAAAAAAAAAAGAAGAAAAAAAGAGTCCGAATAAGCATCCTCCCTCCCTTCCTTCTTTCTCCTTCCCCCCCTCCCCTCCTCTCTCTCTCTCTCTCTCTCTCTCTCTCTCTCTCTCTCTCTCTCTCTCTCTCTCTCTTTCCCTCTCTCTCGCCCTTTTTATCTCTCTCTCTCTCTCTCTCTCTCTCTCTCTCTCTCTCTCTCTCTCTCTCTCTATATATATATATATATATATATATATATATATATATATATATCAATCTCTTTTTCTCTCTCTGTCCAATCTCTCCCACTATATATGTTCATGTTCATATATATATATATATATATATATATATATATATATATATATATATATTGATATATAACATAATTATATATTACACATAAATATACATAGAAAGAAATAAAAACACATAAATACGAGGTCTATTAAAGTATAGCACTTTTGATAAATTTGAAACTTTGAACTTAAATAATAATCATTAATGTTATAAGCAAAGTTCGCTAGAAATAAACTAATATTTGCCAGATATAAATGATGGCGAAGCGTCTAGTTTCCGGCAGGTGTGCAGAGAATGAAACATGTAAAAAAAAATGATCAGTTAAGATGTCGGATGAATCAAAAGGCTTCAATTGAGGTGCACTCCCTTTGTCAAGATTAGTGTAGTGAAGAGTTTTCCGTGGACACAAATTGTCGTTTTAAGTTGTTTCACATCATAATGTTACACTTGTTGGACTTTGTGCAGGTTGTAACGTGTTTTGCGTGGAGAAGTAATCTGCGGAATGATGATCCTATTGCAAGCCTCCTCAGATAGTCTGCTTTACCTGATCTGTGTGGCTTTTCAAGAGTTGACTGATCTGAATACACTTTTCAAGCAGATGTTGTTTGATTAATGCAAATGCCCAAAGCTGAAGGTTACACATTGTTGTCTTATCAAGATCAACATTAGCTACTTTGGAGAACGATAAATTTAACAGCAACTAAAGTCTAAGTAGTGCCCCTTCTGAGACATATGCCTAATAGCTGTCTGCTGCAATATATCGATATTTAAGTACGCTCATGATAACAATAGGTGGATACAAAGACATTAAAACGACGCGCATTGCACATCGGTGTCGAAAATACTCCATGAACTTGTTGCAGTTAATATTTTAACATTTATCATTTAAAAAAAAAATCGAGGTCTTTCAAACTCCCTCTTCAGCAATATGAGTGAGTGTTAGAGTGAATCAATTTATTGTTTCCAAGTCTTTAGATCTGTGACCTGTTTGCACCATATTCTGATACTATCCATCCATCGAGTGGTCCGGACTCAGAGCGAAGAATGATTGCTCCATGCTAGTTCAAATCTCTCCCCAGTTACTGGGTTGTCTCAACACAGGAGGGTGTGGACCCGTGTGTGCGGAGCGTCAGGGATGCCAAATACATTTTTGTTTGCCTGGCCAGGTTTTTAAGACCTTTCCCGTGGAAGACTCCCCTTAATACAATCGTCCAAGAGACCGCAAAGTACACTGTTGCAGTAGTTTGTCATCTGTTAGAACGGGTGCCCGTGTAGGCGGTGCTTGGCCGGGACTTCAGTTCAAAGTTCCCGCCGTATGCACCCTCTTTGTCCCTGGTTTTGCCTCCCTCTCCTGCTCCACTTTACCTTGCTCTGTTTTTTTTTTTTGTTTTTTGTTTTCTTTTTTTTTTTTTTTAGGCAGTGTAATAAGCTAGTGAAGAAATGTGAAGGAGTTTTGATTAGTCCTACTTCTCTTTAAAAGTTGCGTTGGGGTCTTGGGAAACCTAAAAAAATATAATTAAGAGGAGCAATCTGTTTTAAATTGAATGTGTATTTCAAACATAATGAAACAATGCGAATAAAAAATAGATATTCAGCTGAACTAGAGGAACAACTAGATGGTGTTATTATGATTTGGGCTAAAAATAGGAGTTATGAGATAGCATACTGCTTCTTTTTCGTTCGGATTCCAATTGCTATAAGACGATATGAGATTAAGACAGTTGAACAATAGGAGATTCCACAAGAGTTGTGGTACATCAATGTTTAGCAGAGCAAAATCATAAATTATCATCGATAGAAAACTGCACTAAAGTTATTTTTTGTTAAAGCTCGGCTGTATTCTATAGCACTTAGTGTCTGATGTTGAATTCAAACCCATCTCATTTAAAGCGCTTTCTTTATTTTCGTATGCATTCTTTTCTTATCTTTCTTCGAATTGATACGTATGATGCTGCCTTGATATTCAAACTGAATTGATAGATCCAACTTTATTTTAAAAATAAAAAAGGAACCAAGTTTATAAGTCGCATCAGCATCGAATTTTTGTAGAACTCGGTTGTTTTATATATATATATATATATATATATATATATATATATATATATATATATATATATATATATATATATATATTAATTATTGGAAAAAAAATCTCTCATCTATGAGTATTTTGATGCCCAAAAATTGAAGAAACCGCCTTTACTATCTTTCTCCAAGAGTAATTTTGACAATTTAGCTTGTGTGTTCGATTAAACCTTTGTGTAAATGTACTTTATTGACTTCGCTTTTCCATAAATGACACAGTCTGATTTTTAACATTGGTAGATGGCTCTCATAACTATATGAATGCAAGAATAGTCCTCTGTTTACTTGTGGCTTTGTCAAATACTCACTTTTACTTTTAATCAGGGCAGAAAAGAGTGTACTAGAAAAATCCCATTGAAAGTCATAAATCACTTTAAGGTGGCGTTTACAGGTCATTTGATCCAGCTAATTTGACTTTAACGATATGAGATTGTGCGTGGCGCAAGCCGGAAAAATAACCGCGGAGAAAAGCTCAAGCGCACGGCCCTCCTGAAGGCAGTTTAAGTAGATATGGAAAACTGTTCGAGCTCTTATAAATTGCGGCTCTTTATTTTCCTATGATCCAGTTTACAATTTTTTCATATCTCTGTTACACCGTTTAAAAAAAAAAAGAAGTCAGTGAGACATGAAGCCTCTTTAGTTTTTTTTTTTTTTTTACTTTCAGAGCAAAATAGTAAAAAAAAAAAAAATCAAGGGTCGATTTTTCCTTAGCTATGTTAAAAAAACAGCATCTCTTTTAATTAAATATATATATATATATATATATATATATATATATATATATATATATATATATATATATATATATATATATATATATATTTCCGAAAAGAGAGCTTTTAAAACTAATAATGTAATATTACTTTTATGATACAGTTTGAGAACGAACAAGATGAAAATCGCTACGGTATATTTCTGGTTTTGATAAATTATTGAGTCTTGCAAGCCGAATCCACAATAAATGCTGGTCACAGTGCCAGTTGGGGTTGACAGTAGCCAGACAAAACTCGATCCCAGGCGCTGGTCCCAGAGAATGTTGGGAACAAACGAAACAGATCTAGTGCATTGTGTTAATCCTTACAGCAATAAAAATCAAGACGATTGAG
>JAWDGP010002420.1:530000-537500 GCA_033675545.1 Elysia crispata | reverse complement strand
GCCAAAAAGACGCATTTTTCGGACCAATAAATACCAAATTTTTTTCCTGCATATAAATCATAGAGCAGCAGAGTAAAGTTGGATAAAACTAATAGGTTCTTTTTCGTTAACTTTGACGTTTGTTTAATTTGCTCCAGGTTAGTGTTGTTTTTATTTTAATTGTTATTGTTGTTGTTATTGAGTTGTTGGCTTTTTGTTCTTTAAATAAGACCGACAAAACACTTCTCTTAAACAAATTCCTAAAGCAGTATAAAGTAATTTTGTGCTTTTAAGAGCTTTTCTAAGATGTACTAAAACACCAGTAAAAAAAAAGAACAACTAATAAAGATTAATGTTTTAAAATGTGTGAACAACTGAACATTCATTATCCAAATTTCTCTTTCAATTCTCTCTCTTTCTCTCTCTCTCCCTCCCTCTCTGTCTGTCTGTCTGTCTCTCTCTCTCTCTCTCTCTCTCTCTCTCTCTCTCTCTCTCTCTCTCTCTCTCTCTCTCTCTCTCTCTCTCTCTCTCTTTCTCTCTCTCGCTTTCATTCCCTTTATAATTATGAGCACGTTTCTGTCTGTCCCTCTTTTTTTTCCTTTCTTGTTTTTCCTCTCTCTATTTGTCTTCCTATATTAGCCCAACTATTCATTTTTCTCTTCGTTCCACTCCTTCACACACACACACACACATACTCTCTCTCTCTCTCTCCTTTTTTTTTTTTTTTTTGTTATTCATTCAAAAGTTGTGAAATACAAATGATATTAGATCGACAGGAAAGTTGGTTTTAGAGAAACGCAATGGTAGCAGAATGATATTTAATTTGTTGTTTGTATTTTTTTAGGTTCTTAGAATTAAATTCCGCATACGTGAAATGCTTGCGCCTCTGAGTTTACTCGATTTATGATTGCTTCGCTTAATTTATTGGCGTCAAAGTGATAATAAATTATTTTGTCACCAAAGATTTTTTATTTTATTTACGCCTCCCGCACTTTTCCTTGAAGTAATTTTGTGAGAATAATAATCACATAATAATCATTTACTCAGAAAAGCTAATATTCTGTTATTTACTCATTTGAGTCTGTCACACGAAACGTGAAAACAGATTTTTACTGCGTTGTTTTGAGAAGACCGGAGATCAAACGAATCAGTTGCTACACAAACTCCAAATTCACCACTGTTGGCATAAGGTTTTTTTTTTTTTGCTCGCAACTGTCTCAGAGGGCTGTCTTACTCGCGTGCACAGCTGGTCTGAAGTAAGCTGAAGGACTGCGTTGAGTCTACGAACAGTCTTTTGAGACTAATTGTAAAATGCATCGTCTATTTTCATCATCTCGAAAATTTGCTTAGACATGAGTTTTAAAAAAACCTATGTCTTCCGTTTCCTCAGCGAAAATAGTTAGAACGAAGACAAACTTAATAAAAAGGCGGTTAGACTGCTAGAGAGAGACACATACACACAGAGCATAACAGAACGGAAGAGGGATATATTATTATCAAGAAAAAGACTCACTCGCAGAGCATCGCTGTTGTAACTGAACGTGGCCGATGAGCTGAGCAACGTTTATTTTTATCCTTAAGGAAACGCGTCGAGCGTTGACGGATTCTTTTTCCAAATAATTATTGAATCTGATGAACTCTGCCCAACACAATTAGTTGAGAGGAAACGTTTGCTAGAAATATTTACAGTAGAATATCATTTGCTAAAATTTTTTTTCCTCGCTTAAATTTGCGCATTGATCTTAACGTACATGCTTTTGCACTTTTCACATTCTGTTGAGCAGTGAAAGTGTGGATGTTTTCTGTTATCCTATCGAGTTATAACATGGCTATTTTCAATGAGATTTAAATTTGCAATATCATGATTAGGCCTTGTAGGAAATCAAGAAAAAGAATTACCCTTTTTTTTTTAAGGTTTTAAGATTCTATCAAAACTTAGGATAGAGTATGGATCATTATTTTAGATTGGCTTCCTAAATTAAGCAAAAGGGTTTCCACTGAGAAATTTTAATCGGTCAAAGGCAATGATGCTAACTACAATGATCGGATAAGCTTTAGTGCGAATGACACTTCCCCGTCCACCGCGATCCCACGCATTGCCATCTTAGACTTGGAGTCGCATATCAAACAAAAAACAATGAGAGAAACTGAAGAAACTAGAGTCTCAGTCTCCAACCTGAACCGCCCATAAACCGTTCGTTATACTATAAACAATATTCTACGTGTGGTTTGCGGACTTAAACTGCTGCGATCTACCCCAGATTTGAACTCAGTGGACTTGCATTCAGCTATTGAACTTCATCAGCGGCATCCGAAGTGGCAATACGAAATATACACACCTTCTTCCGTTCGCACTAGTCTTGCACAGTAGGACACTTCAATCTAACACATAGATCTACTCTTTTCAAATCCTTACTCCAAACTCTTCATTAAATTTTAGTCGTTTCTGTAGTAAGCAATTCTTGTATTGACTAGGTACGATAAAAATTACTTTTCCTCTTTGTCTCGCACCGTAGAGACACAAAATGTTACTTTGTCAGCATAGCAGAATGCCGACAAGTTAACATATTTGCGATGACTCGGGAAAAGACAGTTTGAGATAAGATTTTGAATCTTTATAATATATCAAATTATACCATTCATATAAAAATCAGTTATACAGTAAAAGTACATGACTAGACTGCATGTTTCCTATGCCTCGAACGTATAATTTTATCTTAAGTTATCAGAAAATACATATTTTATAGGGAAAAAAATGGGTTTGCGATTTTATTACTTTGTTTCAGGCATAAAGTTTATCTTTCATGTACTCTACAATCATAATTATCAATACCTTAGTTTTTTCTTGTTTTTTTTTTTTTTTGATCGAATGTAAGAGGAAACCATGAATATCATTTAATTCGGTATAGTGCGCATTCATTTAGCTACAAATATGGAGGGTAATTAGAGTAGAAAATCTTTGAGATTCATATAGATTTCTGCAATGATTGGATGCATAGAGCTGTGCACACAACAGTTTTTAATTTTATTTCTTTTTCTAAAAAGTTTCGGTACGTAACAACGAATTGACAGTGAGGCCGGAATGGTCGTTCTTAGGAGGAACGACGAAAGTTCCTTAGTGTATGTTGTTATTGTTCACGTACACTTTGTTATAAAGAGGGCGTGTTTTACCGTTTCGTGCCATTGACATTGTGCTATATAGAGCGTATTGCGCGGCCCAGCGAAGAGGAAATAAATGGATTGAAATGTTAATATCAGATTCTAATCGCAACATCAGGCTCTACAAAGAAAGGTGTAATTAAGTAATTTAATGGCTCTCCGTTATTGCTTGGAGCTTTTCAAAATTTTCTTTAGCTCACTAGTAGACTATAAAAATGGAAACAGAAAAACGAATTTCACGGATTCGAAGTACTAAAAGTTTTATATCAAAGGAGCCTTAATGTTAGAAGTTCATGTAGCAAGTTCAAAACATCGTTGTGGCTCTTAAGCGAAGTTACCTTGGAGCGTCAACGGAGGGAAAAGAAAGTAGCCATCCTGCAATTCTGTCTAACGGATTGATTGGCTGGTGCAAGGCTCATTTCTCTCTAAACCTTATGCCGAAATTAATGCTTATACAGTAGATAGAGGGCTTAGATTTTCCATCTTCAATTGTTTAATGATGTACTTGAACTTAACTGCCATCAGTCTGAAGTTTTAGCTCTGGGAGGTGGCTCTGATATCATGGTTGGGAAGAGAATTCTCTCGAGACTCGCTGACGAAAGCTGATAGTTATATCATTCGACATTAATATTATTCTCGAGCATAGTGGACTATTCCGGATCTCTTAAGGTGTCCATTTGCCATGCTGCTTGCTCTTCAAAGATGTCCTAGTCTTATGGAATATTCGAACTGACTTTCTATCTAGTCTGACTTTCATCGATAAGGTTTAGGTCGATGGTCTCCATATTTCTGATTGGTGTTGGTTTCTTAGCTTCTTCGACCATTTAGAATCCAAGTGCATAGGAAAGTATCATGTTTTTTTTGTTTTTTTTTATTTTACAGAGAAGCTTTACGTCCTGCGGCTTCAATAAAACTCTTAGTTCACAGTTAAGTATACATCCTTCGCTCGACACTAAAGTTTGAAGTATTTATTTAGAAAAGATCTTCTTTGTCCGCTATTTGTTTAATTTAGATTTTTATCTACTATGTCTTAATTAGAAAGTTGTGTCTAGGTATCTAAATAAAAGCAACAATATAATTATAGCTTTTTAAAGTGTGAAAAAAATGTTCAGATTTGTTGAATGATAAGGTAGTTGAGCTTCAGTGGTACCTCATAGATTCATTTGTAGAATATTAGAAAACAGAAGTGAAGCAAAGATCTTAAAAGATAAGTCTGAATATGATATTATTTTATATCGTGGTAAAATATTCCACTAAGCTCGTAATTGATATTTATATGGTAGAGTCAATTAGTATGGTTCATTACCATACATATTTATGACAATAGACATATTAATTATACATAAATAGTTTGGTAGATAGATAATATTGACTCAGAGAGAGCCTAAGTCTCTTTTTTTTTCGATTTTAAAACTGGCATGGGCCGTAACTTATAAAGAAATAATCTGAACGAACGCACAAATTATTTTGCTCAAGCATACTTTTTTGTTTGTTTGTTTGTTTGTTATTTTTTATAGGTTTTTTTTCCATAATTGATACATCATATAAAATTAAGTTTTAACTGCATTATTTTTGTACGGAAATAAATTTAATATATAGAAGCTTCTTTTATGCAAAATAATTTTACTCTCAAATTTTTAAAAATAGTTTTGCGAATAAATTTCAACTGTTTGCTAGTTTCTTCCTTTTTTTCATAATTATTTGAAAAGTATAACACATGAAAAATTACCTCCAATTTGGTGTGAGTGAAAGAAACCCTTAGAGGCTATTTATGGTTGCAAAAATAGTTTAACTCTCTCAACAAAGATACCGTACCATGCGTTACATTTCTGCTGTGTTTGTATAGCTGCGCCCTCGTCACAAAGAATTACTCTTGTATAATGGCATAATCTGATACAAAATTAAATCTTTTTCTGGTGGTGACTCGCGCGAGAGTCGGAAGGGAAAATATTTGCTGCCTATTTATAGGGCATGATTGCGTTACTATTCTAATATTGCCCCCAAAAGGACCAAGGGAAAGCCTGGGGAAAAGAGAAGGCCGCAAACACTTTTGTGAAAAGCGCCGAACAAAAGGGGCATGGCATGACAAGCACGGGTTGAGTTTTGAAACCGTCGTAGGAGGAATGTAGAGTCGACTTCAGCTCAGCGAATAGCACCCTCGCTTGTGGGCGGCACCGACTCCTCCACGGCCTTTTAATTAACTTCAGACTTACTTCACTGGGGGTATCGGAACAATTCTTCTCTTTACATGTTTTTAATAAGGTTGTCTTTGTTTCCTAAACAGATGGTTGTTTGAATCGGGAGAAAAATATTTCTTAGACAAGTGGGCTTGAAGGAAGTATTGAAATGTAAGATAAAAAAAAAACCCGCAAAAATAAATAAAAATGAAAAAAAGTTTGTATTCACTGCATGACATTAGAGCAGAAACATGTACAATGATCACAGAATCAGAAAAAGAAAGGAAAAGAATTAAAGTAAATCTTGACGGACTTCTGGAGAGTTATTGAACAGGGCACCTACTAAATCTTTACTATTTTCCCTAGAGAACTATAGAGATTTCCGTCTCGTTCAGTAAGCACTTTAGCGCCATCAGTAAAGTATCTCCAAAAATAAAATCGACAGGTGCGAGCCAGCTCTTAGTGTTATTGAAAGTATGCAGGGACCCACAATGTTTATTCCATCCGGAAACCTTTGGTGAAAAGTTATAAAGTTTAGCACTTATTATTGTCCGCTCTGTATATCCTTCTTCTATCGAGACTGGCAGCTATTGAATCAGAATGTTAGCTATTTGGGATTAACACAAAAATGCGTCTGTAGAGCTAAACGTGAAGTTCAAATAAGAGAAGAATGGGCGACGGAGAAAAAAAAACTGCTGAGAAAGATTTTCCCGGTTTGGTTGTTTTATTTATATTTAATTTTTTTTTTTTAATCTAATTGAATTGTAACTTTCTTGGATGTGTCATGAGAGTAGATTTTTTTTTCCAACCGCTTCTTTAATTTCTGTGGAATAATAACTAGGCCACTCTTGATTTTTTAAAAAGCAAAAAAAATTCTTTTTTTTTTTCATGTTTTTTTAGCCGTTGGCGTGTATTTGATCATTTATATAATTTCTAAAATTTATTAAGAGAACAAAATGTTGGAAAAAGTCACCTTCAAATAAAAATCAATTGAATCACAATAAAAAAAAAAAAAACATAGTTGCATCACTGCACTTCTAGATCTTTTTTTAAACATCAATATCATTCAAAAGATAATTCAACACCACTCAAGTTCAAAGTATACTCCATTCTCTCTCTCAGACTAGATATGAAAGGAATCAATTAAGTAAGAACACGAAAAATAACCTATTAGGTAGCCGAAAGTTCTGAGTGACAGTGAGAATCCGTTGTATATGCGAAGCCTTTCGGTCCAAACAGCCTATTAAACGGCAGTGCTGTATCTGTTTACAAGTACATCATAGTCTTTTATTAAAATTTTCTCTGCTTCACCTCATCAGGAGAACATGTAAATGAAACTTGCAAACCAGTTCAGAGTTTAAACACTCCAGGTTACAAACTTTCTTTGCGGCGTTTAACAAAGTCGTGTCATCTCCAACGCAACGTCGCCGATCAGCTGATGTATTTTGGCATGACACTTATTGCTGTAAAAAGCTCTAATACTATAAAATGTTTTTTTTTTTCATTTTTTTAAAGTGTGTTTGGGGGGGGTGTTCGGTTGCTTTTATTTATTTATTTTTTTGTCTTTTCAAATAACTTTGGGTGGCTGGGCATCGTTCAACGGTCCACATATTAAATAACCCGGTTTATTAAACTAAAATGTAAATAATTCATAAAGACTCTTTCTTTCAGTAGAACAATCCTTTATACCTTAATAGACATTTTTAAAGAAAACTAGTTCGTGAAATTGCATGGTGAATACGTAATATCAGATAAGTGAAGAGTTCATTGTGAAGCCTATTGATGAAAGATATTTTTCTACTCCTCTTTCTCATCCAAACTTTCATCAGCTGGTGCTCACAGCGAGGTGCCTCCAGCGAAGAAGTTTAACCTTAAAAAATTTAAAAAAGTTAAGATAGAACAGTTGGTAATTCTTGAGCCTCGAAAAAAATTAAAAGCGGAAACGAATAGCAAGTTTTTTGCATGCCAGAACCTGTGAAAAACTAATCAGCTCTTCGACGCAAACGTGCAATCTCTTTAGGTTATTTTGGACATTTCAATTTCTTCAATTTTTAAGGGTGCATATTATTATTCATTCAGAAGTTACCGATGCGTTGCAAATCCCATAACTAAATCAATATAGCCATTAATTTTGTATTGCAACGAACGAATTTCTACTTCCGCTGATATTTAGTTATTGCACGAA
>JAWDGP010002420.1:512500-520000 GCA_033675545.1 Elysia crispata | reverse complement strand
ATTTACAGTGTAGTCGAAAGTTATCACCTGTATTCTTTTCTTTTATTATTTAAATCAGAAATCATCGCGTTGCAGAGAATATTATAGCCGACGTAGATCTTGGCAACATCTTGGTTTATGCCGCCACCGTTCAGTGCTTCTTGACTTTCCACAAATTGTTTCAACTGACAACGAAAAAAAAAAAGCCCTCCAATTATCACACCACCGGCGCTCCCTCGATTTTTTACGATTTTGTAATTAACTCGAGAATTACACAATCTTGTTTTATGGACCCGGTTGCATTGAAGCAAGGAGGTATGCTAAGAATTTCTGGGTTCTGTTCATTTGTTCAACAAGTAAACGTATTAAGAAGGCGTCATTTCCACCATTCTATGGCAGAATGTTTTGTCCCAAAGTTTGCGAACTTCATGTCATCCTTTCTACTAACTTGAATCTGCGCTCAATTTTTCGTGAGTGCTTTTGAACACTCTAGGGTTTCCTAACTTATTGTTTCATGTGTTAGTAATTTAAAATTAAAATTAATTTAAAAACGCTATCTTTGTGAAATTGTATTCCCTTCATGGACAAAACTATTTGATGGCTTCCCGAACCCACATGTAACCATGATATGAGAAAATACTTAAGATCTCAATCATTAAACATTAATTTATAATAGAAAAGACATAATAAAGATTAAGGACCTTTTAGGAGTGTTGAAAATCCTGGTGCTTTGAGGTTCAATCCTTGCCATGCATTTTTTTTTTAACAATTTGTAACAATTGGCTAAGGTCCGTGTTTTTAACGCTGCATTGCATTTCTCTTTCCTATTTTCGACATGGCTGTTCATAATTCTCGGTTTCAAACTTCTGCATAAAAGAATTAAATTCTTCTCTCTACCCATTAATCTGTAAGCAGCTTTTTGCCTTGGTCTGTTTCCCTTGCATTGAAAATATGGATTTAAAAATGTGATTCTATGGAGCCATTTTAGCTCTTGGTTAACGTGAACTGAAGAACTTTCTTCTATTTTAATATTATCATATTCTTAGTGCAAGATGTCCCCAGCCACCTTCAATCAGTTTTTCTAATTATTTTCTTAATAACTACACCTAAAGAACCTCATGGATATGAAACTGTCATTACTATATAAATGTGACATCAACTGGCTACACCCTTGTGAATAGTTTCAGATCGCAGCTAGTGTACGGAAAATATTGAAACATTGCTTTTCTAGCATTCCAAATCACTATTGTGTCAAATTAACTGAAGTACAATATCTACTTCTAACGATACTCGTGCTTCCATAGAATGTCAACTATAAAATAATTACCCCTGAATCTTGATGGTGGAGCAATCCTTTGATCTCTTTCTTCGCATGGTCAACTCTGAATAAACATTAAATTAACTTATCTTCCGGCTCACCACGACACGAATACAATACCTTACTTGCGTCATTTTCTCCTTGATCTTTACGGCTCTTTATTATTATCGTAACAGCCACAGCTGTCGGTGACGGCAAATCCGTTCTTCTCCTTCAGTTGCCAGTAGCTAAAGCATATATTATGATTATCTAGCATGGTGGAAATAACACAGTTGTGCAATGACCTTTTTCACAATGAGAGACGGTATTCTACTGCTTGATAATGCATTCCAAGAACCTTAATCCAAGGACGTCTTTTGCTATCGATCTAATGGTCTTCAATTATTGCAGAGAGTTTTAAATAGTTTCTTTCCTGTCCAATTGCACATTCCTTCTAAGTCCAAAGACTTAGTTTCCCTTTTGTTTAATGTACAGCTAAATTTTATTAAAATCTATTCTCGATCTGGGCCCAATCTTTCTAAATTGGGAGTTGTTAAGCAAAAAGACTACTTTGGGTTATTTAGGTGAATAATAAAATGCATTTAGAATTAATTTTGAAGTTGGTATAAATTTAAAATAAGTCCTTCTAAGCATTAGGTTAAGATTCTTTTAAAACATGAAACAATAGCGTCTGCCTAGATAAAAAGGAATCTTTCAAACGCTTCTCAGGCACTATCATTTTCCAGTACGGAAAAAGTAAAAATTTTATAAGACTTGAAAATAGAAAAGCAGATATACTGCAAACAAAAAAAAACCCGCTACGAACGTTTATTAAATGTTTCCAATTAGTAGACAATGTCTTTTTACTTGGTAGCATGGTTCTGTGAAATCACATTGTGGATTAAGACTGATCGAGTTGTGTCTGGTTTAAAGAAGTGTGATTCCAGAAATACTGACACTTCATTGTTTGTTGAATCTAGCTTGTATTTTCTTTTCCTTCAGTTTTGCTCAAAGACCAGTTGACCGATCTAAAGATAAAATTAATGATTGCTGAAATGGTTAATTAATTGAATGATTGATTGAATATTTTACAGGACGAGTCCACGATGAACAATAATCCTTTGTCATCTTCAAACATTCAATTACTTTTCCCACTCCCGTGTGAAACGGGACGAAGATGAAAAGATGAGAAGACAACTCAACCAACGCATACTATGTGGCTCTTGTGATCCTGATAACCGTGGTTTTGCATCCCTATGCACCATACTAGTGCCCGCTAAGCTACAGTGAGAGAAATAGTCTCATTCATACACAATTTATTGCTTAGTGGAATTTTAAAAGAAGAGACTCCATCTTAACCGCAATACTTTCTGAGTGGAACTTTAAGAGACTCCACCTTAACCGCAATAGAAAGAAATAGTCTCATTCACACACAATTTACTTAGTGGAATTTTAAAAGAAGAGACTCCACCTTTACCATGATACTTTCTGAGTGGAACTTTAAGAGACTCCACGTTAACCGCAATACTTTCTCAGTGGAATTTTAAAAGAACAGAGTCCACCTTAACCACAACACTTTCTGAGTGGACCTTTAAGAGATGAAACCCCGTCTCAGCAGCATGATGTGTTACACTTCCAGGTGTTTAACAGATTTTCAGATGTGGACTCTGAATAAAATAGTCCTTTCAGCGAATGATTGTCGGCTCCTTTTACAATCTCCTGTTAAGGTGACCAGAAAAACTTTTTGCAAAACTTTATAATATATTCATTCTCTAAATACCATAAATTTACAAAATTATACTAAATTTTTTTTTGCCTCCAACCCGAAAATTGGGTATCATTATCAACAAATCAAATTTATAGTCTTATAAGAGATTGGAACTTAAGACAAGTTGTTGTTTTTTCCTCAGATCTTATAGTTTTTTTTTTCTTTTTGTACAATTATGTTTTTATCGAGATTAAAAAAAAAAATTCATACCAAGAAAAGTTTCTCATTTAAGTTCTCTTATAATCGACGCTTTAATTGCTACCGTATATTTTGAAATACATCCACAGTGCTTTCTTGTCTTTACTAGGTAGCCAGCTGAGTGCCTGACAAAAGAACGTGCACGCAGAAAAATTGCTCAGCCTGGCAAACGATGCGCTTGACTGATTTAAACTGCTTCATTTGCATACAAGGCCATTCAGGGGTGGGCTTTAACAAAACGCGTCACCTAACTGAAAGTTAAGCTATTTTTTTTATCATTCATCCTTTACGCATGATCTCCCTTTTGAATTTGTGTTGAGCTGACTTCTACTGTTGAGTGGAACGGATAAAATGGAATAATAAAGAGAGTGAGACCTTAAACTGTGTATTTTCCAAATTGATAAAGTGAAGTGGTTAAACGAGTGGGAATGAAATCTTTGTTATTTAAAAATGCGATTAAATATTTATTTCAAAACGTAGTTGGGAAAAGCCTCTTTATTTTTCTTATAAACCATAGTTTCTTCATTTTCTTTTCTCACTTCTCTGCACGATCACAGTAAGCTTGGAATCGTTCTGGGAAGTTTGCCCAAGCAGGCTTTATTAAGTAACATCATAAGGCTTTCTAAGTCAGTTAGTGTTAGCTTTTTACTGTGTTGCGCACGGCAAGTTAAAAATTACGGAAAATCCTGATTTAACTAAGAGAAAGATATCAAAAGTCCACATTCATTTTCTTCTTGTGTGAGAATCTCTTTTCTGACTGAAATAAGGTTTCTCATTTGAACAATGCTATCCATGATGTACCGCCAGCGCTTCGGTTAATCAATTTATTAGTCCAAGTATACGTATGTGGGTTTCCCCTAGTCGGTTCGTTTATTTTCTTAATAGGTAATACACAGAACCTGCCACCTGGTCGGGACTAGGTTTGGTGGTTGTAACTGCGCATCGGTGATCTCCATAGAAAGCTAAAAAAAAGATCATATCTGCTTATTCTCAACAGTCCTCTAGGGAATGAGATACCGCGAAAAGTTGTGCTTCGCAGTTAAGTCATCTGTTTTGTCCAACAATCAGAATCGTTATGAAAACGTCCATAGCGTTGTGTGGCGCACCTTTAAACTATCTGCGTCCCTTGTAATTTTATTTTCTTGAATTGGCGAACCTTTAGCATTGGTAATAGTCATGATTTTCAACGGTTTTGAATAATTAAGAACCACCTCACAAAGGTACCCGTTTACATCGATCGATGTGTTAGCAAGGCTAAAATACTGATCTGTGAACCAGTCGGTATTGTGATAAAATTTTAAAGGCTATGAAAAAAAATCTGAAAGGCATTATCCGAAAATAAGAACTAGGAATTCAAAGAAAACTGCGTCTATAACAGAGCAAGTTCAAGATGAAATTCCAGCTACGGTGGGAAAGATCACCAGGCAATCCTCATTAAATTAATCCCTGTAACCTAACAGCCGTTGCTCAGATTGTTCCACGAGTCTACCTTCCTTTAGAAAAATCGATCTTATTTTTTTTAATTGAGGGGGTGAGGGTAGTTGTTGATTTTTTCCCACATACGGAAACAGCTAAAAGGATATTTGAAAAAGAAGAGAAGATAACCTGTAAATTCAGTTACAGTTTTATGAATACAGTTTTAATCGTCTTGAGAAAATCTCATACAGCAGCTTTTTGAGAACCGCTGAAAGCTCTTCTGTAAGAGGAACATAATGACCTTCCGTCGGCCACCAAGTCGCACGCATTAAACAATAATTCGTTGCCTTACTAAACTTGACATAAATGAATACATACACACTTTATCATATCAACAATCTAGCTGTTCGTAAAACCTTTCTCTCCCCTCTTTACCAACAGTTTTTCACAGACGTACAGCGACGCAGTTGCACCTTTTGAACACTAATTTTATTCTTAGTGTTTGAGCTCAGACCTAAAACTTTAGCCACATTACCACTCATGCTGATATAATCTAGATCATTGTTATTGAGCTCTTTAAGTCTCTTTACACAAATTGTTCTTAAATTCGAATAAGATAATTGTGTTATTGTTAAAAAAAATTACTATAATTTCGCAGCTTTCCCATTTAACACTGGCTTGACGATTTGAAAATTGCTTTGCTTAATTCTAATCATTGTTCTGATTTTTAGTCTTTTTTTCACAAATAAATAGTGAATAAAATATTCGTGGAATTTACCTGGGGAGCCTAGGCTTTTCATGGGTCACTTCCTGAGTGAGGGACTTCTTCTAGCCTTGGGTCAGGTAAGATTAGGAGAGGGAAAGCGTGGATAAACGGCGGTTTAATCTCATTAAATCATTAGTCCTGACCACGAGGGTTATGAAGGGCATAATGTTACATTCTATTGTCCTAACATGACATATCGGGCAGACCTTGCTGATCAAGCGCTTGTGTATAAGTGTGTATGTATGTATGTTTAAGCATGGCAAATAACCGTGGGAGAATAAAAGTGGAAAGGGAAAGTAAAATACTATATTCCTTTGCCTTCTAATAATGCTTTGGAATCAATTAAGATACAGAATGATCTATGCGATTACTTTCTCTAAGATTTCACTGACAGGAAGAGGTTTTTTTCAAGACATGATTTTTTTTGTAAGTAGATAACGTGGAGTTATAGTTATAATTGCAAATACCTAGATAGGTTGACAATCAAAAATGAAATAAACAGAAAACAAGAAACATAGACTGGTAAAGATATAGACAGAAAATTTAATAGGTTTATGGATAAAAAGATAGAGATTGATAAATAGGTAGTCAGGGATAAAATAGAAATAGAAAGATTTAGATAGATATATAGATTAGTCGACAGTTAGTAAACACTTACTGAAGATTAATAAAAACACCATAATCAACACAATCATGTAAGCTTAATTTGAATAGAAAAAAAAAGATAGAATTTCAAGCTTTTATAGTGTACCACGGGATATGACCTTGGAGCATGATTTAAATGTATGTTGTAAAAATGTCAATCTATAGACCTACAATGCGGTGTTTGTATCTTCACATGTACCGGCAGGATATTTCTGTATAGATTCTAGTAATCATCGCAAGTACTATCTAAATTCTGCGCATATCTTTCTAAATATAGAGTGGACGACTTCTTTTACTAGCACTTCAAGGAGTTTTTATGTCTCCTTGTTTCTATTTTGCCTTTCTCCTGAGCCCTTCCTTTCTCGGCGAGATCGGTATCAAAGTAATTGTGGGGTTTTATAGGACCAGGACGTCCAATAGAGGAGGTGCGATGGAGCGGGCGAAAAGTGGGAAGCTCTCTTTCTTGGTTTCAAAATGGTTATCAGTCGCATAGGTAAGAGCTGAAGTCGAGAGATTTTTCAGGCTGATAACATACCTACATGTACCTGTTTGAGGCTTATTGGATTCCGGAGAAGAAAGAATAATACAAATTGCGTATAGACGATGAAGGCACCACGACTATTAAAAGAAATACTGTAGACTAGCAACTGTAGATTAAAAAAAAAGAGGGCAAAGAACTTTATAGACACAAAAGAGGCGCATTTGTAGTTAATAGAGAGAAATTTTTCCAAACAAAAAACAAGTTGCATAGCAGAAAAAAAACAGGGAAGAGGATACTGAAAAGAAAGACAAATTCAATTACAAAACAGATAGGGAACGAAGAGGAAATAATGGACAGCCAGCCAGGCATTAGTAGATTATGGGGGAATGGAGTTGAATTAACAAGAGTTAATGAGTACGAGAAAGACAAATTGATGGATAGGTAGATAAATAGATACGAAGATAGATATACAGATAGAGCAACAGGAAAAAAAAGATTGACTTGTATAGAAACAACAAGACAAGAGGTGGATAGGCAAAAGTGAGTGAATATGAAGGTGATTGAGAAATGAGATGTCAAGCGTAAAGAATTCACATGAAATGGGTCCTTGGGGAAAAAATAAAAGGTTGTTTTCGGACTGCTGTCGTAGTAATGGAAGTGGTAGTGCTTAGAAGTAGTAGTAGTAGTAGTAGTAGTAGTAGTAGTAGTAGTAGTAGTAGTAGTAGTAGTAGTAGTAGTAGTAGTAGTAGTAGTAATGTTAGTGGTAGTGGTAGTGGTAGTAGTAGTAGTAGTAGTAGTAGTAGTAGTAGTAGTAGTAGTAGTAGTAGTAGTAGTAGTAGTAGTAGTAGTAGTAGTAGTAGTAATGTTAGTGGTAGTGGTAGTGGTAGTGGTAGTGGTAGTGGTAGTAGTAGTAGTAGTAGTAGTAGTAGTAGTAGTAGTAGTAGTAGTAG
>JAWDGP010002420.1:372500-507500 GCA_033675545.1 Elysia crispata | reverse complement strand
TTCAGTCATTTTTCTCTCTTTTCGCCCTTCACTATATTATTACATTGTTTAAACTTTTTTTTACGGATGAATCGATGGGCGGGTGAATGAATTGAATGTAGAATTATGTTGGAGCTCTACCTTATCTGCAAAATATTCAACATAATCTGTGGCTAGGTTTATACAATGACATATATGGGAGAAAGACATAAGTCACTTTTCCCCTAATAACTTGTAGTTACAGGCTGTAAACATGTAGATTGTCGTCACACGAAAGTAGGAGGATTTTGAGTTTATTAAAACATGTAAATCACTTCAATTTTTTTTCTTTGATTGTTTTGTTAATAAAATTCGGTGGTCAGAGGTGACAGAGCTTGGTTTTTCGTCTTTTTATTTTTATTTTTTTTTTTTAGATTGCTTGGAGTCATTGTTGACATCACACCCTTCTCCCCATCGCTATAGGTAGCTGAGTTGGGTATGAGCCACTTAGTGTCAACCCATCTTTTTTTTTTGATCTTCGATTCAATGTAGAACATCATCTGCTGATTTTTTTTTCCAATTGCAGAATCTTTGTTTTTTCTAGTTTTTGTGGCTGTTTTTTTTTTTTTCTTCTTGATTTGTTTTGTTGTGTTGTGTTTTTTGCCTGGGTTTTTTCCTTGCTTTTGTGTTGTTGATTTTGTTTTGTTTTTTTGTTTTTTCTGGTTTCATTTTGTTCTGTTGGTATTTTTTTTTTTTTATTTCTTTTTGTTTCTTTGCTTAAAGTGATAATTTATTTATTTATTTATGTACCGGTATGTATTGTAACAGACATTGTTGCAAATTTGGAAAATATTAAATATTTGCTTCCTAAAACATAGTGATGTAAACTACAGCTTTTCTTAACTCCTGTGATCATCTACTCATGTAACTTGTCTAATAATACAAATGGTAAACACAACAGTTTTATAGTTCAAAAAAGTTAACAAGCAGAATGGTCTGATGTTTTCTTCCATTGTCATCATTGTAATGCATATATGTACGGATGATTGTATAGATATTTTTATCTGTCTAAGACGAAGATTGCTCAGTCGGCGGAAAGTTGAGTGACACTGGACCCGAATTTCATTTAATCAAACAGTCCTCACTTGTAAGCAGGCTAGATCTATTTGTGCCGGTATCCATTTTGTAACATGTCTGATAGAATTCCCTCTCTACCCACTAGTTGTGACCTTTTTACTGCGTTAGCTGCTTGAAGAAGATAAAGTTTCAGAAACAAAAGCATCCTATCTTTTACTCCTTTAATATTCCAATCTAATCTTTCTATTTACTTATCTATCGATTAATAAAACTTAATGGTTAAATTGATTATTAGGCATATTCTCTCTATTCCCGTTACCTTTTACTAAAGTTTTAGTCTGTCTATCGATCCATCTTACTATTTAATTATCTTTTTAATTTTTCGGTTATTACTATACATCTATTTTTTGTGTGCGTGTATGTATTTAAAGATGGATGTACCTACCCACCTATCTATCTATCTATCTATCTATCTATCTATCTATCTATCTATTTATCTATCTATCTATCTATTTATCTATCTATCTATCTATCTATCTATCTATCTATATATATATATATATATATATATATCTGCATGTAATTATTTGTTTATCTATCTATCTTTTGTCAGTTAATGTCTAAATCTTTCCAGCATCTCTGTAAAACATTTCTTTTGGAGGATTTTCTCACGTCTTACACAAACACCATTTTCCCTCCGAAATGAAACTATGCCTTCCTGGCCTCCTATCTCTGTGCCCGTTTGTGCAAACAGTGTCTGGACTATTTGCATAATATTAATTGTGCCAAACGAACACTAATCCTCATTAAGCCCCAAATAATCTCAACTTATACCCTGACACTCACCTGAAAATTTGGCCACACTAACCTTCGACCTTGTTTTCTTTGACAACAAGTATCTAGGCGTGTGTAGTTGCGTCGCTGATTTAGATAGCTGTGATGCTAGATTTTTTTTTATTTTTTTTTTAGTGTGTGTGCGTGTGTTTGTATGGTTTGTCTATTTTTTCTCTCAAAAGTTAACAAAATTTGAGCAACAAGTAGTACACAGTAGACTAAACACCTTGGAACAGCTTTAGCATGAGAATATATTTTTTTTTAATTATTGGCGCAGTATGCGGCATCCGTTTTATCCAATATGGAAACCTACAGTGTATCACTGGGTCAGTCAAAGTTTGTTTTACCAGCATTTACTTTAGGGAAAAGCTTCCTTGTAAAAATAAACTTTAAAATTTTAATTGTGTGAGAAGAGGTTGTTAATGAATACAAAATTACAATCATACCATTACTGTTTTTATAAATAAAGCTTTCATCCTGGTTGTTATAATGTTCTCCTTATCTCGTCATATGGCAATTGAATATCCGACGTCTTAATATTATACATATTGTTTTTATTTGTTTCAAAAGGGAAAAAATGTTTATACAATAAATTTTATTAACCTTTTCTTCTTGGCCTTTTTTCCTTACGCTTAAATAAAAACCAGTTTCGTCTCTTGGAGCCATCCTCGTAGCAAGCTTGTTTTAGTGCATCTACAAAATTTCTCTAAAACTCACTTTAATGATCTTATACGTGATATCTTGCGCAATCATAAACAGTCAAGAAGTGCGCCATCAGACTCTTCATTGTAAATATATAGTAGTTGTGCTTCTTGGTAACCCTCGCAGAGAAGTGTCAGGTAGTCCAGTCGGTAAGGCATAGAGTAACATTAAGGCGGTACCACGTTTAATCCTGTCTGGTGCTCTGATGATGGAGTCAGATACTACCCAACAGATCTACCTTTGGCTACTAGGAGAGCCGCTGACTCAGGATGCAAACTTTAGTGACATAAAACTAACAAGAATTATTGCCGTCACATGTCTGGAGGTACGGAATCCTAAAGCGTTTAGCTGCCCTGCGTTATGCGAAAACAAAATATGCAAGACGAAGAGATTATATTTATTGATTGAGTTGACAATGGAATCGCAGTTTGAGCATATTTTTTTTTCCTTTTTTCTTTTTTTTTAATAGATACTTCTTTTACTTTGCAGATATTTGGATGTTTTGCCTATCTATTTTTTTTTCCTGAGCCAAACTAAAATTTTTATCTGCTAAGATCTATTCAGTGTTTTATAAAACTAAGGTATTAAAAACTCCGAAGATAAAAATGTGTAGATAAAAAAAGCTCTTTCACGGTAACTGTTGTAAATATTGTTTCTTTACACATTTTTCCCTTTCTTTTCCGTGAATGCGAACCATGCGAATCCAATCAGTATAACTAAATGGGGTCAAATGTCAAACAACAATGGAACCACTTTGTTATGTGAGGGAAACCGTTTAAAGTAGAGAAAAAAATAGCGGAGAATTGCAAAACGTGGTGGAGAATAGACAATGAATGATGGATGTCGTGGGAACATGACTATCGCAAACAGGCGGAACTAATCCACTTGGTTTTGCTAGAGCTTTGTTTATGTGGACAAATACCTTTCACCATCTTATTCTTTTTCTCTTCCACTTCTTTCCTAACGTTATCCTCCTCTGTTTCTTATCCTATCTTGACTGCACTCTTCCTTTTTTGTCTCGTTTTCTTTTTTTTTTTCCTCTGTTCTTTTGATATTTTTGTTATCTTTTTCTCTGACGTCAAAATTGTATTTTCTCAAAGTTTTATAACCCCTAAATGTAGATGTAGTTTTCTCAGCCAATTTCCATCTCCACTGAGTCGCATCTGTACAGCATGGTGGGCAATCGGTAGGCTCTCCGCCTTTGTAAAAATGGAGACCTGGGGTTCCAATCTGGGCAGGTCCACTGAGACTATAATTTTTGTGAAAGCTTATATTACTGACTTGCATTCATTTGATGTAACACAGAAATTAAATAACTAAGTTCAATGATTCCAAAAATAAATTATTGATCCTCTGTGTAGTTTGGCCTATTGGGCGAACTTCACAAAGGGCCTTGAATACTGAACTGGTTTTAGCCCAATGAAAAAGACAGCAGTTTAATTTATTTTCATTACCCTTACGTCGACGCAAAATTTTGAACTAGCCTCACAATATGAAATATTGCTTTCCCTTTTGTTTCCCTATCTTTCTCTCTGTTCTCTCTCTCTCACTCTCTCTCTCTCTCTCTCTCTCTCTCTCTCTCTCTCTCTCTCTCTCTCTCTCTCTCTCTCTCTTTCTCACTCTCTT
Source organism: Elysia crispata (assembly GCA_033675545.1). Lineage (NCBI taxonomy): Eukaryota > Metazoa > Mollusca > Gastropoda > Plakobranchidae > Elysia > Elysia crispata. The sequence continues at coordinate 503,303 of JAWDGP010002420.1, read as the reverse complement.
TCTCTCTCTCTCTCTTTCTTTCTTTCTTTCTCTCTCTCTCTCTCTCTCTCTCTCTCTCTCTCTCTCTCTCTCTCTCTCTCTCTTTCTCTTTCTCTCTCTCTCTCTCCCCCTCTCATCTCATTTCCCAGCTGTTCAATCTACATCTAGAAAAATTGAGTTTAATTTCTCGCATGACTTTCACAAGGGATATTTGAACAAACATCACTATGACACCTCATTTTTTCACAATTCAGTGAAAGTCATTTTCGTAAAGGTTAAAAGATTTGACGCGCCTGGGTGAAGCTATACCAATCACAATCTGAATTGCCACTTTCCTCTTCGAGTTTATGATTACTTTAAAGTGGGATGTTCTCAGCTCAAAAGCAAACTTTCGTTTACGATAATGACTGGGCGTTTTGTGGCGTATTTTTTTCCACAGTATAATTTCCAACCTATGACAGAATACAGTCACACGGTAACGGCTGTCGATTAGGCTTACATCTAGATTCAAATCTAGAACGGTTCGAAGTGCTACAGGTGATTTGTGTCTTTGTCTCATAAAACTGGCACAATTCAATTTAGTAGTGGCTAATCTTTTTTCTTATCGATACTATTATTTTTTTGCGGTGATAAGATCTGAACAAATAAAACACCTATTTTGACATATTGACTACTCTGAAATAACTGCATTTTCACTGTTTGTGCAAGAATTTTATCAACCAATCAAAATTGGTGTTAATATTCTGACTCTCTAGATCAGGGCTGAATGGATCAATTTAGATATGACAAGTGTGTAAACAATCACAATATCCATAATGGTTTGGGTTTTTTTTTTTAATTTAAATTAGCTTATCTCCAGATCTTCGATTTATTCTGCGAATTAAAACAAACATAATGCATATTTCTAGATCTCATTTCTTTTAGGCATGCAAATAAAATTTGTTTTACATCGTATTTCAGATAATTCGTTTGATTTGTGGCTTCAAGTTGTTAAAGGAGCAACATAACAAACCATAATCAATCTTATTTTCTTAACAGATGATAGTCACATTTTTGTGGCCACAGGGTTATAATATTAAAATATGAATAGCCAATCACACAATTATAGTGATCATAACATTTTGCTTAACAAAGTCAGGCATCTTTTCCGGAGAGGGGCCAAGATTGAAAAATAGTTCTAGTATTATAAATAGATTTACACGATCTTTAGATGCGAAAGTAAATTGTACATTTTTCTCTGCATCAATCATAAGTTGTCAATGCTCACAATCCATAAACTCGAAATAATGGCCTAACAAGGTATGGTTCCGTTTTGTTTTGTTTTGTTTTCGTTTTTTTCCACAGTCTAAAATCAGCTTTGGATTTAAACAAGAAACCTGATTTCCATATCTTGTCTTATTGCCGCTTGACATTCATCCTTTAAAAAAGGATGCGTCTCTGTTCCCATAAATTTTGGAAGCCAAACCACCGAAAAAGCTAAGGAATAATCCAAGGGATTTGTTCTTCAACATTTAGCTCGATACAACGGAAGAAACTGTGAGACATCGTGGGGAAAACGAAAAAAACTCATTTCACTTTTGCCTCAAGCTTCAAAAAGAAAAGTGAGGGGGACTATAATTTTATGGGATGCAGTTTTGGATCTGATTTTCCCCATAATACATACAAAATCATTTCTATTCTAAGAAATAGAGGAGATTTTTTTTGGGGGGTGTGGATGACGGGACATTGATTTCGGCTTGGACATGAAATATTCGGATCGCCGAACACTAATGAAAGTTGTAAATCTGGGCAACATGAAATTACTACTAATAGATAATTAGAGGACATGAAGAGAAAAAAATTACTATAGGTAGAGAGTGCTAGCTTCTGCGATATAACTTATATTCGTCACACGCCGCTTAGTGATAAGATGGCAAGACACTAAATGAACTTGAAAAGGCCAGTTTGCTTTATTGATTCAAGAAAGCAACCTTAATGTGTAGACAAGTAAGAAAGGGGAGGAAAACATAGAGCGGTAGCAAGACACACGCTGTTGTCGTACAAAAAGAACAGTTTACTCCTAGATTGTGCGTCAGCAGACGTTCCGACAAGTTCGTGTAAGGATGATAAGGGTAACATGATAACGATCTCAATGAAACAGAGCACAGTCACAAATTATATCTTACAAAACACCTTGTTATGCTCCTGCGCGTCTAAATAAAATGAACCTAGTTAGCTGTATTTCAAATCCACTAATCTTGTATGTTAACGCCTGACAAGTCGCTAAAGCTTACAGTTTCATTTGTTTACACTTTTGAAATTTAAAGCTATTTATCATACCAAGAATAACGACATTTAAAAGATATTTATAGCGTTTCTTCTTGATATAAAGCCATGCAATTATCCCAGTGGGGGATTAAGATTTAAGTTGTCACGAATATTAGGAATTACGTCTACGCTGCAAAAGGCACACTCAGCTCCGCATTCGTCTACGAAGTAAATAGGAGATACAGATTTCATTCTTTTTAACATTGACCATTTTCTTTTTCTTTTTTAATTCTTCAGGTGGAACTTAAAAGGGAAAAAGAGGTTGACGAGACAGACAGAAAGAAAAAAGAAAGAAGTGAGACAACGGATAAAGAGAGAGAGAGAGAGAGAGAGAGAGAGTGAGTGAGAGAAATAGAAACTAGAGAGAGAGAGAGAGAGAGAGAGAGAGAGAGAGAGAGAGAGAGAGAGAGAGAGAGAGAGAGAGAGAGAAATAGAAACTAGACAGAGATAGAAAGAGAGCGCAACATATTTGAGCTGTCCCTTCCCTGCGTTTCCCCCTTTCGCTTTTCCCTTTTTTTTTTTTTTTTTTTTTTTTTTTTTTGACACTGTTTACGATACTTTAAAGATGCTGCTACAATGTTAGAAGGTTACAATTAGATCAAGATTGCTCCTCTAGCTGCTCATAAATAATCCAGGGATGAATGCAAGAGATGAGTGAAATCTTTGGTTTTAGGGCAATATAATCTTTAATCTGTCTGGTGTAACATTTGCAAAGTGTTTGCAGGTCGCCCCTTCCTACGTGGATCTTAAGCATATTTGATGACTCAATGAAATAGAAAGGGTGGTGTTTACAAGATAAGTAAACCTGCTTTTTTTCAGCGTCTCAGATTATTATCAGGTGTTAAAGATTATTTCAAATAAATAACGTGACTTTAATTTGCGATCATCTCCAGTTATCATAATCATTACTTGTTTCGTGATTCTGTAACTACTTGAACTTAAAGAAAATTTGAGCATCAATTCGACCCACTCCAATGGTTGATAAGCAAGAAAAAAAAGCCAAAGTAACGAACTAAATTGTTTTTGTTTTGGTTATTTTTTTTCCAGAAGAATATCCCGCGATTTTCCTGTCACTTTGCCATGAATGTATAGTAGCAACACAAATAATTTTAAAAGAGAGAGATTTGTTAATAGTTCTTGAGTTACCAGTCTCATCAAATAATTATAAGTAATTAATCAAAAAGATTGGGAGTCATGTTGGTGATCTTTCAAAATAAAAAAAAAGTTCTTAAAGGTAAGACTAAAGCGTGTATATAAAATCGTATCCCATGATCAATATTAATAATAAGCCATATCAGAAATCGAGCAAAAAAATATCAACACCTTGGTCCTTCCATTGTTTTCTAACTTTAGATCTTCATTATCTTAGATGAAATAATTACTCTTACCCCGCCTCATAGTAATTTATCATCCTATGAAGGCTGCGCTGCAAATCATACAATACGAGGAAGAGTTAATTTCAGCATTATCTCTGTTTCTTATCCCCTAAAGGCACCCGTGCATAAACACAAAGAGTAATGCACGTCAATCAGTGAACAACAGGAGTGCTTTTTCTTTTCTCTTTTTTCTATAGTGCTGTTGATAGACGCAACAGCCAGGCCTCAGCACTGATGTTTCCTGCAGCCCTCCCACATATTAGAAATTAATCTTTCTTAATTTCATCTCCCGGGGTGAGAGGGCGCCCTGCTCTCCGAGCAGGCTTTTAAGTTTGTTTACTTTTTTTCTTCTTTCTTTCCTTCTTTCTTTCTTTCTACCTTTCTTTCTTTTTCTCAGATATAAGAATAAAACATCAAAGCCTGCATCTTTACCCCGTAATGGCAAAAAGCTTTACGAGTAGGGACGTGTTGCGTTTATGTGCAGTTTTGGAACTTAAAAAGTTTCCTTTTATATGTTTACTTTAATATAAAATAATCGGGACAAAAAGTGAACCGGAATAAAAGTTAACTCAGGGATAAAGATTTTTTTCTCTTGCAGTTGAAGACTTTAAAATGAACAATGACATCTGATTTGTGTTTGATATTGTGCATTTATTACAGCGACTAGTTACTTATCATAAAGAACCTTAGAAATAACACATGTATGTATCTAGTGTAAAACAGTTAATACAATTACGATGTGACATATATTTCAAGATTATTTTGCTTTAAATGAAGTAAATTTTTCATTTGCTTTTGGTGTTTAACATTCTGATGAACGTTTCTATATTTAAGCAAAATTGGAATCTAATGCAAATTGGAATTTCAGCCGTGATTAGAGTATTTTTTTTGTTTTTGTTTTCAGACATTAGCTCTTTTTTTTTTCCTTTTCGTGTGAGTGTGTGTGTGTGTATGTGTGTGTGAATCTGTGAGAAATAGAGATTGGAATGAATCCGACATGGTTCTGTGGATGCGTTTCTAATTAATAGTAATTATTTACTCGAGTAAAAATAACTGTAGGCTTGAAGGTAACATAGGATTGGACTTGAAATATTCCTGCTGCAATTGTACAGTGTATAGAAAATGTGTAGAGTTACACAGAATGTGTGTCTGAGTGTGTATTTCTTCGCGAGTAATGTTTCTCAGCTTGTATGAATCCTCAATAAATTTTCCGAACACCTCCTCCGGTATTCCATGCAAAATTTTTTAAGCGTTTGAAATTCAGAATCCCTTAATTTAGAAACTTTAAATCTGACGAAATAATTTGAGGTCATTTTCAAAGAGTCATAAGACATACTAAATAGAAACTCTGATATTTATGTTAGCTTTCTTTGAGATAGAGTAAGAATTATCGAGATATCCAGTCCCAGGTAATGAATGAGTTATATATCTGGATCATGTAAGTAAAAGGAGAGATATCAATACCATTTGTAAGCCTCTTTCATACACACAAGCATCCCAGCCCCGGCAAATTGATACCAGGTCCTGTTTACAGGACGGGGTTTGCACCTTGTTATAATAAGCACTGGCCGTCTTGACTAGCAGGAATATCATGGTTCAGCCTTCAGGTGCTTTTTATAACACAATTACAGGGAACCAGATAATAATGTACTTTTCCAATGTATTTACAGACTTTTCCATCGCTCATTAAAAGGCTATGTAAATGCAAACAAAAAGTGCATAAACGTGCTTGTCTTGCAAGAGGACATGATTGTTACTTGCACTTAAATGATAATGGGCGTTCAAAATAATGTAAACAAAAAAAAGGTGAGGGTTTTTTAAAATTAACTCCTTTATTACTCTCCAATATGAAAGATTCGATAAGTTTTAAATCTTGATAAAGAGCACAGGCAAATTTTGTATATCAAAAGGCTTGAATCAATCTAGGATTGTAAAATTTTTATGAAAATAGTGTATTTGTATTTATAGTTTTCAGGCTCAAATTGACATTTCTTGTGTAACATGTTACACACATGTAAATTTGATGTGTCAATTGTGAACATGAAAATTCAAGTGTGAAGGTAACAAGTTGAATTGTACTCATTGTTATGTCAAAACTGCATGTTGAGGTTTCAAATAATCATTTTGCGAGCTCAAATTTGAGATATAACAAAGTACAATTAAATAACATATTTCGAATATTTTAATGGATAGACATGGATTTTTTTTCAAAACGTTGATTGAAAAGAATCGAGTGAGTCTATTGAGTGAAAATGTCTTGTCAAAAAAAAAAACAAAGCCTGCATGTTCTTCAATGAGGTCATGCATATGCATGTTTTGAACAGCTATGGCAAAGACACTTTGCTTAGCAAGCGTTGTTTCGCCTTCTACAAAGCAATGCGTTTTCGCAGAGATTGAGAAAGGAGAAAGTATGGAGCCAATTGCTGCTCGGAACATTGTCTTTCACGAAATAGGGGCTCTGAATTCCAAGCACTGCTGTATGAAGTCAATGTAACGTTGCCGAGTCATACCTTCTTTGAACAGTTATTTGAAAAAAGCGATCGTCGTAAAATGACTTTTCCATCTGCCATGAACCACACGGACAGCTGCAGTTCTCCCCCTCGTTGCTCGCCCGTTGGTCCGTTTCATCCACAGATCGATGTAAGCTTTGCCATTGTGGATAAATATCACACCTTCAAAAGCTGTATAGACGCAAAATAACTTCGGTGTCGATGATATTTGGTCTGGTCTGAGTTTCTTCCTGGAGGGACATCCGTACCTCTTGCCGTTGGTCTTTCTCCGTTATAAAAAAAAAAAAAGAAAAGAAAAAAAAACGCCCTTTATCGTCTTGACTTCTTTCGGAATAACTGTCGGTCGGAGACTTTAAGTTTTCTTGCTGTTTCCGATAGGGTTTACTTGAAAAAGCTTTAATCTGTTAAGGCACATTGAGCAAGCACGATAGATTTGAAAAATAAATACTTTAATATTTATTAGAGGTTTATTTGCTCATATTAATTTTGGCCTGCATGGTGCGTTTTATTTCATTTTTTTTAAGTTACGAACGCCCGACATATTTGATGTTGCAATATGGAAAAAATAATACATTAGATTTAACCCTGCAGTGTCTCATTTTAGCCCGTGATAATGCGTTATTCTTAAAATCATCGGCCAGATCTAGATATAGATCTTTCAAATCAAAACACGCATAATTAAAAGTCTAGGGTGTTATCCTTACGTTTATCAGGAAAAAGACATGAAAAAAATAAAAAGATTTTAATTTCGTGCCGCTGATAAATCTAAAAATACATAAGTGTTAAGGAAAAATATAGGGGGGAGGGGGAGAAGAAAACGGGTAAGCAGAAACAGATAGTGAAAAGACAACTTAACAATGAAAAACGAGAGGGAAAGAGACCAGAGAGATACTATGAGCTTTATACAGAAAAAAAAACAAAAAAGAAATGGGAACAAATAGGTATAATAATCTATGAATGGATATATAAGTGATAAATACACAAAGTACAGTTATAGATAAACTGTTGGCTAAATAGACTGATATTTTTAAATGGTAGTAATTTGGATGATAAGCCACTTTATCAATTCACCGTTTCGAAGTACAGTTACCTCTCTTTTATGGTCTTTTATTTTAGCTTTATTTTTTCTCTTTCTCTGCATTCTTTTTATCTGGTTTGACTATTCAAGTTCTCTGACTCTCTGTCAATCAAACATTTTTATTAAGGGTTAGGTGCGTATCGTCCAGTTGCGTGGCAGAAAGTAAAATCTCTTAATTGCTAAGTTAGCATAGTGTCGCGATGCATAGATTTTTCTATCGCGGAAAATGTAGCTTTATGTGCCTTCTGCCTAAAATATGGCAATTTAAATAGCCATAAGAATTATTATTTTATTGTTTGGAAAGATTGAACCATCAATCTTATCATTTCAATTCCTGCAGAAAACCTCTAATTTTATTTGTTTTTTCTTATCGCCTGGATGAAAGTGTGGATGAAAGGAAATAAACTCAAAACCACAACCAAAATACAACTTTATAAGTCCCTTGTGAAATCCATACTACTATACAACTGTAGCACATGGGCACTGACTCTTACCGAAGAAGAGAAAATAAACGCTTTCCACCGAAAACAACTGAAAAAGGTCCTAAACATTAAATTTCCAGTAAAAATCACAAATAAGTCACTGTATAAAAAATGCCAGGAAAAGCCCCTCTCGCTGCAAATTCTAAAAGCCCGGTGGAACCTCTTTGGGCATATTCTTCGTAGAGACAGCGACATCCCTGCCAACAGAGCAACAAGAGCCTACTTCATCCAATATGGCCACAAACTAAGAGGACGGCCGACAACAACTCTCCCAATCGTACTGAACAGAGATCTAGGACTAATTGACCATTTTAGACTCCATTCAACCGATGATCTGGTCAAAATCACTGAGCTCGCAAAGGACAGGAAACAGTGGAGAGAACTCTCTGCGAGGATAGAGAAAGCTGCCGAAGCGTCACAGACGGTGAACTGGGATGCGACACGGCAATAAGTCTAAGTCTAAGTCTATCGCCTGCCTACATTTCATTGTCTCTTGTTTTGCAAAGTGTTAACGATTTTCCAAATCATAAAAGAAAATCATGTTGAGTTCAGATCAAAAGTTTACTTTGATCCCCATAATTATTAGTTTTCCATAGCATCCCCATTCAATCTCTTTTAGCTCGTCCATGCAAGTCAAGGATACGATAAATAAACTGTAATACTTCAGCAGTTCAGAGGAAAATGTTCCTTTGCCTACAAATATAAAGTTAGACAACTCTAAAATTACAAATGAAGTTTTTTGTTAGTTATGATTTATTAGCCCTTTGCATTTTCTCCTATCTGATGTGTTTGGAAAAAAGGCAAGCGATCTACTGCTGGTATACCAGTTTAACCACTCATTTTGTAACAAATACGTGTTTCAATTTATATATATATATATATATATATATATATATATATATATATATATATATATATATATATATATATATATATATACACTAGTTGAAAGCCCGCGAATTTGCAGGATTGAAAGTTAAATCAATACTCATGTATTAATAAATTTAACAGAAAATTATTGTACTCACCATTATAACATTAATGCTGATTTGAAAACAACATTATTGTTGTAGCTTGTTATTGTCAAAGAGTTCTCTGATGGCGGTGCTAATGCTAATTGTAAACCATAATAGCTTTTAACTCTTGACACTCTACATACAACTCCCATGAGTGAAAACTGGCTGTGGAAGATAAATTCCAACTTTTGTCAAAGTTTGACCCTGTGAATTGTTTATAGTTATGGCATAGGACGGTTTTATTGGAAACTGTCTCCTAGTGAGTGTGAATGGGAGATGACAGTCTTTTGTTGTTGTTAGTGCAATGCGTGGAATGAATACAATGTGTCCAGCATGTGTACCTGTCATTATTTTGGCTTAAATGACTCTTCTTCCTAGTTTTTTAATCAGAAGGCGTGTGCCGTTGAGGAGTCCTTGAGATGGATTCAAATTTCGTAAGAGCATCACTGGTGTGTTGACTTTGAGTTTTAGTTGATGTGGTCGGTTGGATTTTGATTATTGAGGAATTCTGCATCTCCACTTGCTATTGAGTCTGCACTGTTGTAGGTGTGTTCAGTAGCAGATGTTAATTTTTTATCATTTTATCATTGATGTGGTCTACATTTTCATGTGCTGTTGTTAAATTTGCTCTTTGGGACAGGTATTCTTCTTTAGTGTAATTTTCATTGAAGTCATTGTAAACTAAGGTGATGAGGGCTTCTGTATCAGGTTGGCAAAGCTCAGTTGGAATTTGTATTGCCATCTCTCCAATATCGTATAGTGACGATGTTTTTGTGGGCCACAGTTTTGCGTCACAATAATGGCATGTCTTTGTCATTCCCACAATATTGTGGGCAACAATATTGATATTGTCATGGTTTGTGGCAGTTGGCTGTGTAAGTGTAGAAGCTGCCTGTCTGATGCAAGGTGAAGGCGGTAACGGTGAAATAGATCTAATCCGTATGGGTCTATCTGCTTCTTGTGGTGGTGTAGCAGATCTGAAGCTGGGACTACGTTGTGGAGATCTTGAGCCACGTCTGTTTTCACTATCTGGATCAGATCTTGGTTGATCTATAGATCTAGATCTCCAGTTTGTCATAGATCTAGATCTAGGTTTCGATCAGTATCAATAGATATGGATGGTTGATCAAGTGTTGTTTGTGGTGGTGTGGTTGGGGGGATTTGATTTTGATTGAGTGTATCTACCTATCTGGGTCGTCTTAAACGACGTCTCTTTTTCTCACCTGCCATCGTAATATCGATCTATCTTCCACAGTTAATTATATCACTCAGACTGAGGTGGTCTTATAGTCTAGGCTATGCGGGAGAGGTAGATCTAGATCTAAATTGAAGAAAAAGCAATGTCAAAGGTCTAATTTTGATCTATTGACACAAAACATTGCTTATTAAAAAGTGGGGGTCATGTCCCTAATTTTTTTTTTTTTTTTAAATGACTGTGTAAGTCTGTGGTAACGCTATCTAGTGAAGTTGATGGCCATTGCGGGAGGCGTACATTGAAGAACAAATAATATCAAAGGTCTAATTTTTATTTCCCTCTCCCCCCCCCCCACCCCACCTTTTCTTCCCTATCCCTTCTCTGTGTAACTCGTTCCTGTCAATTCATATATGCTCCTCTCAACATCTTCAGTGATAATCTGACGGAGATCTTCAGTCTCTTCTTCATTTTGAGAAGATCACCAGCCACAGACTAAACAACTTGAGACAATGTGCTTTTGAGAGGGAATCCTTATCATCTACTGAGTTTTGAAGAGTGACGCGATTAGAATTAACGTGACGCATCAGCCTAGTTAAGGGATTTTGCCCTCGATGTGTAAGTTGATCTTCTTTTCTCAAGAATTTTTAAACTAGTTTAAATTCATGTGATCATTGCTTTTGATGCCACAGCATTAAGATCAGTTATAAAGGTAAAAATGAATAAGTATAGACATGTTGCTTGACTTGTAGTTTTCAAACACAGCATTATACCAGGCTTCTGTCGTAGTCTTTAGGGAGAGCAGTTGTTGCTCTAAAGAAAGGTACTTAAATTTAACAAAGATGCAAAATCAGCTCTTATGTATGTTTGATGTGGTGAGAAAAAAATTCTTTTGTAAGTTTATTGTCAAGTTATTGTTTTATCACAATTACAATGGGAATAAGGCTGGTAGACTCAAGAAATCAACCCCCATTCATGACTTGGCAGAGATATAGGCTTAAAGTGCTGAGATCTTCTGTTGGTTCAATTCAAGCAGCCTTGTGACATCATTGCATTATTACCTTTTTTTGTGTGTGTTTTTCTTCGTTTTCTCCAGTAGGACAGACTTTTTTCAATCTTTCATGTCATCTCTTTTCTTATCCTTTCTGCTTAAAACAAACTTCATCTTTCACAAAAATCATTTTTGGGGATTTTCTCCAAAAATTAGGAGAGCGAAAAAAATCATTTGTTTATGCTTTAAGTCTTTGCAGAAATTTTGGGCTACATTTGCAGACCAATCTAGGTAGTCAGCTTACACCTCATGTACAAGTGAGACTTACATGTTTACCATCTAATATTCATGTCTTTTTTTCCGAGCAAATTTCATGTCTGCAAAGTGTTGTCTGTGAATACATTCCTTTGTTTTATAGTTTGTTTTTTCACAATGTGTGATTTGAGTCCTTTGTACTTTCCAGCTTTGAAAATGTTATAGAACTGGAGTGTGATGTTATATTTGCAATCTGTGCTATATTTATGGCAGTGGTTGTCTATACATAATTTGATGTAGAGCAGCGCCCAACATATGAGGTAACCATCTACGTTGAAACAACAAAGTTATATTGCTTACAACTACCTTTATTAGATATACCTTTTTTTATTGTAAAACACGGCAATCCTTAGATTATTCTTAGAAAATTCTCTTTATATCAATGAATTAGGGGCCCTGCTCTTTAGAGTAGGCGATCATGACCTTCTGTGCATCTCTATCCCTTGATGATGTTAGTGCATCTGTCACTCATTTTACATTTAGCCACTTATCTTTCCTCGCTTCTTTCCCTTGCTGCCTTTTCCTTTAAAATCAATCGAGTTGTCACAAGACGTTTCAGTTTCTCTTTTCTCATCACATGGCCAAAAAGACTGCCTGTAGTTTACATATGGTATTTATGAGCTATGATGTACTAGCTCCTCGTAGCACAGTTTAGTTTGATTTCTTTGAAGTCCATGAATAAGATTCATAGCATTATCTTTAGGAACCACATTTCTGTTGCCTCCACTTGATTTTGTAGTTGTTTTTTAAATTGTCCAAGCCTAACATCCATACATAAGGATGGGTTCAATAAAACACTCTAGTGCTCTTCTTCTCATGTAGATGAGATGTATTCATTAGTGAATTCTGATTTCAGTCAATGAAAACTCATTTTAAACTTGCGCCGTTCTTGATGCGATTTCGCAGTTGTTGTGTCCAAGTATTTGCATTGATCTATGAACTTGAATTAATTTTGGCTACTAAAGAATTGATCTGTGCACACTCATTGTTTCGTCTGACGACTATTACTTCTGTGTTTTTGCTCTTTAATCCATATCCTTTCCTTCTGCTTTCTTCTTCAGTGATGTCTAATAATTGTGGCAAGTCTTCTTCATTTCCTTCAGTTAATACAGCGTCATCAGCGTATCTCATGTTGCTTACTTTGTGCCCTCCTATTTTAATTCCTGGGTATCCTTCTATGCTTCTCAAATCATTTCACTTTACAGAGAGAAAAGGTCTGTAGCAAGCACACATCCTTGTCAGACACCACACTTTATTTTTTTTTTTTTTAATGAGCTGATTTACCCATCGACTCACATTGCTGCTGTCTGTTATCAGCTCATTTTTTTAATCGGTCTTGCCCAAGGATCTCCTACAGACTAGCAGAGGAAAGGATACCCTCATTTCTCTTTCTCAGAGTTGGCTCTGATCTGCCGCCCTATTTAAGTCATGCTTTTTTACCTCTAAATTGAGCAAATATTACACACTGTATGATATAACTGTTTAAACCTCGCTTCCTTTCTCACGCTTTCTTTTCTCTCCCATTTCTGTCGTTCTGTCTTATCCTGGGCTGAGACTATGAGGATTTTCTCCTTTTCCCTTATCCTATATCCTATATCATTTTTTTTCCATATGAAATCTTCATTTTTGTTTTTCACTTCATATTAAGACATTAGCTCTAAACTCTTATTAGAGCTGGCTCACCAGAGTCAAACCTTTTTTTTTTCTTTTTCTCCCAACTCTTGAGGCTTTTATGTGAGGGATATGTGGACCCAAGGGTGCAACTAGCCGATTTTGGAAAGGAGGACCTCGGGGTAGTAACAATATTTCTAATCCAGGTTAATTCAAGGCACTTGTGGGATTAAATGACAGTTAAAAAAAATAGCATTATATGAAAGAATATATTTGTGAACTTCTCTTCCTATATTTTTTGTTAAACAACTTTGTACAGTGCTATCCTTGTTTACTTACATGTATCTTTATGTAAGTCGCCATGTGGCTTTATTTTTACTTCAAATTTCAAAGAGGGTTAGAACGAGAGAGAGAGAGAGAGAGAGAGAGAGAGAGAGAGAGAGAGAGAGAGAGAGAGAGAGAACATAAGCATACAATGACAATATATAATATAAGGCTAAGGTTTCACCCCCCCCCCCCATATTAATCTTTCTTTTTTGTGATTCCTTTTCAGAAGTAAAACGTGGGACCTTGTTTGAATCCTCAAAGCTTTCTTATCATCCAGTTTCTATTTCTCTTGATAACTCTTTTAAAGAGAACAGGGAAAATATGTTGACTGGAGTAAAAACCTAATTGATGAATAAAATCTTATGTGAATTATCAATTGCGCTTTATTGTAATGCAATGTAAGCTGAAAGTCAAACAGATTAAAGTTCATTTAACAGGCAATGCCCTTATATGTATTATCTCTTTTAATGAAAATGTCATATTCGTTTATGTTATATACATAAGTTTCATTGACGTTATTTTTAAAAGACAGTATTATGTGTCTTTTTTAAGAAACAACGTGTATTTTAAAATTATTTCTTTTTATATATTATATTATTTGGATTTCTCTGAATAAACTCAGATAACACTCTTTTTTATCTATCTTTGTTATTTTTGATAATGTTCCTGTTTTTAATACCTCTCACATTCAATACATTGAGAGTTTAAACCCAAAGGTTTTCGTATGTGTTTATGGTATTCATTAAGTGATTTCAATTCATTCCAGTTTGCACAAAGTTTAATCCGTCAGTTTTATACAAAAGAAATATTGAACTTCATTTAAAGTACTAGAAACATAAACTCTGTTACCGAATTGATAAAGCGTAGATGGTATGTGTTGGGAACATAACATGGAATAGCCAACTGCCAGATAGATGGTGAATCAATGTTAAATAATTAAATAGGGATGAGAAAAACCTCTTTACTTCTATCTCTATAAACAAGCATAATAACAAAATAACATTACAATAGAATAGAATTTGAAATAAAAAATTATCAAAACGGTAGAATCGATTTCGATTTTTTCCTTCTCTATACTAATACAATACCAATGCTGTAGAATGCTATTGACTTGATCCTAGATCCTAGTTCAAAAGTGCGGACAATATAATCATCCGCACAGTGATCTGAAGGAGAAGCAGAAAGATCTCTTACACAAAAGTTATAAAGATCTTGGGCACTCTGGATGGAAACCTTGCCACTGGCCACTGCCCTTAAAGCACAATTCTTCATAGTGCCTGCTGCAGAATCACACAAGGATTTGCCATGTCCAGCACCAAAGTAATGGCGCCTTATGGTCCCAAGCTGTCTCGCCACTCTTTAGCATTAGCGTGGTTCTTTTGCCTCCGCTCTCCATCTTTAGCTGGGTCTTCAGCTTTCAGCCTTTCTCGATAATCTCGGCATTCCTCTGCATTCGTCTTGGTAGGAGGTTTTTTTGTTTCTTTAGGCACCTTTGGCCTCAAGCCTGAAAGGAAAGAAATGAAACAAAGACCTGTGACAGAAACTAGATGTAATGCAATACCCTTTTATTTTTTTCTACAACAATTTCTACTTCTAGGCAACAGCTTTGAATTTTGGGCCTGCATCTTAATTAATTAAATCACACACAAAAAAAGGAACTTTCAAACCCATGACTCGGAATATCTGCAGTATCAGCTCAGCTATTTTGCTTTAATTTTATCAAGTAATATCTGCTATAAAATCGCGAAAGGTTAAGTGAAGATATTTATTGGATCAATATAAACCGACATTTTATCCCCTGCAAAATTCAAAGATCGATTAAAAACACCCTAACTGTTTCGTAGCAAATAACACCAATTTTTTTTTCAAAGCTTTCTTTCTCTTAAGTTATATATCAAAACTTTAAAAACCAGATCCAATGGATTGAATTATTTCAAGTTTTAAAAATAAGAATATTTCTGAAGATTTAAAATTATAGAGTCATTTGTGACAGCTTCACTACTGTGACACAAAACTGTGGCATCACGTTCAGTATGCTATAGGAAACAACACCAATTTTTTAATGAAGAAAGAGTTTGTTGATAATCAAAATAAAAAAAAAAAAAACAAAGCGTTAGACCAACTACTTTCAAGACAATAAATTATAGTTGAACAGCAATATTCTAGAGTCATAGTTAGGAACTAAACAATTCAAGTGTTATTTGTGACAGCCTTAGCCTTGTCACACAAAATAGTTGCATCACTCTGACTACTTTGCAGCAAATAACATGATTTTGTACCCAAATAAGAAGTCCCACACAACAAGTATTTTTTAACTAGAAACTAATTACAGTGTATTTTCATGATATTAATCTATAACTAAACAGTAATTTTAGAGCTGCAGAGTTTTGAATTTGAAATGTTAAGTGCTATTTGTGACAGCTTTAGCATTGTGTCACAAAGCACTTAAACAGTGGCATCACTCTTAACATTTTGTAGCAAATATCTTTTTATCCGAGCAATAAGTTCTAGGCCGCAAATATTTACAATGAACAATTATTTGGATCTCTGTAAAGATCATTATCTATTCTAGTTCAATAGCAATTTGAGAGATGCAAAGTCATAAACTCGAAAATTCAAGTGTTATTTGTGACAGTTTTGGCCTTGTGACACCAAACAATGGCATCACTCTAACTATTTCGTCGTAAATAACACCACTAGAGCCACAGCAATAGAACCCTTTATTACCTAAGAGCAATCTACGAATTTTGTGAACAATATTCTTTTTCTCAAAATATCCAGATATACACTTAGTTAAATTATTGAGAATTGACTAAAAATGGAAAGGCAATAGTGTTATTCATTACAATCCAAGCCCTGTGACACAGAACATGTTGCATCACAGTCCGATAGTGTATCAAATAACACCATAATTTCTTCGAAGTCTATAAAATTGTGGTTGGGCTAGTAATCACCAACAATCCTGAGCTTGATTTTAGTCAGGAAAAGATGAGCAATGCTTTAATTCTCACAAGAAAAATAGATTTCACACTAATTGGACCTTCCTGATGTTATTTGCTACTCAATCCTATTGTGACACCAAAAATATCTAATTCAGTGTAGACCCAGAAGTGTTATTCGTTACACACAAAAGTCGCGTGACACCAAGATAAATCTTACCTTGCCCTCTTTCGGCCATGTTGAAGCGAGAAGGGAAGTTGGGGAAGATCAAGTCGTGGCTATTGGTGAACCAAAAATATGGATTTCATCTCATGAAAACGAAAAGAGACGAAGCTAGCCTTGGAAGTGTTATTTGTGACATTGTGACTCCGAAATATTTTTATCAGGATTTAGATCAGCCTCTTTATTCCAAGTGGGAAATATTGAAAGAGATTGTAAATTAGACCTATATTAACAAAGAAAACATCTGTTAGAATGTCTAAATGTCATATTTATTGCTCAACAAGCCATTTCATATGAGTGATTAGCATGACGGCGCGTGTCACAAATAACACCAACATTATTCCTATGTCTAGCTCTTGACCTAAGGAGTCAATGAAGTGTGGATTGCTAAAAATGGTAGCCGAAGTAATGCTCTTTCTGAAAATCACCGTACTTTTTGTCGGAAGTACATTTTAAGGTCTAAATTTCAGCCTCAAACAAAGGATTTCTGGTTTGACCTCTGGCGTAGGCAGATTTATGCAGGTTGGGATGACAAAATGCTTTCATGCTCGACTTGTAGAATTTTACTAACGAAAAGCTATTAAAGATTGCCTCGATGACATATTGACAGTACACCAGCATCAAAAGAAAGCTTGTTATTTACTCAAACAACGAAATGCAAAATGTTTAAAATAAAATAGACCCTGTATTGCCGAGCACCTTTTGACCTCTTCCCCTATATATATATATATATATATATATATATATATATATATATATATATATAAAATATAGATAGATAGATAGATAGATAGATAGATTGTACGTTAAAGGAGTTTAACGCTCCTTTAACGTACAAACGATTTTTGTTTGTTTAACGATTGCTTTTTTTTTTTATTGTATCTCTATTTTGATTGGCTTTCCTCATGGTCATTTAAACTTGGAATCGCGCGTTTTGGGCGATGATACATGTTTTAAAATAATAACTGTATGTTCCTTTAAATGATAACTGTATGTTCCTATCTATTAGAATTAAGAAAATAATACACATGCATTAATTTTATTATTTTATTTTGTATTAAAGATAAGCCTTTCTAAATTATCCTTCAGGTTGTTATCGTTATGAGATTACGAAGTATAACACCAGTAGAAAATATTTTGGCAGGGAAAGAATCTAGACCTAATTATTTTTAGTGATGATAATGATGATGATAATAATAATAATAATAATAATAATAATAATAATAATAATAATAATAATAATAATAATAATAATAATAATAATAATAATAATAATAATAATAATAATAATAATAATAATAATAATAATAACAATGTCATTCTACTTTCAAGTATAAAGTAGAAGGGAGTGCTTACGTAGTCGAAGTGCTGATGTCCTCGAACGGTTTTATTTTCAGTGAATAGGGCGCAAGTAAAGCGACCTTTATCTTTGTTTATCATTAAATTTGTTCTGGCGGGATCAATTGGCCATGTTTTTACAGATACAAGATTTGCGAGGTTTGCGAGGATCCTTATATAGATCTAGATCATGAAAGTACACAATAATCGAATTCCCTTCATTCTTATGTGTATATTTTTACTATAAAAATGGACATCTAATTTTATTATTATTATTATTATTATTATTATTATTATTATTATTATTATTATTATTATTATTATTATTATTATTATGATGATGATGATGATGATGATGATGATGATGATGATGATGATGATGATGATGATGATGAAAAAATGATTATTGATTTTTACCATCAGTACCGGTAACGTGTGAAATGTCTTGGCTTCTAGATCCAGAATCTAGGCCTAGATCTGTTTCAATTCAATACTAAATCAAAATCCAGATCAAGGCTGTGTTTCACTTTATGAATATATTTCAAAAGATACAAGAAAACAATGGTCCTACACTATGTTGGAGTAAATAATACTAACTTAGAAGTTAGGAAGGAAAAATCTAAAATTAGCTAATAATGAATCTAGATTAAATGTAGTCATCTAGTTACACATTTACATATATTTTGAGACTCATTAAACAGAAGGACTGGTCTGCAGGTAAAAAAAAAGTAGTCGGTTAAAACGTTATTGTGGCGCATTTTTCCCACTTGAATTTTTTTTTTCCAACAGGCTTGATATTAAATTATATGGCTTAACTTTTCCAGAATTTACCAAAACAAACAAACGAACAAACAAAAACCGCATAACTTTTCTAGCGTCACATTTAAGGTTCTTACGGAATTTTTTTTTTTTTTTTTTTTTTTTTTTGTAAAAGCATCAGATCTACACAAAACGTTGTTGGCCTGAGGTAAACGCCTTTAATCTTTGCTGCGCGTTTTGAGTTACCCGTACAAGCAGACTCACACTTATCATTTTAATCTTTATGCCATTGGAGCTCATACTATTCTTAACCCATGCTTTTCCAAGCACATGATATCCATACAGTATTTAAGAGAGATAAAAACTCAAATAATCCACGATGTTGTTGACTTCTCTTTAGTTAAGTTAAACGAACACAGTAAGAGATACACTCTGTTGTTAAGCGCCCTCTTATTTTGTCCGATGTTTTCACCATGACACAAGAATGGTTTCATCCATTTGTTTTGCGATTTGCCAGCCATTCTGGTCTACAAACAGAATTACTCACGAACATAAGCACCTAGATTACGTTTTCTAATTCGAGAACATAAGCACTTCCAAAATAGAAACAAAGACAACATGCGGAAAAATATCCAAATTTATGTGTTTTAGGTTGTTTCGCAATGTGGCTATAAGTTATAAGATATAAGATAGCACATGAAATTATCATCAGACTTTGTGTAGAGAAATAATGGGTATGGGTTATTAGTTAAGATTATCTGGCACTCTGATAGGGTGTATCACGCTGATCTTAAACTACTATTTTTAACTATTAGGTTATTTCAAAAATTACCCGAGCCAATCACGGAGGGTTCCTTTATATCATAATTATCCATCGCGAAGTATGCGAATTGCAATATTAGTCTTGGTGAAGGCAGGATTATTTATGCCTTTCTAAACATAAGTCAAAATGTCTAATTATAACACTGATTTTTCTGTCGAAACAACTTTGGAGCATGCCTTTAAAAGCGGATTGTGTTTGCTTTAATAGCAAAGAATGAAGGAAACTTAAGTGATTAATAAAGAAAGTATCATCTTGCTTCTCATACATCTATTCATTCTAAACAGCCACACCTTGGTTTGAATTTTTTATAACAATGTGCGCAATTGTACGATTTAAAAGTGTGTTTATAAAACGTTAATAGATTTTGGTGACTTTTCTCTCATAGAGGTTACATAGTTTTACGCAACTTATTTAGTGTTTACTTTACTTGAAGAGTTGATCTTCTTTTAGGTTCATGCTGTGATATCATCATACCTTCCCCTACATTACCAATGGGCTCTTTCTATAATTAACCTCAATTTTTGTCACCCATTGATATGAACTGCTAAGAAATCATTTTTTGAAAAAAAAAATGAATCTACAGCTGTAGGTCAACAGGTTGCTTCTGCTTCTTAGATTCATTTAAAAAAACGCTAAAAATCTCCTAATATGTAGAAATGATTGATACATAAAGAAAATTAAAGGCAAGATTCGATTACCATTAAAAAGTATAAATTTCATGTCAAAGTTTACTAAATCTAAAAACTTTTCTACTTTGCAAGAGAGTCATACAAGACAAACAGATCTTTCATTAACTACTCACCTAGATACAGAGGTTTCAAATTATTAGGAAAATATTTGGAGCGACAAGACACATTCAAAGATTAATCAGATCAGAAAGTGTGATGGAAGATGGACAGAGAGGGTGAAAAAAAGGAATAAGAGACTGAGAAAGAAATAATGTGTGGAAAAATAAAAAGACGGGGAGGGTGAGAGAGAGAGAGAGAGAGAGAGAGAGAGGGGGGGGGGGGGGGGGGGGGTGATACATACGAATGTGGCTTGGCCAAGGAAATATGTTATGTCCTGAGCATAAACATTTGTTTATTTTCGCGTGCATAATTTGGCAAATGATTTATCATTTAAAAATCCATATATTATAAATACCATACTAGAAGCCCCTGTTCGCTTTTTCAAACGCTTTTTATACATATACCTCTAGCATACTATGCATTTTAAGTTTAGTTTTATCTGCCTCTTGATAAGTTATTGTAAACTTTTTTTTGGTTCCACTTTAAGTCTATTTAAGTACATGTATCTCTTTTACAAAATATGTTTTTTTCTTCACCTTACATCATCACAAAATACAACATTCCACCCATTACTATGATTTTACATTAACTAATTAGATATTCCCCTGGTTCTTTAAAACGAAAATTTAAATCAATTAATAATTGCATATCGTCTGTGACCGTAGAAGTTCAATTAGCAGTTCCACAAAGGTGAAAACTAATAAATTCCGTCGGTATCAAACTCCTGCAAGGTATAAAGGTCGACGTGAAGGGAAATCCCTAGGTTTCAGGGTTATCATCGACATCACATTCCTTTCTAATTCTATTCACAGGTAGGTTGTAATGGCCTCGTGCTTCTTGTTTGCATTTTCTGAAGAATGTTGCACGTTTCATAAGCAGAGGGAGCAGCTTTTTAAAGACTCTTATCAAATTTTTGTGAGTTCTTTCCTAAAATACATGCATGATTGTATTTATGTGTAAAGCAGAGGATCAAAATACACTGTATATAAACAAAAACAAAAAAAAAAAGAATTTATGGTTAGATGGCACAAAGCCCCAAATAAGAAAATTTGAATTATTACATAAATGTATAATATTAACAGACATATCATTTTATGTCTGGTTTTTTGGAGGTGGGGCAGGGAATACCTTTACAAAAGGAAAGAAGAAAGGAAAAAAAGGGAGGAAAAGGAACAGTTAAAGCTGCAACAGAGACAGGAGAGTCACAGGAATGTATCTCAACTCGGCTAAGAGAGTTTTTGTAGGTTTATTTCTAATTTTATTAAACATTTCTTCACCTCACTCAGGATGATGCAAAATGATTACTTGGCCATAGGCAGTGACCAGCGGGAAGCGCTATATGAAAACACTCATTGATTAAGCAGTATCGGCAGCTCAAGCAGACGGAGGAGGACGACGACGAGAGGAAGAAGAAGATGATGATGAAGAAAAAGAAGAAGAAGAAGAAGGAGGAGGAGGAGGAGAAGGAGGAGGAGGAGAAGAAAAAGAAAGAAGAAGAAGAAGAAGAAAAAGAAGAAGAAGAAGAAGAAGAAGAAGAAGAAGAAGAAGAAGAAGAAGAAGAAGAAGAAGAAGAAGAAGAAGAAGAAGAAGAAGAAGAAGAAGAAGAAGAAGAAGAAGAAGAAGAAGAAGAAGAAGAAGAAGAAGAAGAAGAAGAAGAAGAAGAAGAAGAAGAAGAAGAAGAAGAAGAAGAAGAAGAAGACGACGACGACGACGACGACGACGACGACGACGACGAAGACGACGACGAAGACGACGACGAAGACGAAGAAGAAGAAGAAGAAGAAGAAGAAGAAGAAGAAGAAGAAGAAGAAGAAGAAGAAGAAGAAGAAGAAGAAGAAGAAGAAGAAGAACATGATGATGATGGAGGAGGAAGAGGAGGAGGAGGAAAAAAAGCGAAGGACGAACCAGTGGGGATAATGGCGCGTATGATAGCTTTAATTCTTTAAAAATTGTCTCCTATTGATGACATGTACGTAATGGGTTAACATAACATCTTGAGGTGTTGTAGCTGATAATAACCACAATTTTTTTATGCAACTTTTTTAGTTAGAGCTTATCTGGACCGTACTTACTTGTTAACCATTGTTTTAATTTAAATGATCTTTTTTAAACAACAATCAGATTTGGATTCATCTTCTAGTAATAATCTGAAATAAGGAAACAGAGCGTTTAGAAACAAGGCTGGATGTTTTTATAATTAATTAAAGAATTGGACAATAAAAAGTTTGAAAAAAAAAAAAGTATGCATGTATGAATTTATGCATGTGTTGTTTCTCAAGGTAAGTTGGATATATAGTTGTAGGATAAAGATAAATCAGTACCGATACAAGTTTAAAAGAGTAACATAAGAAAATAATATATCAATAATTAATATTCAAGAATAGACATAAAACATGGAGAGACCAAATTAAGAAATCGCATCATGTTTGTACAGTTCCTTTTATTTACAAAGTTTCATTCAAAATGGAGAGGAAATAAAGATATGAAAAGGACAGTACAGTAAAACAATGAACAAAAGAAAAAAAAATGAAATTTAGGAATTTCCTTCTCAAATAGAATACATATTCTGCTGATTACAAAAACAAACAAATAAAATAATTTATATGTCAATTTTTTTTCTTTTTCTTCCTTTTCACATCTTTAGAGGCATTTGGCCCTAAACCATACTTGCTTAATCTGGAAGCAGACATGATCTTACTCAACTGGCGCTTCAAAGTCTTGCTGTCTGTACCTACTTCTGATTCATCTCCTCTCAAAGTTTTGCTCATGTTGATTGAAAGCTTTCTCTTTTTTCTCCCCTGCTCAACTGTGTCTCTCTTTTTCTTTACTTTTTTGAGGGTTGTCTCTGACACTTCTTGCTTTTTATTACCTTTTTTCATTATGGAGTTGTTGCTTTCCTGTTTTTCTTCTATATTTTGTGTGTTGAAGCTTTCCTCAGATTTAGCTTCTTGGTCGAGACTTGTTAATTTCTTCTCTTGCCCAATTTTGTTGTGCTTTTTCTTGCAGTTTTTAGCTTCATTGCTGCTCAGTCCTCTCTCTTGTGTATGTTCTGATTTTTCTTTAGCCTTTAAAGCACCATGAGGTATTTTATTTCCCTTTTCAACAGAGAGACTTTTCTTGTTTTTCTTCCCTGAACTCTTTAAGTGCAGGGAATCCTCTGCAGTAACTTTTGAGGGAGACATTTTGAGTTTTTTGGCAGGTGGTGTGCCTAAATTTCCATTTTTCTTTCCTAGGTTTGATGGCTCAACAGCCTCTTGACTCTCTGTATCAGACTCAATATCTGCTTTCTTACGTTTTCTCTTCTTCTTCTTTTTCTTTGAGTTCACCTCTGGGTTCTCCCTGAAGAAAAAAATTGAAATAGTAAAAGCTTTTTTTTTTATTAAAATATCCATGAGCTCATTACATTTTTTTACCTGACAAAAAAAAAATAAAAGATAAGAAAAATATTAATTTTGTTTCCTTCTCAACCTTAAAAATGAAAGATTTTTTTTCTCAATCATGCTGTGGAGGTGTAGAAATTTTAGATTTTTTTTATGCCAGAGAACATTTCAAATTCTTAATTATTTAGTATATTTAAAGATCAATGATGCCATAAAGTTTCGTCTATTTTTTGTTTTAGTCAACCACCAACTAAACAGGAGTCTAATTTGCCTCCACAATGCCAAATGGGCTGCAGGTTGGCTATCAGAGGTCCTTTGATGCTAATAAGTCAATGAAAAGACAAACAGTCAATAAAAACTTTCTAATTTCGCAGGATGGCACTAGCAAAATGTTTTTCTTTGAAGCTATTTGGACCAACTAGAGCTCACTGTTTATATTATCTGCTATACTATCTCAAGTAAGGTTTTCATTAACCACTGATTAATGCTATTCAATAGATAAGCTTATGCCACCCATTTCTGAAGTAAACTTTTAAGGCACAGTAAAGACTTTTCAAACTATCTTTGATTCTTTGTAATGCGTAATGTGTGTGTGTGTGCACGCACACATGCACACACACACATATAAACAAATAAATAATCTAAAGTTATTTGCAATGTGTTTGAGATAAAGTAATTTTGGCCTCCATGAATGGGACTGTTACTCAAAACGGAATCAAATTCATGCCAAAATTTCTCCCACAGCAAATCATTAACGCCTTTGAAGTTCGTCTTTTTCTTTTCCATGATACAGCATTATATCTTTTAAACTAGATTGAGTTCACAACTAAAAATATTAATGCTATGTTTCTCATGCCTCAAATTATTCATTAACATTACAAACAGTGAAAAATAGCAGTATCTGACTTGATAAGACACTTCCAAGAGAAATAGCTTTTGCTGATAACCTTAACTCTATCAAATCCCAGTATGCAGACATTTTGAAAGTGCTGACAGTTTTAGAAAAACATAAACTAGATGTGCAGTTGATAAAACTTGGAAACAGACAAATTAATGGGGACAGGGAAGACATCAAAAGAAGGAAAAAATATTCACTGCTGTGCTTGCGAAAATAAAAATGACCAAGCTTTCTTGTTAATTCTGTGCTCAGATACAACTGTACCACACAGGTACTTGCTCGGGCAGAAGAAAAACAGTTAAATGCCAATAGAAAATAACCACAGAAGATCTTGGACATAAAGTACCCAGTGAAAATAAGCAACCATTCACTAACAACAAATGTAACAGATTCCCAGTGACCCTTCAAATTCTGGACAATCCCTGACACGTTTTCGGGCATATTTGCAGTCGAGATAGGATTATTTCTGCAAATAAAACAATGGAAAGCTATTTCATTCCTCAAAGGAAAAAAATTCAGAGGAAGGCCTCTTACAACATTCCCTGTTATTTTCAACAAAGACATTGCCCATTGAAAAACCAATAGCCTCATCCTAAAAAGCCAACAGATCTGGAGACATCAGAGGTGCTTCTGTCAGAGGACTGTGATATAGATGACCATAAGTCAAGTAAGTCAGTAAATAGCAATAACATTATTCATACAAAAACTTACTCATTTTTTTCAAATAGGGAGGGCAAAATCTTCTTCTTTTTCTCTATGTCCTTGGCACGAACTTGGTACCTGCGACGCTCCTCTACTTCCTCCCGTGGCGTACGAAACTGGCTCATCTTTTTCACAGACACCCAAGCATTCAATTCTCTATCTGGAAGAGTCAGAATCTGATGACAGTAAAAAGCAAAATGTTATAATTTGTCTTCAAAATGCCACTTTAACCTTATGATTCAAATCAGGATAATTCTATGGCTACAGCAGTAAATAGGCTCAGCATTTTTTTCGATGATGAACCAGAAGGTTCCCCTCGATTTTGAATTCTAACAAAAAAACCTGGTTTCTTTATGCCTTGCCATTTTATTCAAAAATTTGATGTAAAAATTGAACAGAACACTGCTTTAATTAAGGAAAAGAACAAAAATACAGTTTTACTTTCAAAGGTTGTTTGACAAACTATATTTCTTATACCTTTACTGAGTTTCAAGTTGAAAAACAAGTATCTACAAAATCTATTTTTATCTTTAAGTCTAAGTTGCAAATGAATACTTTATTTCATATATAATGGACATTTGGAATCATTAACGTTTACAGTAACATGCCACTTTACAAACAGCCTACTATGTTGTTAGGAGCAAGGATTTTAAAAAAAAAAGATAACATGAATCATAGGTTCATGATTATTTTCTCTTTTTGTAAAAAAAAATGTACAATATTACTGTATCAAAAGTTAATACTATTATAAACAATTACAACAAAAAAAAACATTTTAGACCAGTGCACTTCACAGGCTGGTTTAATTTTTAACCAAAGACTGGCCAATGAGTAAGAAAATGTTTCTTCTACTGTCAATTATTTTAAATGATAAAAATGAAGCAACTTTCTCACAAACTGTGGACCCTTGAGTTTTTTTTTTTAGGGGGGGTCAGGAATTAAAATGAAGTAAGAAGAAAAACATAATAATTCTCACTTCTTCTGTTGTCAGACCATAATCATTGGGGATCACTTTTCTGTAGGTGAATGGGAGGTCGTTTATTTTATCTTTCAAATATTCATCAATGTACTCATCAAATGTCTTTGTTGCTGGAAAATAAAAAAAAATATTGATTATTTCAAAAATTTAAAAAGTTACTGCAGTATCATAACTTTCAAAGCTACTGGCAAAATCTGTGTCTGAGAATCCCCATTCAGCCTTAGTGTATTAATCACAAGATTTCACACTTTCTTTTATATGAGCCATTTAACTCAATGGTAGTTATTTGAAACTTTGAGTCATACTAATAATATCCTTTACCATTATTTGTTATTCTCATGATCAAGAATAATGAAAAGGGCCGGGATAGTTTAAGATCTGAAGTTAGAGACAACCAATGTTCACAAAATTGAAAACTTAGGCCTTTTCTTAAAATGGAAAAGAGAGGAAAATGAAGAACTCTATAGGAACAGAAATAGTTTTGCTAGTTCTGGAATACAAAAGGAGAGAAAATGACAAGGTCATAGGAAACTTACTTGGGTCAAAAATGGGAAGTTTTTTAGCAAAAGCTTTGCCATACTTTTTGGCTCGTTTCTTCTCAGCTTTGTAATCTCTGGATGGATCAAAGTCAGCATCCATCTGTTATAAAAAAAAACATTAAAAAAGTGTCTGTTAATGAACAATAGCAAACAATAAATGTTATCTTGATAACAGTCTTCAATTTTGCCACAATCACCATGGTAATTGCGGAAACGATAATGTAATTGTACCTGAATAGTAAGTAGCACAATTGATAACATCAGCTTTAAAATTGCAAAGGTGGAGAGAAAGAGTTTCAGCACCACTGTAACAATTTATCAGTCACTAAAGGAGTAGGGCTATGCAAGAATGCTGTTTGTGGAAGTTGAATGTAACAGGAGGATTTTGATATTGACTGATTTTTGGTTGATGTGTTAAAAAGCAGTTTTGAAGGAAACACACACAAACAGTCGAGTCCGCTTATTTCGAAGTCATTCGGATAAAAAAAGGACTTCGAATTATCCGAAATTCGAATTATCAGAATAGATAGAGAAAGAGTTAAAAAAAATGTGGACGACAGATCAGAAATGTCGTACAAGTGTGTGTGTGCGGGGGTGGGGCTAACCCCTTTCTCTCTTGCAGACTCTTGCCTGTAAAACAGGTGGGCAAACACACACACTCACACACCAGAATCATTTGCCACACGGGGCATAGCACTACGTGTACTTTGTTTTACAAGCCTGGAAAAGTGCTTTCACTGTGTCAGAATAAAAAAAAAATCACATCAAAATTGCTTCTAAGTAACCGGGTCCTTATTTCAAAATTCGAACTAACCGATATTTTTTAATAAAGCTTAAATAGAGAAATATTCGATAAAATTAAATGACTTCGAAATATCCAAGAACTCGAACTATCCGGATTTGAATTATTTGGACTCAACTGTATGACAGAAGGGCAGATAAAAGGCATTTACTTGGGTTATTTTGGGCTATCAGGAAAGCTTACCTTACTTTTAGTATTATGACTATCCATCAAGAAAGTTAATGTTTTTTATTAAATCCTTAAGAATTGTATTCTTGAATTTACACGTGGAACCATAATAAAATGGAACAAAGTGGAAACAACCTTACCTGATGGTAATAACAGGTATTACCTAATGCAGCTCTAAAAAGCATGCTTTTGTTCAAATTTTATTTTTTCATCTTGTCACCTGTGTGACAGTCAGGCATTCACATCACCACTCAAGATTTTCTAAGGTTGAAATTTAATCTAACAAACTTACTATGAAATTTGGATCAGATACATCTGGTTCTCCATTCTCAATTTCCTCTTGACCCAGCCAAGTTACTGCATTTCCACTGACTGTCATCTCGTTTTCTTCATCTCCTTCCTCCTCCCTTTCTTCTTGCAATCTCTCTTTCCACCAGTCATCTATTCAGGAAAAGTATCTCATTGTCAAGAGTGCTCAATTACTCATGAAATCCAGTAAAAGTGATTTTATGCAAACCCTAAATGCCTGATTGCATTACAATGAGAGTTTAGAGTAGAATTTGAAATGGGCTCTCAGTAGATCAATGGGCCAAGGGCAAAAGTTTATCTTCTCTAAAGTCAATTGGTGGTGAGACTCTGATTTTAATGCATTGCTCAATAAATTTCGTTAAGAATCAATTTAGAGCATAAAACTATCCTGATATTGCTGAGCTTATAAACTAAACAAACATCATCTGCCACTCTGCTTTGCTATCCTTTGGCTATCCTCTTTCCCTGTGTAATCCTTGATAGTCATAATCCTCACCAGTTGCAAAAGGGGAGAGGTGTGATGTTCAATAGGATGGAGAACAAAATATTGCCAAAGCAGACAAAGCCGTGAATTTTCTGAAACTTTAATTATTGAGCACAAAAATTTATTATAACTTACTCTGTTAAACAATTTTATATGAGCAATTCTCAGGAGGTCAACTCTAAAGAGTTACATTAGAACTGGAATTTATTTAGTCTCTCTTTGCCTCAAAATTGTTCAATATCATAGAGCAAGGTGTAAATTTATTGAAAAAAAAAAAAAAAAAAGATTTGGAGATACTTTTTTTAAATATTTTTGTGTAATGCTTGGTTTTCATCCCCGTAGAATAATCTTCTGGATGTTATTGATGACATGAAAAGATTCAAATTTAGCTACCTTTGAAGCAAAAAATTCATATCCTTAATATCTAGAGTGAAAAAAATAGATGTTATTATACATTAAAATATGATAGTTGAAAAGAAGGACTCATAATTAAATGGATTCAATTTGTTTCATTGTAACATTCAGAAAAACTTCATTCAGAATTTTTTTGTTCGCAGCTTTTAAAATCGTTTACATTTTCAATTGCAAGCTGACTGCATTTGATTCCTAGCCAAGAGTTACAGTCTAGGTGACACAATTTTCTGTCAATGTAACATCTGGAAGATAGTTAAGAAATTGTTAGTTCACAAATTGTTGCAAATAATTATCAAACTTAAAAGCATGCACCTATCAATTTACCTAACTTAGGATTGAAGAACATGGACACAAAAATAGCCTTATATACTGGTTTTCATCAATGCAAATTGATCTTCCCAATGTTACTGATGACATAAAATGATTGAAGTTTAGCTTCCTTATAAGCAAAACAAATCATACCATTATTCTTTTGAGGGAGAAAAAAGATGTTATCATTAAAATATGATAATTGAATAGCAAGACTAAAGACTCATAGTTAATGGTGTAATGGGTATCAATTTTTTTCATTGTAACATCTGGAAGAACTTGTAACAGAATTTTGTGCTTGGAGCTTTTAAACTTATTTGAAGTTCTGTGTAAGTTGGCCGCATTCTGATTCCTCACCAAGAGTTAAAGTCTAATGGATCTACAGTATTGATAAGGAGTGCAAAAATAAGTACACATTTTGTTCTTCCTGATATTAGAGTGACATAATGTCTGTAATGTTGGGAAGACCTTGTTCCAGAATTTTGTGTTTGCAGTTTTTAAATAGATTTAAACTTCAATGTAAAATGCCTCCATTGTTGGTTCCTCATCAAGAACTAGAGTTGAGAATGTCTACAATGTTGATAAAGATTTAACAAACCAATCTGCGAATATTTTATTCTTCCAGATGTTACAGTGACATAATTTTTTGTCATTGTAAAACCAGAAAAATTGCGAAGAACATAGATCTACATCAGTTCACAAGTTGTTGTAAATAATAATCAACCTGAACTTTTCCCATCTCAGAATTAAGAAATGGTTGAAATTAGACTTTAAAAGCCAATAAGAAATGGTAGTAATAGACCTATTTGCGTTATCATGACGTCGGAAGAACCATGTAATGCCCAGTCTTTAGTTTTCATTGCTGACATGCTTAGATTTATTTCAAAAATAAAATGATTAGATCTTTTGAAACAATTACTTCAAACAAAAACGTCCAACACGGCTGTTCAGATTTATATGCGGCCATAAATGCTTTTGGACGTTATGGTCAGGAACTTTTTTTTTTCTGGACATTATCCGACGCCAGTGAGAGAAATGGAAATGAATGTCCCCTTTGACTATTGAGACTAGTGTAGAATAAAGAAGGTTTTACGGGGAGAAAGAGGTCATTTCCGGTGAACTTGACACAATGGTTTAGTTCAGAAAGTGAAAGTAAACAAGGAACGAAGTATATTCTGGATGTTATAGAATGACATGAAGTTACCTAGTTTGCTTTCAGAGGCCCAGTCAAATATAAGGCTTTGCCTTCACCCTGTTTATTGTAGGGAAGTGAATTCCATTCTTAGCAGTCTTCTCTGTACAAGCATGTAGCAAGCTAGCTAGGCTTTTATAACAGCTGATCTGCTCTGCTTAAAATAGGCCTCTAAATGACATAGAGCATAACGTCCAGAAGCACATATTAAAGAATAGATTTAAAAGGAACCGAGCTCTTTAGTTCCGTTTTTTAGGTGAAAAGCTACTCTGTGACAAAAAAAATATATGGGTTTGACCACTTTGTTAAAACAACCACTCAAAAACACCAGTATTTTATCTGATGTTTTTTTATTGACGAAATGGTAACTGATTCAATACAAAAATGAACAGAATTAAATTATGCCGTTTCAAATTACACCAAACTATACCTGCTATCTCCTCAACAAGTGCTTGGAAGAATACATTATTATATTTATTAGAAAATCCTTTTGGAATCCGAAAAAAACGTGCATGAAATCATTGTAATAGGCTTCTATTGACCTTTTGAGAATTGCTCATATTTATTACCTTCTTCTTCATCAATGGCAGCATCATAATCAAACACAGGTTTTTGATTAGCATCCTCTTCATCATAGTAGTCCTCATCAAAGTATTTCTGATAGAAAAAAATCAGGTTTTAAAATAGACGGTGCATTGGTGGCATTAAGAATTCAGTGATATAAAACTGAGCTTATTCCAACCCATTATAAATGTATGTAAAGGGGTCACATTCCATTACACTTAGAGGTTAATAATCATAATTTAAGAACTGAAGTTCATCTTTGACTAGATACCAACCTGACAATGATTCAAGTTCTGTCTAATATGACCTAAAAAATTCTAAGACGGCCTCAAGGACTAATACATACACAAAAGAAGGTCTACAAGATGTTTTAAATGAAAACAAGGCTGTCACCAGTCGCTATATTGCAGAACACTGCCTTCTCTTTGTTGTAGCTACTCAAGTTATACAACAAGCACATGGACTTAATAACTCTGATTTAGAAGCACAATTATTTCAAGAAAATCTGCAATGTAATACTTCATGCTGTCAGTAAAATCATACAGAAATATTTAGGCGAAAGACTTGGCAGAAAAATTTTTTAAAATACAAATTGACACGGCTGCAAAAATGCTGGGAGTATGTCACCTTATGGCTAATTTTGATGAGGATAGATGGTATGCAACTAACTCCTAAAGATCATAGAACAATCAATTCCTAAAAATTCGAGAACTGCACTTCACATTTAGGCTAAAATTGGGCTAGATTTGGGGTAGGTTGTATCCATTACAATTGACAATTACAATGTGGTATGAGGTAAAAATCAGGGGATGAAACACTGACTCCATACAAGTCATTTAGATGTAAGTAATGACCTTTTGTTAATAAAAACTGTCAAAAGGGTTTTCTCAAAAAAATTGACAATTGTTTTTATTTTCAATTTCTGGTCTATGATATGTTCTACGATTTTTTCAATTTCTGGTCTATATGTTCTACGATTTTGAGCACTCTCCTGCTGTGTGATATATTTCGATCAACTTCAGTGTTTACTTTATGACAACAAGGATGCTAAAATCATGACTGCATACATATTTTTTACAAATGAACACTGTTGCTGAAAGATTCATTGAGCCTTGGAAGGCCATAGAGGTTCACTGTTGGGCATTCTTGACTGGAAAAACATAAAAAGCAAGCCAGCAATCTGTGTTGGACAGGTTGGGAGTGGCTGAAGAAAAATGCTCTTAGTTGTAGATAATTTTAGAGCAACAATGCAAATAGGCTGAATGTGACAGACATCACATCAGCTAAAAAACTTAGAACTTGGGTTGGGGAAATAATGTGTGTTAATTCTTCAAATGTGTCTGAAAGAAAAAGCAAAGAACATTTAGCTCAAGTTTTTCTGTGCCTCAATGTAAGCTTACATGCTGGCTTCAAATGACTTAGAACAGAGACATTAACCCTGCTGTTCTATCTGTCCTCTGAACTCCAGATAATCACCAAGCATATTGACTTCATCAGAGCCAGGAATGCTAGATGAAGAGAGCCGAGTGCACGATACATTGTGGTTTTTCCACTTTAGGTTGGATAAAGATTGGTGGGTTTATGTCATAAACAAGGAAACACATGGTCAACTGTAATATCCAGTCCTCATCAAATTAGTGAAAACAATGCTCTCTGTGGAGAGAAGCTTTAACATTATGGCTGACATACTGGACAAGGACATAACAAAGCATTTTAATAAATAACTATGAATGCTTAAACATTATTAAGTTATCTTTGTTAAACCAAGGAAAAAGGCTGTTACCGTAGAAATCTGCCAAAACCCAAAAAATGAAACATGTTGTAAGCCATTCATAGTCAAAACACCAACATTTCTTCCACAAACCAATGATGTCTCACCGAAGAAATAAAATAAAAATGCTTCAAATTCAACCACTGCTCCATCAACATCAAACTAAACCATGAGTTTATCTAGGTCAGCTTTGCCAAGAAATAAATGTTCTATACAAATTGCACCCAACCCACCCAATTGTCCAATAATTATTCATCAAGGGAGCCTAAGAAAGTTGCCTTAGTTTTTGGTTGTACTTCACATCCACCAAACAATATCTCAATTCCATTCCCTAAACCCATCTACACCTGCCCATGACAACCACAAAACTCCAGCAGCATGCCCAATAGCTAGGTCCATAAAAATGAAGCCAGATTCACTTGTGGGCTTCTTCATCAAGTAAACCAAAATGGATTAGCTTTACTGTTTGTGTTAGGCAATCGGACAGGTTTAATATGCATATCTAAATGTGTTTCATAGAGGGCATAAAAAACAGCAAGGCTTGCAAGCAAGACTCAAGTACACTTACTTTTCATACAAAATTTAGAGAAGCCTGTATTGGGCAGATACTTAAATAAAGACTGTGCCACATGGTTTAAAAGAAGATTAAATTTTTCAAGCTAATTGCAACAACCTTCATGATTTCATTGTGTTTTTCAGGATCAAAATCAGAATCCAAATCATAGTCCAGATCAGGCCGATGAGCTATCTTTCTCAGTTTCTCTAGTTTTTCCATTTTCTCTTCCATTTGTAGCTTCTGTAGCAGTCGAATCTCATCTTTCATTTTTTCTTTTTCCTGATAAAAAAGTAGCAAGGTTTGATTAAACAGTGCTATGATTCAAGCTGAATGCTGATGAAAAAAAATTTAAAGAATTCCAAAATAAAACAAATGTAACAATAATGAAATGCATTGGAATATTGTTCAACAGAAATTCGAGGGATCTGGATTTTATTGCCGCATAAACATGGTTAAAAGCACAGCCAACTCTCCAAGCATATGAATTGTATACCATATCAAATTATCTCCCTTTTCAAAATGAGTTTTTCTGCCTACCTTGCACACAAAAGTATCTTTTTTTTATTGTTTGCTAAACTTAAGGCAGATCAAAGCAAGCTAGGAATATCCATTATCTCTGATGACGTGAAAATATGTAATTAAAAAAAGTGGATAACTTTTGAATGACATAATCAATTAGAATACATATAATTATTCTATATCAATTTGTACTTTGTGATCGATTTATAATGCACTCCACACAAATAACAGCATCACTTTAAAATCCAATATTACTTTCAAAGTAAATCTTTAATTCTACTACAACTTTGTTTCATTCTTACAAACGCCTGATAAAATACTAAATATTGTCTAGAATATTTGGGGCAGCAATCTTATTGGGCACCAAATTATTCTCTTAATAGGAATCTAGATACAAAGCCATTTAAAAAGCTTTGCCCACGACCATACTAGACTTTTTTCCACATACATAGATATAAGAAATCTGTCAAGATACCTTTGAATAGAAGTATAACACTTTCCATATTTTATGATTTAGGTTTTCATTTAGGCCTGTGAAACTTTCATATTTTTAACAATAAGATAATTATATATATCTCAATATGTTAAGGCCTAAAGATTCTTGAGGTGATTTCATTGAAGGGCTTTCAGGTGCTTCATTAACAAACAAAATTTCCTGTACGAATTTTTGCTGTGAAACATGATCTATAAGGTCTGCATTTATCAAGATGTTTAGTTTATAAAGAAAATGCTGGGAAGAGAACAGATCAATTTTATCCAACGGTGAATCTTTGCAGGACTATAAGCAGCTTTATAGTCCTGAACATATCACCTAAGGGTAACATCCTGGCTCATTTATTCCACTATGGAGAAATCTGTCAATTAAACTTGTAAAAAGGAGAGATATCAGCACTAATCTACTGCATAAACACAACATTTTAAAACAGTTAAAAGCTCAAGACAATTTTATGACATAAAAAAACTTTACCTTCCTTTTCTTCTCAAGCTTTTCTTTTCGTTTTTCTGCTCTTCTTGTGTCTTTTGTCCTTACAGATGTTTCAATAACACGAGGGTAACTTTTTATCTGAAGACATAAAAGTTTAAATCCAATATTATCCATATCCTTTATTTAAGTAAATCTGAAGAGAAAAAAAACACTAACAGGGTGAACTTTACATGAAACTCTCTGGGACTAGCACAAAGAAGCTGAAAAAAAAGTAGAAGAACTGAGATAAGAGTTGGACCTTAAATCTCTTTAAACAGATTCTTAACACACCAATCATGAACTAAATAGGAGGCTGATCTTATCTGTTATAATCTTCAAACTTAAATCAGCAGCTAAGTAGATACTAATAAAGTCTGAGTGGAGTAAGAAAATATCCAGGTTTCTACCACATGATGAATGACAACACATTTTGCACGCATTAAAAAAAAAAAAAGAAAAATGAATAATGAAGTTACGTTTGCTCAGTAAGTCAGGAGGAGGAAAACAAAAAACAAAAAAATTAATGAATATGAACATGAAATGAAAATCCTCTGGACTTAGCAGAGTAAAGGATTTTCTCAGGATCCCTAAAAGGTAGGCCCTTCTTATCTCATAAAATACAGCCATAAGATACAAAAAAAAAATTAAAAAGCTACACCATCATATTGGAACAAGACGCAAAAATAAATATTTTTCTCAAAAAAAAAGGAGATCCAGATTGACATTAAAAATTGTAAACTCATAAGTTTGCTATCTCACAGCTACAAGATTTTTAACACAAAATAGGAGAAAATCCTAGATGAAAACCAACTATGTGAACAGGCAGAATTCAGAGGATGATGTTAAAAATCAGACCACGTAGAAAAGAATCCTTCTATCTACATTTGAATGATTCATAATGAAAATGCATGTTTGCCATGAGTAAAGAATCCAACAAAGATATATACATGGAACTTATGTGCAGATCCTACAAAAAAATAAACAGCGATACCACTGCCTGTATACATGAAATGATTTTAATATGAGAACAGTTTCCAATAAAGAAAGGGGTTAGGAAGGGAAAGTCAGTTTCAACAAAAATGTCTACCCTGGCCATAGAAATAATATTCAAAGGAGCATAACAGTTGGCATGCAGATTAATCTTAAGCATGGTCTAAATATATATGTTGAAATTCTGGCAAACTTACAACTACCTGACAGGAGCAAGAGCAGAAATGGAAAGTCAACTTGAATTAAACAACATGGGGAAAGACCTAGGACTGGAAATGCACAAAGGAAAAATGAAACGTATAATGAACTCACAAAAAATACCAATATCAAATTTAAAGTTGCTGAGATAAAAAGAGTAACACTCTAAAGATATTTTGGTCACTCAACACAACTTCATAACACAACTCAAGAATGGGTAACCTGCTACAAAATCAGAATTGCTTTGGACAAAACAGAAAAATTTTTAAGTACAAGAAAACACCCTTGTCTGCGGAAAAAACAAGTTTACAACCATTATGAATGGGTACCATACATTTTCACTAACCTAAGTTCTTGAATAAATGTTCCTAACAGCATAGAGAGCAAAGGAAAGAAAAGTCCTATAACTAGAAATTAAAGAAAAACTTCTTCCCAGAGATCAGAGCAAAAACTTAAGTAAAAGATGTGATTCAATAGCAGCAAAAAGAATTGGAAATGAGTCAGACATGCAGCTATAATGGCTGATAACAGATTGAATCAAACTTCAAAGAATAAAGAATAGCAAATAAAAAAAGGACAAAGAGGGAGGCACTCAAGAGGGCAGTGGGATATCATGCAACTGAAAGGAATAGTGCTGCAAGCAACAAAAATGAGTGGGAAGATGATGCAGACGGCTAGATCCTGCAGGGGATGGGTAAAGTCTTAAAATAAATCATAACAACAAAGCAAGATAACTGCATAAAATTGAGGGGGTTTTTTAGATAATTTTAGGTTTAATCTATACCTCATCCCCTCCTGGTTCCTCATGACGAAAGTTATACTTGTGCTCATATTTCTCAGCCTCCTTCAGAAATTTTTCTTCCTCATCAGGATCAGGTCCTTCCTCAAGGTTGGTTGCATCATCATCTGAATTGCTGTCACTAACAATGCATAAAACCAGGGATGTTTACTAAAGATGATTCTCTTTATGTGGGTATTTTTTTTTCATCAGAAACTTGATAAAAGCAACATGCCATGCTTACAGACACACAAGGCTAAAATTTGAATTATGATGCAGACTTGTACAATGGACAGTCCTAAGCATTTCAGAAATATAGCTACATTTTGTTTAATTTTTGTTACAAAAATCAAACATACATGTATTTGGATTGTGCACTAATAATTCCACATTTGTCCAAATTTGAAATTAGAAAAAGGCCACCCACAATTACTCTTCCACAGTTGATGACCCGTTTTATTTTTCCTTTATCCCCTTTTATGGGCATTAACTCTTATTTCCTAGCATCTGTTTATCATTTATATAAAAAAATACATAACTGTTTCATATCTTGAGTGACAGCAGGAAAGTCATATAGACAAATTTTACTTTTGGCGCTAAAGTGACATCAATGATTGCAATTTTGTGTAAGAATGTCCTGAATGTGCTCTTGAACATATAGAACACATTAAAGGATAGTGAACTAGTGAGTTTTTTTCATGCCACTAACTTCATTCATTTAATTTTCATTATTAAACCAAGTTCATGTTTTTCAAGATATGCATTAAAAGTGCATTTTCCAAAGAGATCTTTCAAAGATAAATTTCTTTAATCACTTACACTATATTTTTACTATCAAAGATATTGGAAAATTCAATAATTTTAATAGGTGAAGGCACCTTTCCTCTTGGT
Organism: Elysia crispata; assembly: GCA_033675545.1. Classification (NCBI taxonomy): domain Eukaryota; kingdom Metazoa; phylum Mollusca; class Gastropoda; family Plakobranchidae; genus Elysia; species Elysia crispata. Next base: position 465,842 of record JAWDGP010002420.1, on the reverse strand, counting down.
CCATGTAACCATTGTTGAGAATATAGTCGCGTAAAACTCTCTCCTTCTCATTGAGGCTAGGATCATTCCAGTACTGCTTGAGTGGTGCCTGGATGAGAATAGTATTCAAAAAAAAATATAATAGTGATCACAAAGAAGAAGAAGAAGAAGAAAAAAAAATTAATACAACATAAACATGTATTTATTCCTCATTTTAACTCATAAGTGAGGAAGTGTCATAGATTTTAAATAACAGATAGTTCTCTCCAATGCCGTAGAATGTTAGGACTCACTTCAAAAAGCCTTTTTAAAATGTCATTTAATCTGCATTGCTGCATTTTCTCCCTTTTTAAACAGCTGAAAATCTAAAAGATGATTAAATTTGTACATATAGTGCATGCCCATAGCACAATAGCCTTATTGTCATTGTACAGGCAATGTATGTTCACAGTGCCTATTAGCCAAACAACAGAACATTTAAGAAGTTAAATAAAAGACATTTCTCTGATTATTGTCACAAGAGTCCTTGTTATGACTTGTCTACTAACAAATTTTATTTTTTCTTTCGCTCTTCTGAGTTTGTTAAAATATCTGAAATATGATATCATTTTCAGCAACATAGAAAACAAATACTGCTCTTAATACTGATCGAATATTTGACAAAGTCTTATTTTGATTAAACATTTATCTATAAAAAATTTCTAACACCACAATAACTGAAATAACAAGATAAGGATTTTTTTTTGGTTTTAGTTTTTCCATAAATTAAAATTATATGAATATGAATCAGAATATACTTAATAAATTAATGATACAAAATATTGCAAAAATCATTTTATCAGTATTTTTCACATATATTTCTGTTACAAAGTGAAAGCTATATGTTGGGTATTTTACTGCTATCAATGTTTCTAATATTTGATTCCAAGCATGCATAGGTAAGTGATTTGAAAGAACTAGAGATAAAATGAATGATTGAGAGTCCAAATATTACCAATTCTGCCTCTGCATCAGGATCTCCCAGACTCTCTCGCTCCCCTTTAAGCCACTCCAGGTATTCATTCTCTTCTTGTTGCTGGAAAGAAATACCAAGGTAAAATAATAAAATACCTCAGTTGAAATACAAAAATAGCACATTTGTGTGTATTTACCTGTACAATTAGAGAAGTAACAGTCACTGGGTTACAAATCTCAAGATTCTACAATTTCGCTGGGGGGCAGTCTTGGTTTTAGCACGGGTCAAGCATGACCATAAGCACTGCTAATTCAAGTCTTTCATCCTGAAAATCTGACTTTCATATCATCAAATATAGATTATCCTCTTAGATTGGGACTAAGAGGACAAAAGTGCATTCAAAAGTTCATGAAACCTACTTTTTTTTCCAATTGCTCTTTTCAGCATTTCAGCAAATGCTTTGCAAAGCAGATAGCCTTACGTTTTACACAATAACACATGAATTTTTTTGTAGAATTAGAGATTTATTTTGAAAGAAAAGTTGGATTTCAAAGTGATGGTGTATGGAGTGCATTATTTTTTGGTTTGGCATTGCAAAATTTACTAACTTAGCTTGGTCCAATAAAACATGGTTGTTATTTGTGTTGCTCTCATAAAGACAAGTCATTTTAGTGTGCAGAAACTCTGAACATGAAAATTGATAAGAGAAAGAAAATTGCCTCTTGAGCAACAAAGGAAAGAGATAAAAGCCTTCCTCATCAGAAAGTATAGCTTTCTCTGCCAGAATATTGAATATACACGGCATTAACTTTTTAAGAGAATAGTATACGAGAACAAAATCAAGCAATTCAAGGGGAGGCAAAGGGGTTCAACATGATGAGGTTTTAAATTGTTGCTTCACTATTTTTCCCAAATGCCTTCCTTCCTGTATGTCAGTTTGAGACAAAATGCAAGGAAGTTGAAAAGAGGCCCAACCCCTTGATTGCAAAACCTGCAACCCTGATGTCAAACTAACAGAGTAATGAGGTAACTTATGAGAAATGTGGGAAAGAGTAAAAATGGAAATTCAACAATCAAAAACTCTACTCAGATTGATTTGAGCTGATTTTTTTCACAAAAACATAATTTTTTTCTTTTCAATCTGACCTTCAATAGCCAAAGATAATGCATAACGATTAAGGTAAGCAGAGTTTAAAAAAATGTAGATACCTTTTGCTCCTCTGTCTTGTTTGCCTTGACCAACAGATCTCCCTCTTCACTAGATTCATTGCCACTTGAGTCACCAATAGCATCTTTAAGGCTGAAAATGGTTGAAATAAATGGAAAGGATAATGATAAAAGAACTTCGTTTTTGCAGTCAGAGAGGAAAGAAGCAAATATTATAGAAGTAAAAATGAAAAAAAAAAACTGAACTTACTTTTTTTTAATCTCCTCTTGTTCCTCAAAATAACTTTTTGCCATAGAAATTTGTGGCGCCTTTGACTCTTCATCAATGCTGAAAAAAAAAAGAAACAAAAAATAATGATGACATAAATTTTCAAAACAAATAATGAGAAAATAATTTGAATGCCTTGCCTGTGAGATTTTTCTTTCTGATAAAACAGGAGGATTAACATAATGCCATGTCTCTCTTTCATTAACAAAAAAATATTCATGTATCTCTTATTTAAACCTTTTAAAAAGGTTTTGAAGTCTGCTGGTGTAACTATTTTTGATGGTATAAATGATTTATGATTTCTTTCTACTTCTTCAATTTCTATTTATCATGTCCTTCATGCACAACTTATAGAAAAGTGTTTGATCTTAAAATCTCACTATTTCATTGGCAGTCCATATGTCTTTGCAATTTCACTGAATCAAATCTGTATAGACTTTGATACTACCAGTGGTAAAACTATAAAAATGTGCTATAGAGTTTCTATCTGCATCTTTTTCTTTTTAAAATTTTTTAAAAATATATATATCTATTTTAAAAATAATTTTTTTATATGTATAAAGAAAAAGAAAAAAACAATAAGTTTATAAATTTTATTTAAACCATTTTAATTGGCTCATTTTCATAATGTACACTTTGTCTTCTTTTTTCACACATTCATACCAATATTTTGCTCTTTTAGAAGTAAAAAACTCACCCTCCTTTTTCAAGAATAAATTTCCTTTCATGATCTTTTAGAGTGGTTGTCTTCTCTTTCTTTTTAGAGATCGGTTTTGCAGTATCTGTCAGCCAAAATAAAAGTGGCATTAACATAATATATGGCTTGTCTGAAAACAAATATTTCTTAATATATCAGAGTTCCGGGACATTTTCTTCAGCAGGTATAATAAAATAATGGTAGAAATGGAGGTTTTCAATGAGCATTCAACAGGCTGGAGAAAAATTTCTTGGTAATATTTTTTGTTTTGGGATTACTTTACCAACAATATTTCAAGTATCTTGGCAGAGCCCCCACTTTGACTGTTGATGTTTTTTGCTTTAGAATTAAAGCAATACTGATAATCCAAATTACAATTCAACTAGGTCTATTAAGTTTGATCCAGAGAGGGAGAGAGTGAGGGACAAAATTAAACCTGGAAAAGTCTGAAGAAGATGAGTATAAATGTATATTGTTGAAATAATCCATTATATATACAAATACTTATATTTTTGGCGGCATTATCACCACCGTCTGGGAGCAATTGGCATGCAAATTTGGTCTAATTCAATTTTATTTGATGTATGTACTTTGTTGCATACAATTTGTTAAGTTAGTTCAAAACTTAAGATTCCAATGCAAGCTTGTCCTTATAATAGCTTTATTGCCAGGAGTAACAGAGGCACATGTATTTTTTCAACATGAGAAATATAGCTAATGTGTATTCAACTATATAAAAATCAAGAAACTCTGCCCCTTATTCCTTCAGTCTGTGCCTATCTAAATATGTCAGCCCCTTTTGTTATGATTAAACGTATAAAATATGAAAGGGTCAGTCGCCTATCACTAATACTCCAGTAATCTCATATCTATTCCTCCAACAAATAAAACTGAAAAAAAAATTTACGGCTCTACTCCTTCATTGAATAGGCATATATATTATACATACATAAATTAGGAAAAGTCTAGATTACTTACTGTAATTTACTACACATGTGTTGCGATGATTTACATCTCTTCAGGCGAATAGCAGGCTCTTTTACTTTCAGTCCGCATTTTCGAGTAGATCTTTCTTGCAGTGAAGACATTGGGAGAACATCTCATTTCCTTTATTCAGGCTGCTTTAATTTCCATATATGTTCATTAAGTTCTTCATTCTGACTGAAAAGCCAAACTTGAATAAAGGAAATGAGATGTTCTCCCAATGCCGTCACCGCAAGAAATATCTACTAAAAAATGCAGACCAAAAGTAACAGAGCCTGCTATTTGCATGAAGAGATATAAATCATCGAAACACATGTGTAGTGAATTACAGTTAAAGTAATCTAGATTTTTCTTAATTTATTTGAGCTCCTTAAAGTTGAGCACTTTTCTAATTTTGTACTTCCTTAACAAGATTTATTATTATTATTATTATTATTATTATTATTATTATTATTATTATTATTATTATTATTATTATTATTATTATTATACATATATATATTCAGCTCTTGGTCTGTGTCTTAATTTTAAAATATGAAAAAAAAAAGATACTGATTTAGAGTGAGTACTTTCATTTAGGTATCAATGATAAAATTTTAAAGTATGTGAAAACAAAGACATGAATAACATGAAACATCATTCTGCTTTTCCTTTTCCTTTTGTTTTCATGTTCAAACCTTTAAAAAACTTTTCTCCTTCCTTGTACAATCTGGGTTGCTTAAATCTCACAACTGCATAAGCTCTAAGCCAGTCTTTGTCCATTTGTGGCGTAGATCTCTACATCAAGGCAAGAGAAAGTAACAAAAGTGAAGCAACAAATTATGAGGATCATCTTGGGGGATTTTGTTGTGTTAGATCATCAAGGTTACAAACGCAATAAGTGTATGACATAACAATTTGTTTCAATGTGAAAAAATCAGGCCAAAATGTTTAGCCCATATTTCCTTAAGCTAAAAGTTTTACCTTGAAGTTAATGGGTATTTTATGGCCCAATAGGAAGGTTTGCTTATATATTTTTCTATACTTTCAGTCCCTTTGCCATTTCACGAAATTTAACCAGACTTATTCTGATCAATGTGACTTGGATACAATAATGAAATAACTTTTGGTAGACCAGTAGTATCAATGGTACTCACAATTTCTTCTTCCTCTGAGGATGAGTCTGAAGATTCTTGGTCTCCATATTTGTCAAGCACTTAAAAAAAAGAAAGAAATAAACCAGTCTAAAGTACACATAATTTTTAATAATTTAAAGTAAAGCTTGGAAGTAAGTTAACAAAACACAATATTGTGTTCTTATTCTGTATCACTATAAAAGACAAACAAGATTTTAGCATTACACTGCATTTGGATCCCAGTTGAAACGATTATGAGTCAGCCATCATTTTATAGCAACAAATGAATCAATACAAAGCCAATTGAAAGGAGTACCCTTAAATGAACTGTCTGTGCTTATTATTTGCACAAAAATTGGCTCCAAAAGTTTATAATAGCTGTTTTAAAAAAAAGATAAGGCAAACTGCGAATCGATAGTGCTTTAAAAGTAAAAGGCAACTACCGTATAAAATTTTCACAATGTCATCTTGCCTAGGTTAAAAAAAAACAAATTTCCAAGATGCCAAATTCAGCTTTTTTTATTCCTAACTAATGGTTCTCTGATTACCCGGGTACCATAGCTTTCAATCAAGATTCTAGACTTAAAACTTTAGACTTAAAAGTTAACTTTCTGGATCTTATGCTTTGTGCTAGTCTAGTATTTGTAATTTCTTCATTGGAATAAAATATAGGTCTAGGATAAAGGTCTGGATCTGGATCATTATCATGACGATTCATATTCTCAGTACTAAATTGTAAATGAAAAAATAAGAGGATCATTTAGCTTCAAAGAAGAGCTTAATAAAATTTTGTAGTTGTAACTGTTATAACTGTCACTATTTATTGGCCTCTAGTCTTAGAATAGTATTTAATGAATTTTTAATTAATTTTCATAATTGTAACAGAAACAAGCACCTTCAATATATGTAGATATCTAGATCTAAATTATTTCACAACACTTCAAAGAACATAGGAAAAATTTAATTTCATCACAGCCTTGATATTTAAGAGGTTTGGGAGATGAGGCTAACAGGCTTAGCTAGAGTAAGTCTGTATATTTTTAGACTGACTAACATCATTTGCATTTAAAATCCTGTAACCTAGCTATATTATATTATAATCATTTTTCTCAAACATAATAGCCCTCCCAGTAAATTTGCAGATAGCGGCTCAACTCCTGTAGAGATCTATTCCATGTCTTTTCATGTTTCTTTTGCCTTTTTTGGTAGTAAAAGTCATCGCAATTATAGTGGAAACCTCTAAAACTGAAGTCTGATTATTCAAATTTCTCTTAAACCGAATTTTGCAAGATGATAGTTTTTCTTTGGCTTTGTTAGAATCGGACTCGCATTTCGAAGTATTTCTGATTTGATTCTCTTAATTCGAAGTCGATACCACCTCATAAGGCATCACAAAAGTGCTACATGCATCCCTCAAGCAGCAAGCAATCCTAATCACTGCCCAAGAAAGGCTGATCAGTGCGCTAACAAATCAAGAAGGGAGGGGATGCATTAACAATTAAGTGCCAGTAGCAAATCTGTACTGATCCGAATAGCAACGTGGGACGGGGGAAGGTTGCTCGTTGCAGGCTCAGTACACACTCACTCAATGAGTCTTAGACTCTGTTATACCCATTTTTATAATTCGAAATTATAATCCATTCCCATACAATTTGAATTATGAGGATTCCACTGTACGTAATTAGTAAAGTTCGTTACCATTAAACGGAATTAATTATGAAAAATGAGACCTCCCTCATCTAGATCTGTGACCTCATTTTTAGAGTCAGAAAGCAGTGCTCCTGGTTTCGGAATTCTGCACATGCGCTGGGACTTTGGTAGGTAGAGGCTTGCTGCCTGGGTCAAGAATAAGTGGAGCAGGTAAACGCACAAACGGTTTGGTTTACAGAAATGGGACAAACATCAGGAAATAGTGCAGCACAAAAATGCTTATATCTTGAAAAGTGTTTGTTTAGTGTATCAAATTTCAAAGTTTAAAGGAAATTCGGCCAATAACTGCAAATTTACCACCCTCTGTTCAAGAATGTAACCACCAAGCAAGGATTACAGGTTAACTGCCAGCTGTGCTCTAATGCTATTGGGCATTAATCTAGCCCACTGTCAGTGGACTGTTATGTGTGCATAATTAATATGATGCTCACTTACATGATCTGAGTCAGTTTTAGTCTTTTACAGGTCTGGATAGCTTAGCCTACATATTTCCTAACGCACCTTTGCAACGTAAACAATGCAAGATAATTCCACATGGCAAATGGAAAATCACTTGCCAGTTACGTTGTGACTCATGATCAGGGGTACGTAAGGCGTCTGCGAAACCTCAATATTGTTCAACAGACTAAAAGTGAGATGGGTCTGTAGGCACTAGATTATAAATAAAATGCACTTAAGCCGATAAATTACGGAACTTCAGTTCAAACCTCACTCTTTAAAACAAAAGTAATCTGCTTACATTTTTGCTTCTCCTCCTTCTTTCGCCATTTTTCATAGTTTTTGGCATATCCCTCATTTATTTTGAAAGACACTTCTTCGTCGCTAGAATCTGAGCCTAGCAAATCCATGTTGCGATCCGAGCAAATGTCCTGCTTTCTGCTATTAAAAAAGAAACCGAAAGTGTGTTTATCAAGAAATTTGGAATGGGCTACTAACTATATCAGTTACGGAGAAATAAGCAGCATCTACTTGCCAAAACTTCTGATACTTTAAAGTATAGTTGCATTATATTTTCTTAGCCTAAATGAAAATATTTTTAGCTTATTGATCATCAATCAAGGTTCGACGACACAATATTTGACAAGTAACAAAAAAAAAAAACATAAATAAATAAATAACACCTTGTACAAGTGCACACTTTCACTTATCTTTTTTTTTTTTCCTTTTCCTACTTCTTACTGCTGTCTGCTGTCATCGGAGCCGTACATGATGATTCTTGCACTCGGAATTGTGATTTTGTACATCAATATACGTCAGTGCAAGAACAGTTACTAACTTAAAAAAAAAAAAAAACCAAACAAATCAAGGATTCTATACACATTATTTATGATACAATAAATTTGTAATCAACATGCCCAAATTTGAGAAAAAGGCTGTCGCATTTGTTTGCAATATTGTGAGTGGTAAAACAAGAAACAAAAAACTATCAATGTAAATCTAGCAGTAAAAATCGAGATATAATCTACATTTTAAAATTTAGTCCTAGAGTCTAGATCTAGACCTAGGCCTAGATTCTACATAATTTATCCAAATTAAATTAAAGTAAGAAAAAGATGCATATCTAGATTTGATTTAAGTATTATAACGTTATGTGGAGTAGAAAGCTAGTAATATATCTGATTCATAAAACTTGTCTTTTATCACTTTAGTTTCTACCTCTTATAGTTCTATATTGTTGCCTGTTGTGTTTACCTTGGCGTTACTGTCGAGAGGCCTATAAAGAGATTTTCATTAAAATTTTTGACTTCCTCAAAGCTCATAGTACTGCTATCAAGTAGATTTTTTTCTCTTGAAATCAGTGAGTTCCTAGGGGCCTACCATCGTTTCACAATGAAAGACATTTGAACCAAATTAGTTATGAAAGAAGGAATCAATTGTCTCTTTAATAAAATTCTTTTGCTGTTTTTTACTTATTAGGCGCTTAAAATACAGGGGAAACCAACCATTTTCTAACATATAATGATTATAATTCTTGACAAGGATTAATAATAATTATAAAAATAATACCCCTATCTAAGATCAATTAGATTCACAGGGGTTAATGGTAGAGAGTGGGTTTCTTTCTAGAATCCTTAATTCAAGAACTGACAAAACTAAAATACTCATCTTAAACAACTTTCAGGTCTGTTGTAACGGTTAGCTAGACTCATGACAAAGAGATAAAATTGAAAATTTTGTAAAAGAATTATTGTAAGCTTAATAGTTTTTGACATTTGTATTAAATTTAAATGATATTTATTTCCCAATTCTGTTGTCTTTTGTACATACTGCTTCATCTAAAGAATTAGATGATTTACAGACTGGCCATCGAACAAATTTGATGTATTTTGACAAAATGAAATTCAGCCAAACAACACTTCAATTCAATGATTATGTAGATTGTGAGATCAAAGAGACAGCACAATTTGCAAGACAACTGTTGTACAGGGATTATTACCACCCTTGTTCAAGCTTCTTTGATGGCCCATGGAATTTTATAACTTTAAATGTTTCAAACTAAAATTGCACTATGTAGCATTTGAAATGATGAGCTAAAACAGTCTTTGAAAATATTGAAAGAAAATCTCTTCTTTTTTAACAAAATTAAACCGTAAATAATGGTTTTATGAAAACATTTTTGTTTTAATTTGTAATTTTTTTATGACTCTCTATGGCTCAGTTTTTTTATATCATTTTGCATCTCACCAGATATCATATCTGATCATTTTTAAAGAATTTTGCAAGCAATGTATTATTTTACATCCACTGCATCATACTCTTTTAGTTAGTCAATGAGAGGGCAGATCATGTTGAAATAATGTTGAAAAGACCCCTTTCTTTTTATGGACTTATTAACGGTTTTGTTTTAAATTAATTCTGGACTTTCAAAGGTTGTTTTTTTTTTTATTTTGAGATATAAAATTGCTGTCTTTTACTCAATTTTCAAATTGTTTGTATTGTTTTGCTGATACCCATATGTATATTTTGTTGTTTTTATTTGTTAAGGTTGTGGTTCAGTGAACCTTGCATACAACAACTTTGGACTCAACATAACTGTGTTTCCAACGAACTAGAAGATAATCCCCTAATTTTTGCCTTCTTTAACTGTATTAAAAAAACCTTGAAATAAAAGTTACAAACTCATTCTGGGAAAAACAAGTACTCAAATGCACTTTGACTTGGCTTAAAATTCTGACGCCAGCGAGTTCTTTCTTTGAATTAGTCAAGGTCACAACAACCAAGGCAAAAAAAAGAGATGGGGGAGGGGGGAATGTATGTGTGTGTGTGGTGGCGGGGTTGGAAGGGCATCATGGGGCAAGGAACTGGTGAGTCATGGATCATACTTCAATATGCATATCATTATGTTTATTTACTAGACTGAGAGTGTGTTAGACAGTTGCTGTAAGTGTACCTAAGTGTACGGAATTATTTTTCTTGTTTCATAATAACATTGGCTTCAACAAACGTTGGATCTAACAAACTTTTCAACTACAAGAACAAGATCGTTCATTGGATGCAAGGTTTACTGTATTCTGTATGTAGCACAAGCAAAAATATTGAATTAATAATTTTTTAAAGTGTTCAATCCAAATTGTAAACCTGTCCATAGAAATGGTAATAATCAAAAATTACTGTGTTGTCGTTTTGAACCTTTGGCATGTTATGTCAAGTAAAAAAATGTCTTAATTCTATTAATTTTAAATCTAATATTGCTTTTTTTTATCAATTCAAATTTTTTTGTGTTTACATTTTCAGGTTCTCTTTGTTTTGGTGGCACTTGTGTGGAGCTATGTTTTTGCAGCAGGGAGATTTGCATCAGATAAATACATGATCAGCAAGGATCTGTGATTCTTTTGAATACAAATTTGTGTAACTTATATATTTTTTGGTTAGTATAATGAAAATCTTAGGCTATGAATTTTGATTTTCTGAAAATCTAACAAGGATATCTTTAACTTGTGAGGTTAGAGCACAAAGATGAATGACGCATGAGGAATCTAATACATAAGCTTTTTCTAGTGAAAAACAGTGTTAGATTTAGAATTAATCTCATTTAACAAAGGCCTTAAGTGTATTGCTATCAAACTTGTGACATTCTTTGGACTTCAAGACTGATTTTATCATTTGAGCGATGGAGGTTTGCAGTGAAAACCATGCGATGCTTTGTAATTTTGACGTGCTATCTCTCCTAAGAGACATTCAGGCAGGACGTGGCCAGAAAAAACCAAACAAGCATCAGACAAACTTGGCCACTATCACCTATGAGACAATTCAATGTCTTGAAAAGAGTTGGCCATGTGCAGGCCACACAGCTGAAGGAGTGGCTGCTGCCATGGAAGCCCTAGCTCCATTTGGTCTGACTCCAGCTGAAAAACTTCAGCTTATCAATCACCGTCCTAGCACAGCAGTGGAAATCCAGCTGATGGTGGAGGAGAGTGAGGAGCGACTCACAGAGGAGCAAGTGGAGGAACTGCTAGAGGTCCTTGCCACACATCTGCCTCAGGAGATAGATGATCAAGGTCAGGAAGGAGAGGATATGGAGATTAAGGAGGGAGATTCTTGAGACCTACACAAAAGGATCAATGTCTTCAAAATGAAAATTTGACTTGATGTATTGCAGCAAGAGCAGTGGCTTTCAAAGGAAGTTTATGAGCCTATTTCTTGTATTGTTAGAGGGAATATCTTATGAAAAATTTTTATTTTGATTTGTACTTTTTATATAATTCCAATAAAGCAATTTGAGAAAGAGTTTCTTTGTGAGAAAAAAATTATTTTATATTTGATAATAGTTGCATTTGTCTTGTGCCCAAAATATTCCCTTGATGAGATGTGCAAGAACTTATGTTCATATACTTATTAAGAGAGAATACTTTTTTACATCTTTCTTACCGTTCTGAAGATTCTTTTCATTCTGTTATTATGGTTTTTTTTTCGTTTTTTTTTTCATCTCATTTTTTCAGTGAGTAATGACTCTCTTTTGTCACAAATTTACAGTTGTGAACCTTTGCTGTACTTCCTTTTTTCAAGAATTATAAATTAAAGTAAAAAATATTGTCAGATGTAGTTTATCAAGATAACATCAGCCTGGTAAATGCTACTTGTGCAGCCATGCAGAGGGAATCTTGAAATCATAGCAAGAATATATATATGTATTTCTCTTTTTCATTTGTTCTCTTTTCCTCTTTTTCTCTCATGGCACTAGTGACTGGGCATATATACCATAGTCCGAAGAACACCTTTTCACTGTTGTGCATGATTTAATTGTCAATAGGCATTGCCTTCAATAAGTATGCTTTTTTTTTAGCCTAAAGCGTAGTTAAGATAAACAATTTTTACATCAGCAATGTGAAGAATTAAGGACTGAACTGTTTAGAGGAATGCTGTATAGCTATAACTCTATTACTGAAAATGTGTTTAAAAAAACTCACATCTTTTAAAATGAGTTTTTTAATGACAAATAACTTATCCATTGAAGTGTTAATAGTAAGCCCTACTGGAAAACAGCTTCATGTGTATCTGTACTGTATTTATCTGTTTAAGATTTTTCTCAATTCATAATGTAAGGAGGTAGACTCCTGCTAAAATTCCAAAGACAGTGACAGGAATGCATATAATGAGCGTTCAAAAAGGGTTGAGATTTTTTTAACAAAATTTCATATATTACAAGTGTATTTTGATTACGAAAATTTTATCTTGGGCCTTTTAAATATGTGTAAGTCCATTTGCTTATCTGTTAAAGTTTCTACATTTGGCACTGATTAAAATATAAAGTGGTTTGATAATGTAGTGTCTTTAATTTGTAGATTATAACATAAGTAAAAAGTAAAATTCATTTATGATCTCTAATTTTGTATCTTTTACTCTCAAAATTCCATGCAAATAAAAGCAAGAGAGCTTTAAAATGGCAGATTTGTGTCTTAGATTTTGTTCTGTGTTCAGCTTAAATGTTTTACTTAATTAATGTACTTCGCGTCATGTGAATCTTTTTTTTTTATCTTTTACAATCTCTGCTTCTTTATAAAAAAAAACAAAGGTTTTGTTATGTTTCTTCATCTATTTATTTTGTCAATATTGATTGTTTGATTTACGCAGATGAAATATCAAATGAGATTACCGAAGTAATAAGGTTTTAAAATTTAAAACCTAATTATTAAATCTCTCTTTGGGAAGGGAATGGGTGTTGATGTGATTATAACAGTATAAGTTGGGGGTTGAATATCACTAGTGTTAAACAAGCATTTTTTTAGACAAGTTACTTTCACCCAAAGCCACAAATGATGCAAGCCAACCATAAGTTAGGTCCAGATCTAGACACACACAGCCTCCATCCCACCCATGCCTACACATCCTTCTTTGCTGATTTGTTACTGTCACAACCGCGCAAGAACACACCAACTTAGCTAGGCTTTGTTAAACATGCTATTATACTGACTGTATTGGGTTTACAAACAAGAGAGCTATAATAAAATAATAATTATCCCGCCCACGCATCCCCATTTTATGTGTTTCACCTTTTCCCATCAACCACCAGATGTTGACTTAAAGCGAAAATGTCCCCTAAGCCGTTGACTTTATCAGAAAATCAGTTACTTAAACAAAGAAGGTAAAAAACTGGACTGCAGCATTGTGTCGATTTCAAGCGAGAGTTGACTTTAAAAGAGTTGATTTCAAGCGGATTTCACTGTACTTATTCATAATAATATTATGAGGAAATAAGGTGAATTAAAACTATATTTATTAAAGAAAATGTAGGTAGTCAAAGGTAGTATGAAATTGCAATTGCAGCTACCTTTAGGGAATCTAATTTTAAAACTATACATCATAAAACATTCATTCTGTAACATGCAAGGAACAGACTAAATTTTCTTTTAGGAAATTAAAAATAAAAAGAAATACATGTAAATCACTTTTTATTGACATGAAGTTTAGAAAAAAAATACATTTTTGACACTTTGTAACACAGGATGCAGAAAAAGCAGTTTTCATAAAGTTAAAGAAATCAATTTATACAAAAGATTAACAATGAGGTCTACACACAATGTGAGCATATCTTCTCTTCCTTTCTTTGAGAAAGATACGACTTTGTTTTAGTTTCCTGAGAAATCTTATACAGAGATAAAGAAGTTTTGATAGGGGAGGAAAAAGGCAAATATTTCTACTAGTACTAGCTAAGAGGAAAAGCTTTTTTGAGCTACGCTGGCCTATTTTTTCTACCAAAAAGCTGAGGGGTAGAAAAATACAGTATGAGTTAATAACTTGATTTGGAGATGAGACAGGCTTTCCTCAAAATAAAGTAAATGAGAGGGGGAAAGGCAGATTTTAAAGATATAGGAGGTTAAGTGTGACAAACGAGTTGAGACAGGGGTTGAGCATTTGCCTTTTTCCAGGAGAGGATGAGATGAGAAAAGAAATTAGTGAAGGGTAGTAGCAACAATTTGACTAACTAGTCTGCCATTTTGAATAAAACAGAATTGTGATTGTTCATAATAGTTAATACACTGACAAAAGTATACTATTCTATTTTAAAAGGGCAGTTGCATAAATAGGACAGCAGAGTGAAAAAAAGACAAATCTCTGTAATTGACAAAAAAGGCAAAGCAGATGGCAGGGAAGCAAAAGGAGTTGTGTGAAAGAGCAATTTCACAGAGGCGGAAAATAGTGTGGAGTCATTCGGGGAGGGTGATCTTAACAATTGCTGAATTGTCTAAAATCTATTTTATTTATCCATTCTACTATATATATACCCCGCAGGTTATATTATTTTTTTCAAGACAAGCTTTATACAAATATAAGAGCTAAATGTTTGGGTTTTTTTCTTGTAATAAGTATGTCAGAAAAGGCAAAACAAAAATTGAATGTGCTCTCTGAAGAAAAACATTTTGTGTAATATATAGTTAAAACTATATTTCTCATAATGTACATAGACCAAATTTTTGGTACCATTTTAAGTTTTTAAAGACAAAATATAGCTGTTGATTTCAAGAAAAATATAAACAAATACAAAGCAGCAAAACTAATGTGTTTACATTGAAAAGAAACTGAATTCATATGAAAACATATATATGTCTAATAAATCACACCAGAATGAAAGAGTATCTTAAGATATATAATATTGTTTGGAAAAAACCCTCATCATGAGTAAAACATGTTGGATTTACATTACTATTTATTAAACATGAAATAAAAACCTTTGAATAACTAACAACAATAAAATACATAGATGGTTTGCCTTATTTATTGATTAAATAAAGTTTTAAAAGCCTATCTCACAATTTATCTGTAAATCCACTAATCAATAAGTGGATTTTAAGAATTTATCTACTTTTCACTTATGAAAATGTTGATTAAATTTTAAGGCAGCAGTATTTTAATGACATTCTAGAACTTATATTCATACATGAGTTGATCAATTAGTTTGGTTGTTTTGTATAATTGGGATATATAAAACACATAATCTATGAATAAAATCACAACCTCGAAATGACCAAATGATTGAAATGGTATATCATTATCACAGTTCTACTAAATCATTCCATATTTTTTTTTAATACCTCATACAAGAAAAACAAACAAACAAAAAAAACTAAATGCAATCCAAAAATCTATGCAAACTCAAACAGCAGCTATTCCATACAGGTATAGAGAATCATTTTAAGAGTAAACATGCCAATTTTCAATGACTTACATCTGCTGATAAAGTAAAATAAGACTGCATAACTAACATACAGCAGTTTTCTCCATTGTACTGGGCATGACATACCAACCAGCAGTTCAGGGGTTTAGCATTAAAATCTGATCTTCCTTCCATCAGACTAAAGAAAATGGCAGCTCTAATCTACCCTAATTATCAATATGTCTATAAGCTATCTCTAGGTTTGCAAATTTCATATTGTTGTCTTAGATCTGATCTAGAGGTAGTGTTGACATTATGAAACTATGGTATCCAGCTTTTGTGAATCTAGATGCGGGCATTAGGAGCATAGTTTTGTATGATATGATATTTTTAGTTTAATAGTTAAAATTCCTCTAGAGACTGCAAAAAGTGTATATCTGTAGTGCAGCAAAAATCGTAGTTCATATTGAAAAATAAGAAATAGTCACATCTTGCCTCTTGAAAAATTTGATTGAAAACTGTGTGTTAAAAATAAGAGGGCCAGTTCAAATTACATTGCCAGATATGTCTTTTCTATGTATTGATGGTCATAAACAGACAATTTTTTCCGAAGAATGATGTACTCATTGTAAGGCCGGTAAATTGGACAAAGGTCAGGATATCAACATACTTGATCGTTGGGACCACATAAAAAGGAATCATTTTTAAAAGACTGTCAAAAACCAATTTCTTTCTTAAATAGACTTAAATTCAAGTGATTTACATCTGATTTGCCTGGATGCCTCACATTTGATAAAAAAGTAGCCTTGATATTTTTTCTTTCTAATTCTGAATTTAAAAAAAAACAGGAAAAGCTGTAAACATCATTTCTTAGAGATTTCTAACAATACAGGCTTTGTAGTGATCAAGTTATGTTGCAATTTTTTATATACTTTTGACCTGATATATCACATTGTGGTGTAAACTTTAAAAAAAAATGAAAATATTATATTTTAAGCATTTAGATAGTACAACTTTGTAGACATAGAAAAATACGATGATGATTATTTCAACATATATGAGCAAATGTAGAATGGTCAATAAATAAAGTATAAATATTTTTATAAATGGTTACAGTAACCTTATGCAATAACAGAATTACATTGGAAATAGAGAGAAAAGTAAGTAACATTTGTTGCAGTAAAGGTTAAGAAACAAAAATTGACAAAGTATAATAAGCTTCATTCTGCTTATAAGATTTGCATGATCCAATTCAGATCCCTTTTTCCATCTCTCTATACTACTTTTCTCCAGATGTCTCACTCAAATCAATGAATATAAAAGTTAAGCACAGGAAAAAAAGAAAGTGAGAGGGTGTGTGTGCTTAAGCAAAGAAGATACTTTCTTAAAACATAAAACATGAACATTTCAAAGGCCCCAAAAAGTCTATTAACACTTCATATTGTAAAAAATGCATTCATTAAATGTTTGTAAAAGTGTAAAAATTTCTTAAGAACCAGAAAATTAAGAATGCATATTATGCCAATCTGTGTTTTCAGCAAGAGAATCTCGACAGCAACTGAGCAAAAAGGCAATGTGAAGGGTCCTGAAATTTTTTAAATTCGCCCAGCATTTCATTTAACCTACATCCTGAACCGAAACGAGCTGAGAAAAAAAAATAAAATAATATTATTGGCAGTGCAGGATAATTGTATTTTGAAATAACACAACATTCAGAAGTTTTAAAAATCTGTGAAATATTGCAAAAGAAAAATAAATCTATGTAAAATCTATAAAATATTTAACAACAAGATTCAAATGAAGTTCTAGCATACTATAAATACTGCTTTTTTTGCATAGCCAATAGAGTAGTAACCCAAATTACACACAGGTTATGACTCAAGAAATGCTTGAATCATCATGTATGATTATAACCCACACAATAACTAGTGCTGTTCATCAACAGGTTTGATTGGATCATATGCAGTCTGCTTCTAACCTAAGACTTACATGAACAAAAAATTTCAGTTATATGGATTGCGACTGAAAGAATCACTCTAAATTTACAATGGCATTTGTATGACGGAAGACCAACCTATACTACAAAGTGAAAAGTGTATTCACACCAAGTGATGATACATGATTAAATCTTTTTCTGCACAGCTAAATATTAAACAAAAAAGAGAATTTTAAATAGCATTTTTTTTACAAAAATAATGCACTACAGAAGAGGTACTTCAATAATGCTATAAGTGTGACATAATTCTAAAAATTAGCATTTTAATTAAGTGAAACCTTACTTCACAAAATCTGGGGCTTTGGAAATGACATGTTCAAATTCTGCAAATGACAGGGTCTTGTCATCATCAAGATCTGCTTCTTCCATTATCTGCATAAATCAATCAAGGAATATAGTATAGCACAATATAATTGCATGAGGAAATGAGTAAGAAAATAACTCCAAGTCGCAAAAGTGAAAAATAAATAATTACTTGGTAAGAAAAAGTATGCAATTAAAACAATTTGACAATGTAGGCCCTATTTTAAATGAAGGATCTAAAAATTAGTATAAGCAAAAATTTAAAACTGTTTTAAGCACCACCTAGTGGGGTATACTGTCCCCATTAATTGCCTAATTGTGAAATCAATTCTAATATGAATGTATAGAAAGTCTACGCAGATGATGATGTGACCACAACATTGTTTCAATAAAAGATTGATAAGTTGCATCTTCCTTTTGTCCTTAAATGCAGGCGCACTTTTGTGTTTTGAACATGTAGTACTTAAGTTAACAAAAAATGCAATAGATCTACAAATAAAGGAAATATGTTTTAGTATATTAAAAATAAAAAAGCACAAAACTACAACTAAATGAACGATGAGAAAGTGACACAAGTTGTATGGAATAACTTCAGGTATCACTGTAACCAATTGTTACTCTTAAATATTTGTATGTCACTTCATTACTCACTCAACCTTTTTTATCATTAGTTTCGTGTCAATCTTTTCTTTAGTATTTTTATTTTTCGCCATTCAAAAAGACGCCACACTGCTATTTGCTTTAGCGCTCAAATCAGGAGTGTAATTTTGGGGAGGGGGATTTTTTGCACCTCAGAGATAAACATGTGTGCTTGGATCATAACCATCTTCTAAATAGATGGCAAAATGTGGGCAAAAATTTTTCATGTCGTAAGAAAAAATGAGACAATGGTGAGCATGCAAACAGTTTCAGTAACTTGAATACCACATGCTGGATATATTGGCAACTTGACACAATTTTTTTTATATTCTGCTAAATGGTGAAAATCGTTACTGATTCTATATATAGCACTTTTTTTTTTTTTTTTTATTTCAATTAGAAAATCAAATGAAAATTCTAGTTTAAGAGAAAGTAAAGGACAGTTTCAGTAACTTGAATACCACATGCTGGATATATTGGCGACTTGAACACAATTTTTTTTTATATTCTGCTAAATGGTGAAGATTGTTACTGATTCTATATATAGCACGTTTTTTTTTTTATTTCAATTAGAAAATCAAATGAAAATTCTAGTTTAAGAAAAAGTAAAGGAAAATAAATTAAAAGTTAAAATTTGTAAGTAACAAAAACATACATTGAAGATCTACAATTTAAATTGCTGAAAAATGAAGCTGTTACCATTTTATATTTAGGAGGTGATGTGCAGAAAAAAATGTATGTATTTACCATAAATAATTAAGGTGTTAATGTTAAATGGTCCAAAAATGTCTCATTTCTTGAGCAAAGAAATTATGTTTTGAGAAAATTTTTTTGTAGAATGGTCACAATATTGCAGATCAACTCTGAGTCTCCCATTTTAGCACATAGAGCTTGCTTTTTCTTCATGTTGGGAGATGAGGTTTATTGATATTTGGGGCATTGCCAATACAACAGTATACTACAAGGGAAAGCTAAGTCCGGAAGAATTAAAATTTTATCACAGCCACATTTTTTTCTTAACCTGTGTCAATTTTGAGCAGTTTAAGTTGCTAATGTTGTTAAAAAAAAAGCTAGTCCAGATATTATTCATAGAGGTCAGTTTAAAGCTTGAAAAAAAAATGAAATCTACTCCTGCTCTAGCACTACAACTAATTTAAAAAAAAATGAACTTAATATGAGCTTCGAATAATGATTACAGCAGAGTTTGAAAGCAATTGAAAAGATATTACGAATATCCCAATAGAGGTGAGGCAAATAGAAGCATTGAAGGATGATTTCAGATTGCCCTATGTCACACAGGTGGGGATGATAAAATTTCCTATTCATTTTCTTGATGCTTTGTATGTAAATGTGTACATGTGTAAAGTATTATGATGTTTTTGTGCATTTAGACAGTAGTTAACACTTTTCACTGATTATGCTATGAGCTACTCTATACAACAGAGTAAAAAAAATATTGGTAGGTATGAGGAAATGCATTTGAGACTTCATCATCTTGCCTTCAAAATAAAAAACAAAACAAATAAACAAAAAAGTTAAGTCAAAACTTGACATTACTGTTACTGGCCTAATTCATTCATTTGAATTAAGTAAAAATGGGAAACACAGCCATTGTATTAAAATGTTTTTCTCTTTTAAATGAAGAAAAAGTGGAACTTTAAATTAAAATTCATTGTTCTCAAACAAATCAAGAGATCAGTGTATTAACTTTGGTTCATTTCATAAAATGTGTTTACATCTACTTACATTTTCAATGAGTTGCTGCATATCAGCTTCACTTAGTTGGTTTGCTCCTGTAAGCTTTTCAATCACATTTTGCAGATCAGTATCAGAGATGAGATCATCTCCATCAAAATCTGTTAAAATCAACACAATACATGTATGTCAAATGATATAAAGAAAAAAAAAAAGTAATCTTAAGTGCCTTCAAGTCAAAATTTGATTTTAATTTTGAACTCACACATGTTGGTTAGAAGTTTGAATCATATTTAGCCTGTTGTTGCTCTTGTGTTCAACAACTTGTGTAATGAGTAAGCTGCATCTTTTTCAAACATTGTACCTATCAAAAGTATAAAAAGAATTAATTCAAGAAAACAAATGTAAAGTAGAAGAGCTGTGGAAATGATTTTTTCTAGAACTATACTTCAATTTAAATATTTTTCCACATCACAGTATAAAATTTCAACACTTACTTCCCATCATACAAACAGAATCTTTCTGAAAGGTGCACCTAACTTAATTGGATCTAATATAATAAAAAAGGTCCCATAATAAGATCAAATCAACTTGTTTTTTTTTAAATTTGCTATTGAGATCAATCATTGTAATGTAGCAAATGCATCATTAGAATAGAATGAGCCAAAGATAACTTTTGTTTTAACCTATAACATACACCTAATGGTCTCAATTTGTTTTAAAGTCATATTTACCATAAACTCTAAAGGCATATTCCACTTTTACGTTTTTGGGAGCTCCATCGCTGAAAACAGACATCATGTCTAAGAAATCTTCAAAGGTCATACCATCTCCAGAGGAAGAGAAGACCTTACATATTTGGTCTCGGAAGGGGTTAACCTAGGGAAAAATTAAATGTTTCTATTGTTGTAAAAGATTATTTGAAATCTGTTAGATTACTTCCGCTCTTCTCTTTCTCCTTCATGGCTAAAGAGTTTCGTTGTTTTTTAATTTACCAAAAGCTAGGAATCAATAAAAAATAAACATTAAACCAACTCCAAAGAGGTCAGATTAATCCAGTTTTACATTCCATTCAAAGATATTGATAACGATAAGAAAGCATTTTTCTTTTATTTTAATTGATGAAAATGACATAAAATACTTGAATTAATATAAAGAGTTCTTTAATTGCCTTACTTTTGAAATGATGAGAGAAAGAACTAAATGTTCTGCTGTTAACAGAGTTTTTTCCATAAATTTCAAATACAATACTTGTTTAACTGACACCAAAAAAAGTCTTACTTTTCTCACACATGGGAAGTATGTATATTTTCTCATGTTATCTTTTGGAGATGATTGAGTAAAAAAAAAAAACGCCTCTAACTAGTAGCACCTATATGAAAATATAGAAATGCTCATGAGGTGATCATTGTATCAGTCACATTTTAAGATTTTCTTTTCACCATTACTGACCTTTAACTCTGGCATTTCTGTTATTTTTGACATTGGAAGCTTCACATTTTTGTTTGCTTCTACTAAGCCTGGAGCTAGGGACTTAAAACGTTTGAAGACACTGTGGGGAAAAAAAAGATTGCATTAAGCCACTGCAATATCTGAGAACATTTTATTTTCACCACTTGCTCACATTCTAGTTTGTTATATCACATTCACAGTGCACCACAATTTTAAGAACTGAAATTGTTAAAAAACAAAAGTTTGACATAAATTTGAAATGATTAGCAAAGAAGTTTGTTTATCTTTATGTATTATTTTTAGATTTTGTAATAAAAAATATTTACAAAAATTGAGAGAAATTAGAAGTCATCAGATTTAGTTGTTTTTTGTTTTTTTAATTGGCTCCAGCAATCACAAAAATTATCCTTTCAAAAAAAATAATAATAGTTCTGAAATTCAATTCAGTTATTATTGATCTTAGAAAATTATACAGTGGATGTAACCAGGTGCTTGAATCTATCATTTTATCCTAATTGAATCCAAAGTCTTGTTGAACACAGGTTGACATTTCAATTTTTATTTTGGCTTAAATTTTTTACCTGAAAACTGGTAAGAGATAAATAAGAAAATGTTATCCATATATATATATATATAAGGTTTTTTCACCAAAGCCAAAGAGGGAAAAAAATTGTACATGATAAATCAAAGGTCTCCTTGGGTCTGTGTTTGCATTGAAATCTAACTATTTTAATGAAAATTTCAAGATCATATAGGCCTATATTGATCTATTTACAATAGCTGCCGTTCTCTGTATGAGCATACCCCATGGAGTTTTTAGAAATGAAACTCTGGAGAAATATATAATCTACTCTTAAAATGTTGTTTGAAACAATTGTTTCAAATCGATCTGGCCTTTGAATTTCATGCATTCCCTGTTAAAAAGGGAGACAATAGCATAAAGTTAGAATCTTTAACTGCAGTTATCTCCAGGAAAAATTGTCGATGAACACATGAATAATAAGGCTTAGGAATTATAACTGCTATTTAGTGAAATTATACTTACTGCAATATTTCTTTCTTTGAGAGATATGTCAAAGTCTGAGAATTAAGGAAATAAAAATGATAAGATTAAAAAAAAATATGTTAAAACTTACAACTCTTCAGTTTATGTGAAATCTTGTTCCTGGCAGCACCAAAGTTCTACGATATTTTGTCATGAATTCATATTCCAGTTTAATTAATTATATATATTAAAAAAATGTATTGTACCTCTGAAAAAGTCATGGACCTGTCAACATTGTAAAGCCTTAAAGAAAAAATATTATATTTAATTTCAACAAGATCAGTTGAAAGCTTGAAAAAAACTTGAACAACAAGTGGCATGATTAAGTTCCAGAAAGATACTTTTTTCTATTCGTCATCAACAGCTTGATGATGTGGACACGAATTTTAAAAATTAACTTAGCTTCTAAAGAAAGGCAGTTCAATAGTGTGATCAAATCTCACTAACTTGATCCAAGTGTGAGAAGCTGCATTGGAGTAGACAATCTAGAACTAGATAGATCTATATTTACAGTTGCCTTGTCCAGTTGGAAGAAAGAAATCGGGGAAAGACTATGCTTTAGTCCACCTCTACATCATCAGAGATTCAAATGTGGACAATAGGCCTACAATTTATAAGCAACTTGGTAAAAATGGAAAGATCCTTGCCCTTAAACTTTCTAATGCCACAAATATCTCATCAGAAGTTTACATCTTTAAATCTAAGTGCAGTAAATTATCATCGGTAACCGTGGTACTCAGATTCAGAACTTGCTTAAAATCTTGCCACAACTATAGATCTAGATCTCCAGATACTGAATCGCAGATTTATGTAATTGTACTTGTAGATCGTTGATTCTTTAAGTTTAAAAAATAATCAGATTTAAATTTATTTCAAACATTTATAGAACTTTAGACTCTGGATCCACTGGAAATTTTGGCCCTAAAGACAGTCCTTAGTACGAACCTGATAATCATCCAGTTCCTCCTCGGTGAACACACTCTGAGATCCACCCATGCTTCGAAACCTAATGATATAGATCTAAATCTAATTCAGATTAGATCTTGGCGTCTAGATCAGTTGAAAACTAGACAGAAGTCTATCTGTAAATTTAGAAGTGGGATATTGGTCCTAAATTTGTCGACAATGATCCTAGTGCTGAGTTCACAACATTACTTTCTCAAGCAGTCTTACGAAGTGCGAATGCAGTTTCCGGATGTTTATTTTTTTTTTGTATAAGGCATGACGTGACTTTTCAATAAGTTCGCAGAATTAGGAACTTATAGTTTACTCCTAAGTAGTAGGATTACTACTACTACTACTACTACTACTACTACTACTACTACTACTACTACTACTACTACTACTACTACTGCTGCTGCTGCTGCTGCTGCTGCTGCTGCTGCTGCTACTACTACCACCACCATCACCATCACTACTACTACTACTACTACTACTACTACTACTACTACTACTACTACTACTACTACTACTACTACTACTACTACTACTACTACTACTACTACTACTATCACCACTTCTGCTACTAATTACTATTAACGAGTCAGAAGATGGTATCTTCCTCCACACCAGAAGCAACGGCAACCTGTTCAACCTATCGCGTCTCAGAGCAAAGACAAAGGTGCATGGAGTGCTCATCAGAGAGATGCTTTTTGCTGACGATGCCGCCCTCGCCACGCACTCCGAGGAAGCTCTTCAGCGACTCATCTCGCGCTTCGCAGACGCATACAGAGAGTTCTCCCTCTCCATCAGCCTGAAGAACACCAACATCATGAGCCAACACGTCGACACGATCCCAACCACACCATCGACGGACAGATCCTGGAAGTTGTCGACAAATTCACCTACATTGGTTTCACAATCTCCAAAAACCTGTCCCTGGACGCAGGGCTAAACGTCAGGATAGGCAAAGCACCCACTACCATGGCTCGTTTATCAAAGAGAGTGTGGGACAGCACAATGTTAACACTTAACACCAAGATGAGAAAGTACCAGGTATGTGTGCTGAGCACGCTTCTCAACGACAGTGAGTCATGGGCTTTGCTTTGTATTCGCACCAAGGGCGAAGACTGTACACCTTCCATATGCGAAACCTCCGTCGTCTCATAGGCATCGCTTGGCAAGATTGGGTTACAAACACCAGCGATTTACTCAGGCAGGTAACCCAAGCATGTTTACTATCCTTTCCCAAAGACGCCTGCTTTGCTTTGGTCATGTGTGTCGGATGGAGGACAGTCGCATCCCAAAGGACTTCCTGTACGGCGAGCTCGCATCCGGTTCACTACTACTGCTGCTGCAGCTGCTGCTGCTGCTACTGCTACTACTACTACTACTACTACTACTACTACTACTACTACTACTACTACTACTACTACTACTACTACCACTACCGCTACTACTACTACTACTACTACTACTACTACTACTACTACTACTACTACTACTACTACCACTACTACTACTAATACTACTACTACCACTACTACTACAATCACTACTGCTACTGTTGCCACTAATATAAGTATAATACTATTAATAGGCCCTATTAAAATAAAATCATCAAATCTTTTCTTTGCTTGACTCTATTTGGACTATTTTGTGTGTAAACTTTAGATCTATAAAGACTTCTCTACCTTGAAATCACTTTTTTTTCCTTAATGGATTGCTGGTTAATGGTGTTATTGTTGTTGTCGCTCTATGTCTTTATGGTTGTTGTTGTTGTTGTTGTTGTTGTTTTTGTTGTTGTTGTTGTTGTTGTTGCTCTTTTTTCTGATGCTGTGGTGATGAGGATGATTAATAGTCACAGTATTAATATATACCAGGTCTAAAGGAACCACAACTCTCTGGACTTCATGTAAACAATATGAAGATATCACCGTGGAAGTCATTAGAAACCTGTATCCACACATTTCCCTCATCTCACTTTCTTTTTTCCTCATTTTTTTGTATGATTTTTTCCCCTTGAACTAAGATACTCTGTGGCGATAATTTCCCCACATTTGATAATGTTCTTCGAAGCTTCAGAAAATTGCCCTGAGGGAAAACTAAAAACACTAATTTCATTATCAATTTTAAGATTGCACTAGGTATATTTTTCTTCAATTTATCTTCGGAGTATAAGAGGTTCTACAACCTGTCCCTCACCCCCCGCTCCCCTCTACGACCTAAATAGTTCAGGATCATAAAATGGCTTTAATAAAAACTTGAAATGTGTTTGAATACCTCCAGCAATGATACAATTAAAATTACTACATCTCAAAATGTTAACTGTGAGCGGTCAAGTCAAGCATGATCAATGGATAACTGCAGAGGGAGTGTATAGTTATTCCCAAAAAGCAGAATTCGAAACACACCAATCAGTTTAAACCAAGACCACTTCAATCACAAAGCAAGAGGTTGGCCTAAGTTTAAACCAAGACCACTTCAATCACAAAGCAAGAGGTTGACCTAAGTCGCTCTATTCCACAAGGGAGTGCTTAGGCCTAACTGTTAGAGTAAAAAAAAAAAGATATCCAAAGGTCTTGGGATGGCTGCACAAAATAAATGTACTCCAAGGAGCCTGGAAAAATGTGGAGATCACTGACCGATAGATGTTGAAGAAGGAGTGTATTATTACCAAAGAACACAGTTTGAAACCAGGTTCGACCGACCATTATCGCTGCTCCATGTAGAAGATGAAATATAATATATATATATATATATATATATATATATATATATATATATATATATATATATATCTTCTAAGTCATGGCATCACGTTAAGTAAAATACCTGATGGGAAATGGTTTGTAATACCTCTGTCCAAAAGAGAGGCGTTCTTTGTGTTTCAAATTGCTTGAGGCACCCAGCAAAAATTTGGAAAGCAATGCACAGCGCCAAATTAGTGAAAATACTGAACTTGATGTTGCTGAATTACTGTCATTACTTATGTTATTGTTGCGGCCCACAGAAACCTTAATTGTATTATTACAATACACCACTTTTTCATAGAAATAAAACTAATTTAGGATTTTCTGAGAACTTGCCATTTATTCAGATTTCAACAAACGGTGAAAATCCAATTAAATTTAGAGACTATTTGTCTTCAAGTCTCTAACTGTTGTTTCAATAGACTTCTTAATGTCCAGTTACAGAAATCATTAATTTCATTTCATTTCTTTCCGAGACATCTGTTGCTTATTGAGAAAACATTATTAGCATCCTTTTTATCTTTTCATGGAAATTTTCCTACCAATAAATTTTCTGCATGTAAAATGGACATTTTCCATAGCATTGTACATATCTTGTTCACATCCACTTTAGATCTTATTAACACCAGTTCTCATCTTTAATCTGAATTTATGTGTTAAAGCTCATTTGTCCTGTTTTTGTATAGTGAATCTCGATTCACGTGGGTGTTGTTATCTTAGGTTTTCATATCTTTTAAGTTGATTGAATGAACATTCTCTCTCTCTCTCTCTCTCTCTCTCTCTCTCTCTCTCTCTCTCTCTCTCTCTCTCTCTCTCTCTTTCTCTCGCTCTCTCTCTCTTTCTCTCGCTCTCTCTCTCTCTTTCTCTCGCTCTCTCTCTCTCTTTCTCTCTCTCTCTCTCTCTCTCTCTCTCTCTCTCTCTCTCTCTCTCTCTCTCTCTCTCTCTCTCTCTCTCTCTCTCTTTCTCTTGCTATTTTGTTGCCGCCCCACCCATTCTCTTTTCAGTTTTTCTATCTATTCATCTATCTATATACCTTTCTATCTATCTATTTTATTTGTATTTATATATCTTCTTGATATATTTTTGTTGTGTGTCTTATTTTTTCCTTTCTTTCAGTTTGCATACAACTACCTATATGTCCATATATTTATCTATATTTGTTTGGCTATCTATCTGTCTTCCTCTCTCTCTCTCTCTCTCTCTCTCTCTCTCTCTCTCTCTCTCTCTCTCTCTCTCTCTCTCTCTCTCTCTCTCTCTCTCTCTCTCTCTCTCTCTCTCTCTTTGCCCCTGTTTTTGTCTGTCTAATATCAGTTATTTCTTCATGTACTCATTTGTGTATCGAATTATCTATTTTTCTTATTACCAACTATAATTTCTTTCCAATAGAGTTCATGAACGTTGAAAGCGGTGTAATTCTTTCCCTGAGGCACGAAACTTTATTTATTAAACCCCTAGTGTTAGATAAATCAGCGATTTAGCAAGATAAGGTAAAACATCATAATAATGTTTTAAAAAATAGCGTGGAGCACCGCTGGACAACTTTCTTTCAAATAATGTCATGTAACCCTGAGCAATCAACTGTTTTTACATGCTGAGTACTTTCCTAAATTTTCTGCTTTTCTCTTTCTTGCATTTGTAGACTTTATTAACTTTGGCATAGCCTCTACGATTTTTATGGAACCTTCACTTTCTTTTTATTAAAAGAAAAATACAACGAAAAATAAATAAATGTTAATGTTCATCTTGAAGTGGTGTCCTGTAAGTTTTATCCATATTATATCATTTTAAATTTGTATGTTACTAGAGCTCAAAGTAATTTAGCAACAATTATCAGTGCAATACTTAGGATCGGAATCTTTAAGGGAAAACGATATTTAATGGCGCAAAAATAATAAAGCAGGAGACTTGGTTGATCCTTTGATTAAAAAAAAAAAAAACATTGGCGTGCCATCGAAAATAAAGAATTTTTTCAATATTTTTTTAGTTGCCTATGAATCCCATAATAAATGGAGCGTGGAAGAGGGCCCATCTCTGGGTTTTATTTTTACGATTTCAAAATCATGCTTCTACTATGAAGCATTCGGTCATTTTTTTTGTTTGTTTGTTTTTTTTTTTTTTGTTTGTTTGTTTTTTGTTCCTACTTATTGTATCACTTTAGAAGTTGTAATTCATAATTGAATATGTTGTTCAAGTACCGCGAATTTTTTTAATTAACGAAAAGATTAGACAAGAGCCAGAAAATAAATAATAAAGAAACATGTTTTTAGACTGAAATTACATATAATTTTACATCATTTTGAACAGACAATCCGTAAATAAGACAATTCTAAAGATAAAAATTATAAAGTTTTGGTACATTCGCATAATATCTCTCTCTAAAAAATGGAAACATTTCAAGAAACAAAAACTTCTTATACTTTGATGAGAACAAAAAAAAAGATCACTCTATAGTCTCATACAAATATATTCTTGATGAGTATTTCTTTAAAAATTACCTCATAGTCCTCTTGGAAATAGTTTCGGTAGCCTTTGTCAGAAAAGTAATCAATTTTTTGTTACTTGTGACTCTTTTGACAGAACACTCAAAAAAGATTCTTTTAAGTATCTCCTTGCTCTATTAAGATTAATAACTCTTAAATCCAATTTATTCTGGGGAGTGAGTACAATCTTAATTTATAAAGTAACATAACATAACTAATCGCCGTTTTCCACGACTTGGTTTCAATGAAGAAGTCCCACACGTCATTAAAGATCCAATGACCATAAACCCTGTAGAATTCAGCGTCTTCCGGTCAAGAGCCGTGCTTCCAGGTCCCGTCAATGATACGGCCCAGTCGTCTGTAAACAAGAAGATGGTATCACATTAACAGATCAAAGCTCTGGTATAAAACAGCTGTACAGTTGTTAATTGTCGAAGAATCAAGGCACATAATTCATATTGCTTGAGAATACAATCACAAAAAGGGTTAAAGAACGCTTTCACTTTTTTTTCACATTAGGCCTATATTGATCATGTCAATAGTAGAGTTCTAGACAGGTAAAATTATAGATGATGATGCTGATGATATTCTTTGTTATAGCTATTACTATACACACATTTTTTAGCATCATCGTCGGTGTTGTAAAGGCATGATTTTTGTGTTCAGCAATTGTGTGCACTACTTTCACCAAGATCATTATGTTTGTTGCCGACGAAAAGTTATATTACATTTTAGAAGAGAAGAATTGAATGATGAAATGCCTGAGCTCATGTATCTAACTTATGGAATAATTGGTGCTCCTTTTTACATTTTTTTTTTATTTCTGATGTATTTTAGAATTTTTACTTCATGCATGGACGTTTTAAGCATATTATTCTCTGCGCCTTCCGATAAAAGTTTTGGTTACGTTTTCTTCCTATGTTAATTTATCCAAATATTATCAATGCAAATAAAGAGATCATTGCTTGGATTAAAAACGTATAAGAGTGGAGAGATTGGTATTTATCATGTGAATGTTATCATACATCCAATACGTTATCTTAAACGGCAAAAATTAGAACAATCAGAATGTTTTCTTTACATGAATTATTGCACAAATCGTGAAATGTTAAACGCATATTTTTAAATTAGTTGAACCTTAAACTTACTTGATAAATTGTTAGAGGATTAAACAAAATAATCATAAAACACGCGTTAGGTTAAACGCAAAATTAGATTTTGTCAATCTATAATGGGACATGTTTTTAGCTAGATTTTTAAAAAAATGAACATACATAAATTTTGCTACACACAATAGCGCGTTTTTACAGTTTTTACAAATTACCTTAATTAAGATATTTGTGTTGCAAGAACATTCACTAAAGTTGTATAATATTGTAAACTGAAAAGATGAATGATTGAAAAGAAGGTATCAATGGGATTTTCCCAATTTGTCGACCATCACTGAATAGACAGGCTCACAAGGACTGACAAGGTTACGCAAACAGAATGTCTATGTATGTGTCATCTTTCCTTTGTTCTTGAGTTTGGAACTTAAAAAGGTCCTGAAAGTGTAGCCAGTTATTTGGAATTCAATAATGTTAGACATAAAAAAATGAGGTTAATAAAATGGAGGGATATCGTAAAATAACGTAGAATGAAAGTAGATTTTTCACAGACTATTAAACCACACACAGGCTCTCAATAGGTCATGCAAAATTGAAACTGTTAAGATGTTTAATTTGCAATAAACCTGCTTTCTATATTTAGGACTGTAAATCGAAAGAATTATAATCTTGCCTCTTCAAAATCATAACTCTACACGTTTTCCATGCAAGAGATCATAAAGTTCATGGGTCCAACTGGAAGAAAAAATTATGTGCGATTAGACATAAAAAAATATTTGTAACTCGTTATCTTCATTGTGGTCACTGCATAGTAATGTGCACAAAAATAGTCAAGGAGGATAAAGGAGAGGAAATTATTTAGAGCAATACCATTGTTGACCCCTGCGGCTTGACACAGGGCAACTCTTTACTAAGGCCTTAACGTCGCAGCTTATATGAGATGATTTCCTTTGTGCTCTGTTTGAAAAGAGTAGCAAGTTTTTTACGTTAAACCTTGATTATTTAGATCTTCATTTCAAATCCTCGGAAAGGCCATGTTGCATCATTTCCCATGTCAAAATTTCAAATATAAATTCAGAGCACATTTAGATCAAGTGTAACTAGATGCAATGTACTTTTCTCTTTTTAAGAACATTTATTCTATGATTATATAAAATATTAAAGAACGAAAGAGATTTTTCAGACATTTATTTAAGCGTTAGTTTGTTACCCTACTTATTTTTTCAATTGGAGCTCTGTTCTTAACATTTTGATATTAGACTTGTAGTTCTAGACCAATTGAAAACACTGAGCTGTGTTTCGTTCGATCTAAAATTTTGGTTTAAGTCGCATATTTAGAATCCGCATAAGGATTGTTTTCATCCACTACAACTATTCAGCTTGGAAACAGTAACCACAGCCAATCAAAAACCACACTCAGCGTCGTTATCTACAGCATAATTTATCTCTACTATCGTTAAGTCATCATTTCAAGTATCCTTCTCAAGGCTTAAAAACTGCTTGTGCACTTGACTATATCAATGGCAGTTGACGGAACCATCGTAATCTTAACTTCTATTAAGATGTTACATTTTTGTCACTGTTGGATACAACTAAAATGACCAACCCCTCTTGAAGATGATAGAAAATAAACTTCGAGGATCAAGAGAGGAAGAGATGAAATACAAGTTCAGACTGTTAGGAAAATTTCGAAAACCTTTGAGCCGGTTGATATAAGCCAGCTAGCCTGTGTGTTTTGACCTGTACTATCTCTAGGTTAGGGTAAAAAAGTTAAACAACTTAATCGTAAAAGTACTTCGAAAAGATGAGTGCCGGACAGAGTAGGACTAATAAAATAGTTATGAAATAAAAAAAGGTACTAATGAGGGTATGTACAGACATGATAGAACTGTATTTTTATTGGTTTTGTAGTATAATAATTTTTTTGCGGTATAGACATCACTTAAGATCATACTCAAACTTATAGATGCTGTAAACTTGTTTACTTATTAAAGAGTTGTGCTCCATTTCTTGTCCATCAATGTTTCCTCTCAACCACAAACCTTAAATGTGGATAGTTTTTGTTTGTTCATATATCTTTTTTATTTTTTTTTGTCAGTATGTTGTGTCTTTAAGTAATGCATTGTTATCCTCCTTTTTTCTTCTTTTGTATTGTGTCTTTGTTCGGATCCTGCAATTGTAAATTAACAATAACAAACAAAATAAAAATACTGTTTTTCATAATAAAATATCAGTATTTGACATTTTTTTTCCCATAATGAGTTGTGATTATAACTGTGAGCTAGATTTCATCAGATGAAAAGCACCAGTATTTATGTTTTTGATAAAAGAAGAAGAAGCACACACCTGGATGCTGAGCTAATCCTGTCCATCCTCGAGCTCTGATACTGAGGTGACGTGACCTGCACTGTCTCAGAGCCATCCTGGTGGAAGGAAAATGAGCATTTTGTTTATCAATATGAACTGAATAATTAGTAAATTACGATAACTAAGGATCTATGAGCCTCTAATATTACGAAATACAAAAAGAAAGAGAAAATATTAAGGCGATCAATGTGAAAAAAATACAACGAATTTTTTTTTTTCAGGATCTCCATATTTTCTGAATCACTCCGATAATTATTTTGCACCAAAGAGTTAATATAAGTTTATCCTGAATCCCGTAAAACATCTAATTTGTTACTTTTCTAATCTGTTTAAAGATCCCTCTATACGCTGATAATAAGGGTGAACCTCACAACCAATAAGTTTTGAGATAATAAATCAAAGTAGTGCTTTGCTTTGTAGGAATTCATAGCTGCCCGTCTTATTTGTACTTATTAATAATGCACATTTATAAGGTTACAAATATAAATAGGCCAGGTTTTTTCATGAAATAAGCTTTCTTTTCTACGTTTGATTATTCATGAGTTAGAATTAGTTTTATACCGATATGAACCATACAAAATTTCCAGATAGATATTTTTGATTATGTTAATGTTACCAGTTGAAATAGTCATTGTCATTGAATATTTTGAAGAGTATTATGATTTGTGGTTTTTGTTTATCAATTGCAAGATCTTAACCGTAACCAATGATTTAGCAATTTCCACCAAACTTTTTCCAAAGGTTCTATGTTTGGCAAAGTCCGTACACTTATTGTATAAAGTAATTGGGTTGATTATTACTGTATACACACAACAGAAATAATTATGTGATCTATAAGAACCGTTCTATTCAATCTCAACAGTGTTTAAAAAAATAATATTTAAAATAAACGTCCTGAAATAAAAGTTAATCAGTTAATGTATTTGTCCATCTAGATAAAAAATTCCTAACAGTTTGATTAAGGTTAGTAGAAACGTGCTCTCTGCCAGCTCAATGGACTTAGATTCCATACCGGGAGATGTGTGATGTGTCCGTGCAGTCGCCTGTTGACGATATCTTTGGCTCGTTGTAAAGGGGACAGAGAGTTATGAGGACGGAATCCAGGTGGGCCATGGGTCTAAGGGAGGAAGAAAAACAAATGATTATCTTTGTTACAAAGGAACGCCAAATAATTCAGTTGAAAGAGCGTTTTACTTAAATCTGAAGTTTCAGCTGAACTTTTTTTCAGGTTAATAAACTTTGTTATTATTATAATGTAAGCACATTTCGTTTGAAGAAATTTATTAAATAACTAGTAGAATAGTGCCCTCTAGTTGCTTGGCTATGTCCACTATTATTTTTTTTCTATATTATCTATGAATAAATCGAGACTATTTGTCGGACAAAAACTATATTTTCAATTTATATTAGTTTTAAATCTTATTCACCTTGTGATGCACGAGAAGAGACACGCCCCCTGCTGTCCGGAGAATACTCTCCCCTGGCTGGAACTGCAGTCTGGGGGAATGCATCACCTCTTCGTCGGCGGCAACGTCAAGCCCAGAAGCGCCCAGCGAGGAACTGAAGCATGTAAAAACATCGGAATCATAAGATCAGCCTACTTTCAGTGCTCATTGTTACCAAAAACGTTCGACAGCTACTTTTGAGCATTGGTTATTGGTTTCATAACATTAAAAAAATACATTTTACATTCTATCGTTCATTTTTCATAGTTTCTACCTGGAAACAAGAAAAAATTCAATGCAAAATAATTTAAAATTTCTTAATATCGTTTCGGAATAGATGCCTGTTTAATACAATGTTATGGTAAGTATTTTTCTGCTAATTTTCTTCGAATGTGACATCGACAATTTAGATGACTAATGTCTTTGGGGATAACAGGTGAAGTTTGTTAGAAAGATGACAGATGAGAAGTATACGCTACTAAGAATCCAACTTCACCTATAATTGAGACTGTCTGGGTAGCTGGCCGTCACTGGTTGCTCTGCCTGCTTCCAAATAGATCCATCCAGCAGGGTGGTTTGAGACCTGTACAGCAGTTGCTGGTGGTGCCTGCTCAAACCTGAACACCAGTGCAGGGATCAGGGGAAGAATTCAAATAACAAAATAATCGATCGCTCTCACTTTACAAGACTTCCACGTAAAATTAAAGTAAAAAAAGCTTCTATTGACTTAGAAATGTCATTGTGATTTTGTATGAATTTTATCCACAATATCACTCTGACAGCTCGCGAGTAATGAAAAGATAAATGTAAAAAATAATGTAATTTCTTTATCATTTAATTATTAAAAACCATAGCAGTAGCGTAAGCAAAAAGTAGAAATTATAAATATTATTATGAATTAACATTGAAACAAAAAGATTGTCCCACACAATTTGATTGTGGCGAACCCCCCCCCCCCCCCCCCCCCCCCCAAAAAAAAAAAAAAAAAAAAAAAAGCACGTGTTTTGCTTGTTGCATGGCCCATAGATCTTTTTGTAAACAGTTGCTTTATCCAACTGCTTTCCAGCGAGCTAGGTATGTTGCAACTGATGAGGAGAGGTTATTTCTGCCTATTTCGAGAAGGATATGAACGGGTATGAATAATATCGTTTATAGCACAATAAAATGAGAAAGATCAAACGGTTTTATTTAAAAAGATAGTTATAATCTTTTTACAAAGTATCTCTCACAAACTATAAATGTAAATTCAAGAATATTGAACACTTGTGTGAGATTTATAACTATTAGATCCAATCTTGTGGAGATAGAAAAAATACTGCAATATGACTTATGAGACAAATATGGTCTCAAGGCATAATTATGTCGGTATAGACTATCTAGGGACCTTCGCAAGATCGTGTCACTTACCGGTGATAGGTTTGAGCCCCCTTTATTCGATCGTTTTGGATAGAAAATCAGCATTGCCTTACATGCAGTAGCTAATGGAGGCAAAAGGCTAAAGATCACTACCCAAGTGACAAGTTAAAGCAGAAAGCTTGAACCTCCCCCCCACCTCTTTTCAGACAGACAGACAGACACACCACCAAATACTAACTGCCTTAGGTCAAGATTAGAGAAACGGAGAAAGTAGATGCAGTTAAATAAAAGGTTTTAAAATTAGAATGCAGAATACATTATCCATATGTTTTACTTCTTATGATTATATCAGGATAAGTTTAAGTCTCATTACGGAGTAATGCAGCATGTTTGTTACACAATTTTCATAATGTTCCTCAAGTTTCTGCAATGAGTATCGTCGAGTGCCTTATTTTACAAAAGAGTGACCTGAGAAGCGAATGAGTTAGGAGTTATCTCAACATGACAACAGCAAGCTTGGTGCACTGGGAGAAATTAAAATCCCAAGATAGGTGTGAAACAAAACAGAAAATTAATACTTTTTTATTTTATCACCGCAGATTTGAAAAAAAAAAATAATATAATAGACATGCTATTAGAAAAATCCACAAAAGGTTTTCTCGCATAATGTTTAATGGTTACTGAAGATGAGTTTTGAAGGAAGTTGTACAGTTTTAAAAGCTTCAGGAAAGGAATGTTACCAACCTCTGCGACCTTTTCTTCTTAGGCTCTTCTCCACAGCAGGAAGGAGATCCGCGACAGGAAAGCAAGTTGTGGATAATCTCTCAGAACGCAAGCCGCTGCCAATGTTCTTAGATCGGAAACCGGGTAAAGTCGTTTGTGAGGTTCGCCTTTGACTGCCCTGAACGACTGAATCAGGATCATTGTAATGCCTTGGGGCACAGCCTAGATTGTCCCTGCCACCTGTGCCTGAAGACTGTCTAGGTCGAGAGGAAAATGTACTTGTTTCATCTTGACTTCTAGGTTGTGAAACGCCCGAATTGACAAATTTGCCTGTGATGCTTTGATGGTCTTCGTGTGCAGAATTTTGATTTATACTATTAGCTTGGGTAAAATTTGAAGCACCTTCAGGCTTGTCAGTTATTTCAGATTGAGCACCATTTCTGTTCGCCGAGATATTCGTAGTGACTTCTCTTAAATCTGGGATTGTCTCCTGGTTTGGGATATCTGTTGGACTTTCGCTCAAGCGGTCTTTGGCTTCAAGGGAAAAATTGTTATTTTCAAGATTATTTAAGTCTTGAATGCATATTCTCCGCATAGCAATGGTTCGAGTAGGGGTGGAATTTGAGGAATGACATGTATTGGTGGGCTGGTCCTGCTGTTGCTGATGCGTTCCTTCACTTGCATGAAGCTGTTGATATTGTTGCTCTTGAGGTTGCTGTTGATGGTTTTGTTGCTCTTGCAGCACAGGAGGATATTGTACAAAGTTTGAAAGGTTGGCAAACTGATGCAAGCTTAAATAACCTGGAGTAATATAGTTCAGGCTCGTCTCCATCAGGCGTGACTGTTCTTTTCCAGCATAGCGGAAACCGTTGTGACGCATGCGCCGATTTGGCGTGCGCTCATACAGATTTCTGTCACGCTGTGAGTACATAAGTTTCGCTATGGTGGCCCGGCCTGAGTCTGTGGGAGCCTGATATTGAGTCATTGCCTGAGGCTGAGGACGGGCCAAGTCCAGTTTAGTGACCCCACGATGGGGAGTATGGGTGGGACCTGGCATCACCCGAGAGGAATTCGTCCAACCAGTTGTAGATTCACCGGCGTCCACAGACTCACCGCCAAGCTCGGATTCTCGTGGCTCGCTGTCTAGGTTGGTCTTCTCAGAGGTAGTATCTAACTGGACCACACGGGATCCATCTTCATCTTCATCCGCCCCATCGGCTCCGTTACTTGAAATCTAGACGGGGAGGAAGCAGAAAAACACTAAATGTGTTCAATTTGAACATGGAGTAATGTTAGTTTTTGCCCGCTTATTTTTATTTATGTCTCCATACCTAATTGATTAAACTAATATACTAGTTATTCTTTCGATAATCTGGTGTTTCCAGTTTAAATGCACAAAATAAAAAAGAAAACTCAATGCTCAACACTGCTCTTACCTATTCTAACTTTTGTTTGGCGAATCCAAGGCAGACAGATCTTTTTCATTTATATAGCCTTTACATTCATTTCATTAGTTTAATTTCTAATTCAGAGACTTCCCTAATCTGATTACACCCAAGATTGAATTTAGGACGTTTTATTTAACTTTCATCGTTTTTTTTTTTGTTTTGTCTTTGTTATGTTTTTGTTTTGCTTTTTGTTAAAAATCAAATGTTTTTGATTTTTTCCTACAATGACTTCAGAAAAATGTTTTCTTTATTTTTCAAATGTTTTCATTTATACAATTCCCAGATTCCCAGAGAAACTCTATGTTTATATGCACGATATTCAAGAACTATCGCAAACGACACGACAAAAAGACGGAAACCATCAACATCAAATTATTGCTGAGATACAGCAACGGATGGAATGGCTTACAGATGACTAAAAAAAAAAAAAGGCAACGCCAAAATACCTTCGAGTCGTAACCTTCATCAAGTTCCTCCCTTGTGACCGCAGTTGAAACCCTTGCGCCATTTTGAGGTGGTTTGGTTTGAGGCGCTACCTCTGCTTTAGCGGCACTTTCCGCCCGGGCGATGAATTTTCCGGCTAACTCTAGCAGTCTAGCAGTCTTCTCATCAGGTGGTAGGGTCAGACCGTAGGCGCGAAGCTTGCTGTCATCGATCACACTGTGGCTGCGTGTCGGGATCTAGGGGGATGGTTTGATACGGTCAGGCTCACCATTAAATGTATGCACTGGTTAATGGCGCTTGATAAAGGTAAGTTCAAATGCATATGTGTCAGAGAATTTTCATTTTAAATCTTACAAGGTACTAAATTTATGATTGCACCCATGAGAAAATCATGTTCCGAAATATTTTAAATTCAGGTTCTCATCTGAATATCTTGTCACGTGATTTGGTGATTAAATGCTCTAGTTAATTAAATATTCCTGATCGAGTTTTAATTGTAGGCAAACGATTGTGATTTGATGCACAATGTTATGGCGAGATTCGGGATGAAATTTTGTAGTTCTTTACAGAACAAATTCTTCCCCCTAATTAGAAAAAGAAATATACAGCATTAAAGAAAGTTGTAGAATGAAAAAAAGCAATTTACAAATAACTTATTAATGAAGTCCCTCCCCACATCACCGAAGCGTTTAGTTAAACTCTTTTTCCCTCAAGCGATCCATGAAGAGAGAAAAGTTTGTGCGAATTTCATCAGAAATAAGTTCCATTGTCATGGTAATTATTGATTGCCTTATTTACTTTCAGCAGTTTTTGCTTTTTTTTTTTTAGTTTTGTTTTGTTTTTTAACGAAACAAAATTGTATTTTCTGATTGCTGAGCAATTAAGTGGTGCGGTCACAACTCAGGCTCCTAAGGATAAAATATGCAAAAGTGTTCCTCCTGTTCATAGGAGACGAAAGAGGAGGAAAAGGAAGACACAGTAAACTGTAAAAAGATAATATCTGGCAATCGAAAAGCTCTGGGCTGAGTTGCGTTGTGAAGATTGTCGAAGAATGATTGCCAGATCTTGGGGGTGTCTTCGGTCGATCGGAAATAGATCGGTATGGACAGACAATGTATCCAGAAATTTTTCTGAAGCCACCTCAAAAACTGCATTAACAGGAAAAACTTAAAATAAGCCAAAAGCACACACATACCAAAGACTCCAGATCATCATCACCAAGTCCAATTTGCTGTAGGGTGGAGACTTTGGGCGTACCGGGTACCTCAGCACTCTTACAAGATCTAGGAAAACGTAGACCACCGCTGGGCGTGCTAGGGACTTTCTCTTGAATCTCCACTGCTGCAGGTTTTTCTACTGATTGCCGTCGCGTCTTTTCCGGACCAAATTGGCAGTGCTTTCTGAAATGAATAATTATGATTATGCAAATATCGGACCATGTAGATTTTATGAATTATAGCTCAACATATATTCTTAGCATTGAATGGCATTTTTGCACCATCAAGCTTTCTCAGGATAGCATTGTAAGATGTTATATTCTCCAACGCTAATCTTGTGCGTCGAAGAAAAGAGAAAAACCTTTTATGCTTAAGGTGCCAAAGAAGACATACCCGAATCAATTGCAATAAGCGAGATTTCTTTGAAGACTTTCTGCTATGTTGTTTCCCAATGAGTATATTTTTACCATCGTCATGAAAGTTTTCCCTTAATTCTTTATTTCTCTCGGTGTACTGTTATTCTCCTCGTAAGCACTTTGTGTTTTTAAAGACTGTCACGAACTTTTTTCTACAAGTTAAACTTCAAGTGTTTATTCCTAACTCCAGCTTACTTAAAACATGAATAGAGCTTTAGGTCATGGATCATTTTAGTTGAAACCAAGGGATCGTTGTTTTTAATGCCTTATATAGACCATATTTAGTTTTCTGTCATCTGGCAAAATGGTGTGAACAGACAACGTCTCAAATTTGCATTCTTTGAAACATTGATATTATGTTCCAGGCAAAGCTTGATCAATTAACGTTCCATCTCAAAATTGAATGAGCGGTTGTAAAGTGACTTAAACACTTTTTAAAATGAAAATTGAAGCATATACCTATATCGCTGAACTAGACTCTCCCTCTCAAAATCCATCTGATTTTCGAGGCTGCAGCAGCGAGAAAACATGTGTCGAAACGCCTCCTCTGGTACCTCTTCGTCTCTTCTCGGTTCTGCGAAGAAACGACGTTGTAACTTATTATCGTTATTATCGTAAGAAAAAAAAATTAGAAAATTCTTATCAGTATTCAGAACAATGAAGGCAAGAACAATCTGATTGAATTAGAGTTAAATTTTTACTAAAATTAATGGATAAACTTGATAGTAATTTTTTTTTTCAGAAAGAGCAAAAAAAAGAGTGGTGGTGGAAATAAATTTGTCTCCACACCCACAGGCATTTTGAACAAACATGATACGGATTCAATTGTTGTTATGAGAACTTGTTGTGAACATCTCAAAATGAGAAGCTCATTTGAACTGACTTTAAAATATGCAGTAAATGTGAGAGATACGATTAAGCATACACGCAAACCTATCTTAAACCTTTGATGATTCGGATTTGTACCTTCAGTGATGCGTTATCGCACATAGTTAATTACTATTCATTTATCATTATCTGACAAAATATGCTTCATCTTTATTATTATTTTCTATGAGCTTATTTTAGAATCTGATTGCGAGGTTGAGCAGTGAGTGAACAATTTTGGATAAGTGCCTTCAATTTCTTTTTTTCTTATTCAGGAAAAGATAAAGTTTCTCTTAGGCTAGGGGACAAAAACGCAGATTTACTGGATGTCTATAAAGTGCATGAATTAGCTTTTTTTTTTAATTCTAAAACTTACGATTACATTTTCCCACCTTTTATTTTTAATTTGTTAAAGTTCTTGAAACCAGATTTTTTTTCGGGTACATCAGTGAAAATATCACGATTTACACGCAGTAATTGTGTTCAGGGAGATGGGGTCATTCTGATGGACTGAATGGATTAATAATTTGTTTTCTCTGATGATAGA
This sequence comes from Elysia crispata, assembly GCA_033675545.1. Taxonomy (NCBI): domain Eukaryota; kingdom Metazoa; phylum Mollusca; class Gastropoda; family Plakobranchidae; genus Elysia; species Elysia crispata. The sequence continues at coordinate 425,136 of JAWDGP010002420.1, read as the reverse complement.
AAAAATCTTTCTAAACCTAGAGCTGACGTTTTAGTAGTTACATTTTAATACAATCTAGCACATTTCTCTTTCTTGTTGTTCTGAATTGGTGCAAAGCATTCTGTATGTCTCCAGGTTGCTAAGAGGTAGTGGAAAGTTTCATTGGATAATTGCTTAAGGTGAGCAGAGTACGAGGAGGCTTCAAGGATGAATAATATTCTTAAAGATAACTAGCAACACGAAGTTTAATATATCACGCACGAATTCCGTGCCATAGTTAGTGGATACGGTTTGTATATTTATATGTGTTATTAGAAATGAGATAATTCAAGAACGAATTCTCCTAAACTTCGAAATGGAACTTCCGTTATTTTATAAGAGATATTGTTGTAACAAAAAGATTAATAAGTATCTAACATATAGTGTAGTTTCTAATGTCTTTTCTTACTTTTCTTATTGTCACCATTCTTTTCTCTTTTCATCCAGGCCACAATATCTGAAAGAAAAAAAATGCTCTGCCCTTATATATATTCAAACTTGGTTAGCGATAGGCTTTATCTTAAAGAATCGATTGTAAAGATACCGTCAAGGGAGATAGGGTTGAAGCGAGATAGTTATTCAAGCAGCAGACACGATTTTGAAGATTTTTTAAAGTCTAAATAACTATTAATATTAGAAACATTGAAACAATAAACATCATTTTTACCCACAAATCTAAACAAAAGATGATAGTGTTCATTAAAATTGACTATGTACAGCGTAAATTTTGGATGGAGTTTTTTTCTTCAATATTTTTCAACGCTCCTAACAAGCTTGTTGTGAACAATAATAATATCATATTGTCTAAAGAGAAGGGAGATAGCTTATCTCATAAATGCCAGTTTTTCATTAGCCTAGAAATCTTTATGTATCTTTCCTTCAATAGCTCTGCGCTATCCAAGTTTGCTAAAGAAATAGGCTAAATCTAATATTATTAAAAGTTAGCGATACATAGATTGAAGCTTATGTAGACTTTGTGGTCATAATAGCAGCAAGAGATGTGATACATACGATGGCGGGCTAAGTCTGATGGATGTTGAGGATAAAAGTTGATGCTGGTATTGGTTATTTAGAATGATAATAGGGTAGAACTATGTTGTCATGACATCGCTGCTCATGGTAGACAGGGCGTAATACTCAATCTATACATTCGATGGCGGGCAAAGTCTGATGGATGTTGAGGATAAAAGTTGATGCTGGTATTGGTTATTTAGAATGATCACAGGGGAGAGCTTTGTTGTCATGACATCGCCGCTCATGGTAGACAGGGCGTAATACTCAATTTATCAATCAAAAGAGACTTAAGTAGTGGCAGTGTGATGAGTCAAGTTAAATGGAATAGAATCAATAGAATATTTTTAAATAGCCATGTGCGGACCTGACATGATGGCGAAAGCTTACCGTTTTCATCTGGAATGAACGGAAGATTCCAGCCTGTCATCACAACCCGATTTTTGGCCGTGTCCGTTTTCCTGCACAAGTGGAATATTGAGTTAGTTGGACAATTCAGTATCAATATTGACGCCTGCCATGCAATATTTTTACATATAAAAGCATTTATGCTTGACTAATTATTCGATTTTACGATTGTATCGCGATGATGCTGATTTCGACAAATTAGGTTGCGCTTAAGTCCAAGAGTGAAATGTAAGGAGAGAGAGAAGGAGAGAGAGAGAGAGAGAGGGGGGGGGGAGAAGAGGGGTTGGTTAAAGAAAAAGAGAGAAAGAGAGAGAGAGGAGGGGGGAGAGAGGTCAAGGCAGAATAACTCATAAGATGAAATTAATCGAGGGAAGAAGGTTTTGATTTCACTTGTTTCAATTTTTTTTCGACTAACATTTCACATGTGCTCGTTATGAAGCCCTTTTTAAAGTCATATAATACGCGGTTTCTTTCGAACCAACACCTTTTATCATGGCAAAATACCTTAAACTTATGTAGCCTTGGGGCAAATCGAATCACAGAAGATAACTTAAGGAGTTAAATTTAAGAGATAATCCAATGGGCAACTGTCTCACGTGCGAAATAAGGTATGATTACCACGGATTAGCCTTGCCCGAAAATTAAAAAAAAAAATCTTTTTGTCTGTATTAATCATGGTGTGTTGCCCTTGTCATGCATGTGTTTCTGTCTGTTCTTTTGTTCTTTGAAAGACGATAAAATCGCCTTGGGGAGTAATACACCACTGTGCTCTGACCCGCTGCACCTCTTTGGATTATTGGCCAAGCATAATACAGGGTGCGTGTAATCTTCCCCGGACTAGCAAGACTAATTCCAAGTCTAGCCCTTGCTCTTCGGCTCATTATCAACGTCTTGGTGGTTTTCACGATGATTTCTTTTGTTAATTAGCCTAGAGTGGCTCTTAGACTTAGGCTGATGGCATTATTTAAAATCTTTGATTTCTTTCGGAATTGTATGGTAGAAACCGCCTAAACATAAAATCGACGATAATTTTATTTGAACATTTGAAGGCACTGGTTATGAGAACAATCGATTGATAAAAATTAATGATAGATAGATAAATATATAGATCAAAGGGTAGAAAAGTAGTAAAATACAGACAGATAAATAAAAAGATAAAGGGAAGAAAGATATTTAGAAAGAGAGATGTTAAAAAGGGTAGATAGACACAACTGGGTAACTATTCATAATCTGCACCATCATAAGAATCATGAATTTCACCTGTTTGTCATAACGCGCTCTCCTCTCTCTCTCTCTCTCTCTCTCTCTCTCTCTCTCTCTCTCTCTCTCTCTCTCTCTCTCTCTCTCTCTCTCTCTCTCTGTGTATATATATATATGTATATATATATGTATATGTATATATATATAGATAGATAGATAGATAGATAGATAAAAAGATAGATAGATAAATAGATAGATAGATAGATAGATAGATAGATAGATAGATAGATAGATAGATAGATAGATAGATAAAGAAATCTTACCTTAAATTCTCTTCGTTCGACACTGGTGTTTCAAGCGGAGGACAAAGGTATATCTATGAAAGCTCTCACAGTTGAGCACTATTATCAATTATTCCAACTTATCTTCAAATTACAAATATATATACATATATATATATATATATATATATATATATATATATAATTTTGCATTACATAAAGAGAGAGAGAGGGAGGGAGAGAGAGAGAGAGAGAGAGAGAGAGAGAGAGAGAGAGAGAGAGAGAGAGAGAGAGAGAGAGACAGCATAGCTCCCAAGACAGAGGAATGAGATGGAGGTATAACAGCACTAAGCGTGAGCGCATCTGATTCAGACGAAGTAATTATAACGTTTTTTTAAGATGGAAGCTTGGATAAATATTATGTGTAATACAAGTACTAGTAGTACGAGGAGGAGGAGCAGCAGCAGCAGCAGCAGCAGAAGTAGTAGTAGTAGTAGTAGTAGCAGCAGCAGCAGCAGCAGTAGTAGTAGTAGTAGTAGTGGTAGTAGTAGTAGTAGTAGTAGTAGTAGTAGTAGTAGTAGTAGTAGTTGTAATGGTGGTAGTGGTAGTGGTAGTGGTAGTTAGTAGTAGTAGTAGTAGTAGTAGTAGTAGTAGTAGTAACAGTGGTAGTGGTAGTAACAGTGGTAGTGGTAGTAACAGTGGTAGTGGTAGTAATAGTAGCAGCAGCAGTAGTAGTAGCAGTAGCAGTAGTAGTAGTAGTAGTAGTAGTAGTAGTAGTAGTAGTAGTAGTAGTAGTAGTAGTAGTAGTAGTAGTAGTAGTAGTAGTAGTAGTAGTAGTAGTAGTAGTAGTAGTAGTAGTAGTAGTAGTAGTAGTAGTAGTAGTAGTAGTAGTAGTAGTAGTAGTAGTAGTAGTAGTAGTAGTAGTAGTAGTAGTAGTAATAGTAGTAGTAGTAGTAGTCGTAGAAGTAGCAATAACAGTAATAATAGTTGCAGCAGCAGTTGCAGAGGATGCAGATGATTATGATGAAGAAGAAGAAGAAGAAGAAGTTGAATGAGAAGGAATACCAAAAGGCGGAAAACGAAAGAAATTAATGAAAGGGGAAGAATTAATATAGAGCAATCAATTAATAAGATTATACATATGATATATCGCAGTCTTAAGGTTATCTATGTTGATGCTCATGAAAATTTCATGTTTCGAACAAATAATACTTACTTGGATATTCCCTTTTCTCTCCTTTGCCCAGTTCCCGTTCTCACAGCCCTTGTGTCAGCAAGTCTCCGACCCATCATGATGTCTGTCTATTAAAGTGCACTCTTCATTGAACGTGATACAGGATTCACTTAGTCTCCGTCGTGACTCTGGTAGTGGAGGCCCCTTGAAGACTTATCTTCTCAATAACTTACTGAACCTATATTCCAACTCCATTGAATACGACTCTCACAGAGTATCGGAAGAAAGTGCAGTTTTAAATTTATTTTGTGATTGGTTGCGAAGGTCTGGTCGTTGTGTCACGCACAGATTTTTATATTTATTTATTTTTTTCCTTTCAGAACACAGCCTTACACGAAGATACCGCACAAGACACGATCACTGTTTGCAAAGTTACAAGCTCTTCTCAAGTTAAAAGAAAACATTCATTAGAAGACAACTTAACTAAACACAGAAATTTAAACGGAGGGAAAAAAAGAAGAGAAGAAAAGCACAGATCTACCTATTAAGTGTTTTCTAAAAAATAAATATGGTCAACTTTGAGGATAAGTTCATAATTACTGATGTTTGCATTGTATGTTTATAGACAGATATAATATAGAAAACTCGTCCAAATATGTATGATGATTCTAAATATTTTGATTTGAGTTTTGTTTCGATAGGATACATTTTATTGGCTGGATTTGAGAAAAAAAAAAGGTAGCGCAGGCCACTGAATTATAGAGCTAATATTGGATTATCTTCACAATTGGAAATAAATTTGAGATGTCCAAACCATGCAATTTATATTGATTCACATTGATCCTTAACGTTTATTGTAGACATTGAAAGTGTTACAGCCAAATGCAATGTTTGCTTTTGGTTTTGGAATGTTTTGCGGTTGTGGTTGTTATTTCTTTTATTTTGTTTTGTTTTTTTACCATACACATTCTGAGAAAAATAATGTTTGGATATCCAAACCATGCTAGTTCCATTCACAATAAACTTCTTTCGAATTCTTGTCTCAATTTTCCTCTCTCAATAGCTGTTGCCATTTAGTCTACGTACATACACGTCCACACATCACTTATAACATTTAACACAAATTTTTGTGTATTATTCGTTCTTGTTCTAAATATTTTTAACAATATTTATGTTCACTTTCTAGTCGATTACTGTAAAAAAAATATGTTGATACTCGTTGGTTTTGTCAGAATGCAAAACCTTAAGAGTAAGTTTATTAGTTACCTAATAGTGTAAGTGTGTGAGAGGGAGCAACTCAAAATTACATTACTTTAGCTCGGGGAAAAGTTGTATATTTTAAAAATGTCCGTTGAAGTAACACAAAAAAACAACGAAGTGTGCAAATGTCAAACTCAAATTTTCCAGTTTCACTAATCTTGAGAACACATTATATTAACAAATAGATTTGAGAAATACTAATTTAGCGACATCAAAGTCGCTATAATAACTGAGCAAGAAACACATGACTGCTTGGAAAGACAGATGATTCTGGGAAAGATTAGGCTCAAAGCCTCGTGGACTAGCAACTTCTTGAATCTTACATCATATCGCTACAAAACGAATCAAGAGATCCCAAGATCCATCGAAGAAGAGAGAATGATGGAACAAGCAATGACGATACGATCACCCTCATCAAGCACAGTGGGGCCATTGTACTAGAGAGGTTACAGTTCATTTAGCCTCTTTGATTGCACTACAGAGACACTTAATTAGCATGGAACAACACGATCATGCGCTCCCGTCATCAGATGAGAATATCCCTATCGATATCCTCCAATGCTAATCTTGTCCACTTAGAAAAGGCGCAAGACTCTTCAGGTTCCGTGTGCCGAAACAAACTACAGCGCGCGTTCTAAGCTCCTGTACAGTTGTCCTGGAGGCACAACACGCTACTTTTAGAACTTGCCTCCGTCATTCATGCAGCAAAAGGACACACCGGTCTGGCTGCTGCGAATTCCCTGACATACACCATCAAAGAAGGCACAAAGTCAAAGCCCGGGAACTTGGTTATAACAACAAAACCAAGGAAAGAGTTGCTGGATGATTATGGCGACAAAGAAGTTCTAGCAGACTTCTGAAATGGGGCATTAATCCCGATGTAGTAACGAAAACGTAAATAAGGTAATTCAGCTTCCTCACTTCGGATCAAAACTGACGTTCCTGGATGAAAGTAGAATGGAACAGGCTTTACATTTATATGAGTGAAAGACACACACATTTGATCAAAGATCTAGAAAAATGGTTAAAAAGCGAATATTTATGGGGTCGTCAATCAAAGAACTTCTGAGCAAACTTTCCTATGTCGTAACAAAAGAACAAAGTTTCTAAAATTGAGGAGATTGCTGAAAAGATAAGAGTAAAGATTAGAATCACAATCCGAAACGATGCAAAAATATATAGCAGGCAGGTACAGGATTCATGACCTAATCATAATAATATTTTAATAACTACTGTAATAGTCCGTGAAGTAAACAAAACATTGGAAAATCGACAGGCTCCATCGATTAATAATAATTTTACTTACGAATTCGCTATGCATTAGACATTATTCGAACTGAGCAAACATTATTTGATAGGCCGATCTTTTGACTCCACACTAAATCAATACCATATGCAACTGATTATTGAGGGCTTCCTTAAGAGCTTTGTACACAAGGGTCTCTGTATTGGACTTAGGGCAAGACTGAACGTTTCCGCGAAGAGGAACAGAAAATAATTTATCATAATCAATCAGAAGAATATGATTTGTCCTTTATAGCAGGGGCCAAGTGTTTGTCAAATTTTTATAACGCTAGCGCCAATTATTTCCATAACCAACCATACGCAATGCACATAGTTTATTCAGAGACAGGCTTAGATTTAAAGAGATGTTATTTAGTCTTGCTGGTTTAAAAAAATGCATGGTAAGTTCCATAATGCTCATAAAGATTGCAATGGAGCTCACACCTCTGTCAACATTTGAACTTAAGTTTCAAATAGCTATGTCTTCTTTCAAAGAATATATTTTTGTTTAAATTTATGGAGAAAAACAAAAATTGTTGAAAGTCTGCTAAGCCGAACATTTCATTGTTAGAAATAGCATGCAAATAGCCCACCATCATTACATTGCAGTATTGTTCTGAGTGAAACTTTCCTCTATTCTCGACGTTTATCGAAAAGGTTTCCCTGTGAAAAAAATTTGATCTTCCCTTTGCAGGTGTATCTAGAGTCATTTTAAAATAAATTAAATTAAAATTATTACAGAAAAAAAAGTAAAGAGAGTAGGGCATCCCTAAACTAGCAATGTTTCTTGATAATCTTTCTCCTCACGTTATATGGATATTTAAAAAATAATCAATCTTTTTTTTTTAAAGCATGCTATTATTATGCTCGTGAGCGGTGTTGTCGTGGTTTTTTTTTTAATCAAATGCGGCTGGAAACAAGTACTAGTGAGGATTCTGAGGTCAGGATTATAATACATCTGATTTGAAATGAATACCGTTCATCTTTGAAAGAAAATTCCTCTCGAAAAGCTTATTGTTTTCACCTCGCGGTATTTCGCGATACGGATATTACGTGCATTGATCGGTCCATAGAAATGAGAAGGGAGAGGCACAATGCACAAAGTGAGCGTGTTTTTGTTTGGATGGGCACGGCTAAAGCACTCATTCGATTATGGAAATCTACGTTAAGCTTGTGGTGTCACCTCTATTTTAAGTTGCTTTTAAAAATTATAATAATCTAAGAGGCACGCATGTCTTTGAAGCAGGCGATCTCAGTCTCTACTATATATTTTCACTTTTTGGAGATCGTTAAGATTAACACATCATGAGAGTCCCTGGAAGTAGACTATTGTGAAAAAACTAAGATTAGATGTCTTATGCGATCGGTCAAACACAATTCCGTTTCTCATTTTATAAACTATAGACTAAAATTGATGTCTCAAGTACGTTTCTACTACATTCATCTACTTTTACTCTCTTTTGAGAATACTGCGAGTGAAATCGGAAGTCGGCTGATAATAAAAGTCGCAATTTATACTTTTCAAAGAAACAGAAACCTTCGAAAAGTATTTTTTACACTGCGTTCAGCTTTGTTGCTGAAGAGAAAATCAGTAGAGTAAAGCATTGACATTTCTGTCGTTACGACTTCTGCTTTAAACAAAAAAGGATCAAAGTTGTATGGTCATGACTCAACTTACAAACAGTTAGAGAAAGATTGAAGAAGAAGAGGTATAAAAGGTATAAGGCGTGAAAGAATAAGAATAAGAGATAAAATGGTTTGCGTGAAAAGGGTTCAGATGAATAATGTATTAAGAGGAAGAAATGAATATTGAAAGCCAGATATAAAGAAAAAGAAAGAAAATCGTTGGAGATAACCTACGATCAATCAAATATTGCAAATAAGAAGGAAAACAGGGAGAAAGTTTGAGTGTGGTGTTAAATCAAAAAAGAAAAGGGGAAGAGTAGAAATAAGAGAGAGAGAGAGAGAGAGAGAGAGAGAGAGAGAGAGAGAGAGAGAGAGAGAGAGAGAGAGAGAGAGAGAGAGAGAGAGAGATTAATAAGATTAGTAAGAAGAAATAGGTAAGGAAATAAAGAAAAAGAGAAATAGACTCTCTGATATCTGTGAATGATTCAGGTGCGGTGTGTCTCTATCGCGTACCGGTAGGTTTAGAGACTCGAGACACGGTAAGCCACAACGCCATGTTTGTTTAATACTTAGAGTTATGTCCTTGACAAGTCGAGAACAAGCGATGGATTTGCTCTGAGCTTGACCTTTCAATTGAGTTTTCTTGTAATCCAGACAGAAATAGCGGCAAAAAAGGGTGGGGGTGCAACTGAACCTGTAGCAGTTTCAATATAAGTTCATAATCTAAGAAACGTAAGGTCTAAAAGGCACCTCCAATTAAGTGAAAGATGTGTTGCTCAGGAAATGGTGATTGATATTTTATGATTTAACCCTAATTTTGTCGATATACGTGACTTTTTGTTTTGAGATTTTTGTTTGTTTTGTTTTTGTTTTGTTTTTTAATAATTATAAAACTGGAGTAAATCTCAGTTTTTGTTTCGCTTTTCAAAAAAGCAAACTTAAGAGGTCTGGGTTAAGTAACTTTAAACCTCCTGATTATATTTAGCGCATGATTTATTTTTTTTTTTAGAGTTTACTGAATGTTAGGACCTTGTGAAGAAAGAGCGGATAAAGCATGTTATAACGGCTGATAAGTAAACAAAAGTGAATTCTATGGGTATGGCACGCAAAAACAATGTTTGCTATCACAGACTATAACATTCTACGTGTTATGTGCACATTATTTAATTTGAAGAATACAAGTTTAATCTTAAGTAACAAGTTAATCTATCAACTAAGGCATAGTAACTAGTTGTTTGAATCCAATATCACCTTTCCAAATTCTTCACATTGAACACGTAAGAATGGTCAAAAAAATAATATAAAAAATAATCAAATGAAACTTAGTACAATTGTTGTTGTTGTTGTTGTTGTTGTTGTCGTTGTTGTTGTTGTTGTTGTTGTTGTTGTTGTTGTTGTTGTCGTTGTTGTTGTTGTTTTTCCTCCATATAAGCAACACTTCTTGTAAACATTGACACTTAAGAATTGAATTTCTGAAATTGAGAACCAGGAGTTGGTTTACTTATTTCCACCGAACAACACGCACACATTTTTGACTTGTCACCAACACAAATCGCTAATAAACAATGGCTGCCACAATCGAACTCGGCTTATCCAATTGTATTCGTTAGGCTAAGAACGTAGTATTCAGCTAACCCTGAAAAACAAAAAGCGCTGCAGTTGGTCTTCCTTTAAACCAAGCAATGCTTGATTCCAAATAACGCTTGCGTGGATCCCACCGGTTGCCAGACTTCGCCAGCACGCAGAGCTTCTTTCAGCGCGCAACAAAGGCGGCGGCAGTCACGCTCGCTGCGCACCGATCTAGTGTTGCTCGCTCTTAGAAGTGGGAAACATCAGATCCAAACATTATTGTTTAAATCTATTGTGCATAGGGTTTTGTTTAAACGCGTTTGCAGAGACACACATAAAAGTACCGAAAACGCCATAATAATAACTGTTTCAGGATCTCTTTAGTTTTTACACTTTGAGTTCTGAAACTTATTCAGCTAGCTATAATTAACAAGTAAAAATCGATTCCGTAATAACGGTTTACTTTTGAAATGTTTTCACTTGGTCGAATTGCAAATTATCAAAAAGAAATATTCATGGAAAATGACTGCTGCATTTGATAATGCTGGTGTCGTTAAAGCAAAACATAAAACGTCCAATAGAAATCGCAGAAATGAAAAACAAAAAGTAGTTACAAAAGATGCATTGTTTAAGGTAAGAGTTGAAGGAAAATAAAGGCTTAGGCCATTGATTGAAAAATGAGAGGACCCAAAGGGAAAGTGTGGAAGTTTATAGAAGTACTGACTTTTCATGAAGAAACAGCTAATGTAAACAAAGATCTAAGTAATTTGGCTGGGAATTATCAGCTTATAGATGTGTAAACATATTAAAAAAAAAGCAGTTATTCGCTCAATCATGACTCGCAACGGTAAGCTGCGCCATACAATGATCGGTTGAATGCGCTTCAGGATCCGGATTGTTTCGATTGAATCAAAATTCACAATATGGATACCTGGGTGTAACTTAATATGAATATGTTCTTTTTTAGCGCTTCAAGAATCCTACTTTAACCAAAACAGATTATGCTCTTCAAACAAAACAAAACAAAAATATTTAATACATTTAGGCGAGCCAACTAATATCTTGGATCTTATTACAATCAAGCTACACTGCATTCGCGACCCTGTGAAAGCCAAACAAAATGAAAAAGAAACAGTCAGGCAGACTGACCAAAATACAGATAGATTGACTGAAAAAGACATAGAGAAATGGGTGACAGAGAAAAAAAAAAGGAGCCGTCAGACAGACAGAAAAACAAAGAAAATACTGAAACAAACAGACCGACAAATAGAAAGAGAGAATGAGTAAATAGCAAAGAGAGGAGACATGAGAGAATGTGAAAAGAGAAATAAAAGAGAGGAAAGGAGATATATATATATATATATATATATATATATATATATATAGAAAGAGAGAGAGAGAGAGAGAGAGAGAGAGAGAGAGAGAGAGAGAGAGAGAGAGAGAGAGAGAGAGAGAGAGAGAGAGAGAGAGAGAGAGAGAGAGAGACTTAATCTGTAAAGAACACACTCTACATAATCAATATTGATATAGGTTGGCACGGTGCGAAGCCCTTGAAGCCAATCAGTTCCCGCTGCAATATGAGGCCAAGAAGATCTTCAAGTAGCTGTGAAGACCTGGCAGTTGCGTCCCTATCTTTAACGACTGGAGAGAATTTGACAGGCCGTTTAATTGGAATAATAAGAAAGTACATGTAATACATTTTCTTGGTTTATTTTGATTTTACAGAAAACTTTCACTTCAGCATCACTGCCATTTTTTTTTTTGTTAAAATTAAGTCGTTCTGAAATTTCAAACGTCCCTTAAATTTTTCTCAGAGTTTTTGAATAAACATTTAATAGAATGGAGGGAAAAGGTTTTTAAAAAGAAATGTCTAACTTATCAAATTTTAAGTATACTAAACAGGAAAATTATAGCAATATGGAGAAAAAATTTGAAGTGAATGAAACCAAAGAACAGAAGCAGAAAACCCTTAATGATCATCATTCAAGTTGTAGTAGTAGTCGTAGTAGTAGTAATAGTAGCAGCAGCAGCAGCAGCAGCAGCATCAGTAGTAGTAGTAGTAGTAGTAGTAGTAGTAGTAGTAGTAGTAGTAGTAGTAGTAGTAGTAGTAGTAGTCAGTTGCAGTTGATAGTAGGCCTATCACTAGAAGTAACAATAGCAGCAGCAGCAGTAGTAGTAGTAGTAGTAGTAGTAGTAGTAGTAGTAGTAGTAGTAGTAGTAGTAGTAGTAGTAGTAGTAGTAGTAGTAGTAGACGTAGTAGTCAGTTGCAGTTGTTAGTAGGCCTATCACTAGAAGTAACAATAGCAGCAGTAGCAGCAGCAATAGTAGTAGTAGTAGTAGCAGCAGCAGTAGTAGTAGAAGTAGTAGTAGTAGTAGTAGTAGCAGTAGCAGTAGTAGTAGTAGTAGTAGTAGTAGTAGTAGAGTTAGCAGTAATAGTAGTGGCAACAGCGGTGGTAGTAGAACATGTAGAAGAAGTAGTAGAAGTAGTAGTAGTAGTAGTAGTAGTAGTAGTAGTAGTAGTAGTAGTAGTAGTAGTAGTAGTAGTAGTAGTAGTAGTAGTAGTAGTAGTCCTATCACTAGGAAGTAACAATAGCAGCAGTAGCAGTAGTAGTAGTAGTAGTAGTAGTAGTAGTAGTAGTAGTAGTAGTAGTAGTAGTAGTAGTAGTAGTAGTAGTAGTAGTAGTAGTAGTCAGTTGCAGTTGTTAGTAGGCCTATCACTAGAAGTAACAATAGCAGCAGTAGCAGCAGCAATAGTAGTAGTAGTAGTAGCAGCAGCAGTAGTAGTAGAAGTAGTAGTAGTAGTAGTAGTAGTAGTAGTAGTAGTAGTAGTAGTAGTAGTAGTAGTAGTAGTAGAGTTAGCAGTAATAGTAGTAGCAACAGCGGTGGTAGTAGAACATGTAGAAGAAGTAGTAGTAGTAGTAGTAGTAGTAGTAGTAGTAGTAGTAGTAGTAGTAGTAGTAGTAGTAGTAGTAGTAGTACTATCACTAGAAGTATTAGTAGTAGTAGTAGTAGTAGTAGTAGTAGTAGTAGTAGTAGTAGTAGTAGTAGTAGTAGTAGTAGTAGTAGTAGTAGTAGTAGTAGTAGTAGTAGTAGTAGTAGTAGTGGAAGTAGCAGCAACAGTGATAAAGAAATCTGTATAAGTTCTAGGCTGAGTTATGGTAAATTCCATTTAGGTAACTATGAAAGAACAATCTTTAGATGTTGATGCTGTAATTTTTTTTTAATGAACCAATATTTTTTTTTCATTTCAGTGTTGAAAACGCCTTTTTTTCTGATCAAATTTAGAGGAGAATGAGTTCCATGTCATTGAAGGATACATTATAGGATCTGCAGGATTTTGAAATTATTCCAAAGTGAGTTCCGCTGGGGAATAAAGAATATGGATATTAAGATTGAAAGTTAAAAATTCTTTGCTTAAAAAGTTTCCTACAATTTTTCTCTTGGGAGAATGCACGGTGAATTGAATCAGGGTAAAAAGCTTTGTTTTTATATAAAGTCCTTGAAAATGAAATATATTTTTGTAACTTAAATTCAGTCCATAACAACAGATTATAATTTCTGCACGTTTTATCTTTACAATGGTTCATTTATTAAGATTAAGAATACAAATCACAAACTCCCCTGTCGAATGGAATAGCTTGTATTTTTTTAACGATTAATTAGGTACTTATATTTTTTTTTTAATTTAGAGAATGCAGAATCACATGATTGAAATCAGATTTACTACACTTCTGTTTTACCAAGGTCAGTAAAATCTTTAATGCCATTTGTTTAGATGAAGGTTTTAAATAGGTAAAAAACTGAAGAGCCATGAAGAAAGTTTATGGCTGGATACGTACGATATAATGCCTTATTCAGCGTAAAACAGGCATGAAAAAAGTATAAAGGTATACTATAGGTCTACCTGATCATTTGAAGGAAAAGTAGATAGACATATATATTAGATCGATGAATAGATAGACAGACATATAGGTAGACAGATAAATAGATAGGTGGGTATAGATAGACAGATTGATAGACAAATACATCTTTTAACTCAAGTAAGTACGCCACAATGGGTAAAGTGCTCAAGGAGCTTTGATGTAGTTTTACATGTTCCATGACATGTATACTTTGAGCACTGTTTCTGTGCTCTCTTCCGATGAACTGCTCAGCGTTACACAAACTTGTTTTAAATACTTGTCCGGAACATCATGTCAGTAGAATATGTAAGTAAAATTTTTGAAGGAAAAGTAGATAGACATATATATTAGATCGATGGATAGATAGACAGACAGGTAGGTAGAGAGATAAATAGATAGGTGGATATAGATAGACAGATTGATAGACAAATACATCTAAGCATCATATAAGTAAAATTTTTAGATAGATATAGATACATAGATGAACTGACAGACAGACACAAAGAGAGAGGGGGGGTGCACTGCATAGAAAGACTTGGCTGGACATGCTTGCTATAGGTATGATGTTATATAGATAGGCACATAGATAAGTGAACAGACAGATGCATAGATAGGTAATTAGACAGTTTTATAACAAAAGAGATATATAGATTTCTCTACCTAGAAAGAGCAAAAAAATTGGTCGATTACACATTGTTTCTGTCTCTCATCTGAACAAAGCTAAGTACTTTGCATGGTTCAGTATTTTATTTGCATATCTGTAGTACGTCATAAAATTTCTTTTATGGTTAAACTCTTGGCTAACTACCAAAATTCATGTGCCATCGTCCATTCCCAAACATTTTCAGTATGTATGCTATCTTTATTATAAATTATTCATAAGTTTGCCCATTTTGATATGATTTCTTTTGATCATTTTAACAGCAATATCTGACAATCTATGAAAAGATTCAAAATAACAATCAATTAAACAAGCCGGTGCATTTAATATGTAGGTCACAATTTACAATTAAATCTTTAAATTGAGATTTTTATTTTCCACGCACTATTCACTGCAAAATTAAATTCTGCTTTTTAACTAATTATTTTTACATAGCTAAATGTATTTCATGTAATTCAATTATTACTTTATCATAAGATAAAACTATTGAAGGGGATATCACACTTTCAATTAGAACTTGGAGTAATGGAGTTGGATATTTGATTGGTTTCAGAAATTTGTTTGGGAAAATCCTAATTTTTGGGGGGGTGTATTTTCCACAGTGTGTGTGTACAAATTACAAAATTATTTCACACCAACATTTAACAACCAATATGAGCCCATACAGTAAATTAGTGTTTTTAAGATTCATAGCCATTGAAGGGGCAAAACACAGGATTAGTACAATACATAAGAGAATCTACACAATACATATCAAAGCTGTGACTTTGTGTAAGCTCGATTGATTAGAAAACACATGACTGAGCTTATGCAAAGATAATTAATTTGAATGGAGCAAATCCAGTGATTTTGGTTTTTTTTTTTTAGATTTGCTTACATTGCACCTCTTAACAATAAATAATAATAATAATAATAATAATAATAATAATAATAATAATAATAATAATAATAATAATAATAATGAAAAGGTCCAATCGCTTACTTCACATCTCTAGGTATATATATCACACTGATTAAAAAAAAAATTAATAGCCAGATCTTTTTCTTCTTTCCTTCCATTCACTCTTCTTCTCCTTCTTCATTCATTTCTTACATTTTTATAATTTATGACACAAACAATGAATTAAAAAAACACACAGCTTATACAATAGAAAAATGAGAAGAAAAAATGTCTGTTCAAAAAATATTCTCTTTTATTCCATAACTCTCTTTATGCTGCTTTTAGGGTATTTTTTTTCATCAAAATAAAAATAAAATAAAACTGAATAGAGCCTTGAAAAATTCAAGGCACATTCTGTGACATATCTTAACACACAATTCATTCTTTCTCTGCGTTCTTGCCTAGCTAGCTTTTTCCCCAGCCTTTGTCCCGTGTTACCTTTAAACCTACATTACACAAAGATTAAGAAAAAAAGCTAATCACTCATTGCAACTTATTTAGTTATATATATATATATATATTTCCATCCCCTTGTTGACCTTTATTTAGGCACAAATACAAATGAAATAATGTCCATACATTGCCAATACTAGTATGCAATAATAATGGTCTAACAGAGCTAAATTGATGTCATGTCTCTTAAACCTCTTCCTTTCTGTCATTTCTCCCACTAGGTCACAGGTCGAAAGATTAGGAAGGAATATGCATGAATTCTAAACCCATACTGAACGAGTCTGATGGATAACCCTGAATTTTAGAATGACCATACTTAGATTACTTTCTTTACATCAGTTTACATCTAGTTTATTGCATTTGTCAAAAATCAAATCCTTAGTTGAATTTGAACATTGTAGATTATCCAGATATGTAGATCTAGCTAGATCTTTGCTTGCTGCCATGACCTGCATGGTGACTAAGACTTACCGATTATCAATAACTAATGTCATTCTCAAGAGAGCATTCAATTAACTTCAATTAAATGTACATGATGTGAGCTGCTGTTTGTTAATAGTTAACAGAGTATCAAATATTCAGTATTAAGTACAAAAGTCGTAATGGAAAAACCTATCAAAGACAAAAATTTTATTTTAAAAAATTAAACTAAATGAGCTGAGGGAATGATATCTATTAGGGCAAAACTGTATTGGAACTGGGAAAAGCAATTTTTCTAAAGCCTCAAAGAAAATTTTATTTCCAGATTTTTCTATTATTCAAGTTTTGTAAAATAATTCCTTTAAACTTTTGGTAAAATAATCTTTCTTCTGATAATTGAAGAGTTACGATTGCATTACTTCTGAAACTTTATTTTCATTTGTCAAACATGCTTTGCCCTAGAGTGGAACTGAGGTCTCGGATTGTTGGAATTTGAATGCCTCTTTAGCTCTTTCTTTGATGCCCAGCAAATTTTATAGTTAATCACAGCCAGGGGGAGGTGAAACGTGGGAGAAGGGTACTGGCATTGTTGCTGTTAGGCTATTGTTCACTGTACTAAGGCTGGGCAATCCAGAGATAGAGGGGACAAAAGAGGATGATCCTGGTGGTTGTATTTTTTCACAGGCTGAAGGACTGGTGATATATGTATAGTGGGAAAGATGTGGGATGGGGAAGAGCAAGACATACAGCTGCAGACAATCAATTGCTACAAACAGATTTACAAAACCAGGACTTAGCAGTTGGAGAGACAAGGATGAGAAAGGTGTATCTCAATTCAACTATTACCTGCATTAATCAATCATAAGTGAAGGCAAGATATTCTTTTGTATTGAAACTAAATATGTGAAATGTACCATGTTTGCAGTTGAAAAAAAAAGAAAATTTCGAATTTGGTGGG
Organism: Elysia crispata; assembly: GCA_033675545.1. Classification (NCBI taxonomy): domain Eukaryota; kingdom Metazoa; phylum Mollusca; class Gastropoda; family Plakobranchidae; genus Elysia; species Elysia crispata. The sequence continues at coordinate 407,971 of JAWDGP010002420.1, read as the reverse complement.
GTGCAACGGGGCTGTGCCTCCAGTTTACACTCATTCTGCATATATCTGATGCAAGATATAACATGTTTGAAAACCCCAAAGGGATCTCATAAGAAAACGAAACTAAGTGCAAAGTTGTAACAAAACTTGTCCTATAATTTTGACCACTGTGAAGTCCACTCAACAACTTGCATAATTTGTTGTCATTTTGGATTACTACAGATTACTGCATAAGAAAAGAAAAATACCAAAATTTGTTTTAAAATTTCTCACAAATGAATTTCTTTTTATAATTATTTAAACTTATTTAAAACTCTCCCAAATGTATTGCATTACTGTCTACAGCTCTTGTTTAACATGTGATAATTCGAAATTAATTTGTGAATTTATGTCTGTTGAGTCTTCAGTCACAGAGTTGACGGTGTTAACAGGATATGGAGTTGGCAACATAGCAGCTGCATTTATATGAGTAGTTCTGCTGCTGTCAGATGACAGTGTAACCACATCTTGATGAGAGAGCTGGTTACTGCTACCAGTAACAGAGTCTGTTTTGGTTGAGGAAGCAAGTGTGTCTTCATTAGAAGAGACAACGACAGTACTGCTAACTCCTGAGTTTTGGAAAAGTAGCACAGGGTATGACTCTGCATTGTCAGTATTATTTGAGACCACAGATTGCTGATTTGCACCTGCACGTTTGGAGCTAGGTGGAGATAAGATGACAGAGGCATCTCCACCACTACTGCTGTACTTTTCATTACTGACAGGATCACGCATAGTTGAATCAAATGGCAATGGTCCATGCAACAGCTTTCCTCTTTGCCATTGTTGAAGATTTTGCTGCTGTAAATTTGTATCTTCAAATTTGTTCTCTTCTAGGCTGTTAACAGCAGACGACATTGCAGATTTTGAATTCAAACTATCCAAGAAAGTTTTCACCGTTTCTCCACTTGTTTCACCTGCATAGTGTTGAACAGAATAAAATTGAATTACCATCATCACAAGGAGATTCTTTTCATTAAAAAAAATAAAACATTCAAAAAAAAAAACCAACCCTCTTTTGACATTCTTCGTGTTAGGAAATATTTCACATGAAGATTGCATCTTTCTCTTGGCAACTCAGTATTTTCCCGAGTGCAAGCTACATTTTCATATTGTCACAAATCTTTTGATGACAAAGATTTCTCAACATTTGTTTCACACTTTTCTTTTTTGGGCCCAACTTAGTTCAGAAGCAAAAAAATTCCGTGAAATTCTATAAAAGATATCCTGTCTATGAAATATTTCATGAACCCAATATCGCCTTTGGTAGAAAAGTTTTCTTTTTTAGTCAATACAATAAAAAATATTTACACAATTTCAAGGCGTTAATTGGTATAAAAAGGCCTTATTAAGCTGTATCAAGTCGCACCACATGGCATCAACCCTAGCTAATGTATTTAAAGTTTAAATCAATAAAGTGAGTTAGTGTAGGATTCAATATGTTTTTGAAGTTTATTGCTTATTTTGTTATATTCTTTGAATGTGCATGCATCAAAAAAATTCTTAAATTTTTGGCTTTCCTTACATATGTATCTCAAATTTATTTTTCCTCATTGCTAAACTTAATTGCAGGAGCTGCTCAAGCTGCAATTTCTTTTTCTTTTTAAGCTTATCTCTGCTTGGTGTTTACATTGTATTTGACTACAAAGTAGGTCAGTATGATCAGCATGCCTTTACTTTTATTAAATGTAAAACGATAGAAGGTGGATGCTATTGATCTGACTTTTAGTTAAATACGAATGTGTTCATTTGGGCATTTAAGATTTTTTTTAAACACATATTGTTTAATTCTTATTTTTTTTCAATTCTAGATAACTATTACGGAGAGATTACAATATTTCAGAATATATTCAAATTTGAGGAAACTATTGATTTCGGCAACAAAACCTTGAAAAAGACAAAGGGGATCAACTGACAACAGCTTAGAATTGAAAAAATATATTAAGAAAAATTTGTTTTAATGTGCTGAGGCTCATCAGCACATTTGTAGAACTTAAAATGACAGTGAGGCTTTGCATAAGCAAACATGACATCAAAGCAATGGAGCTTTCCTTTTCCCTTTTACATTTGGTAGGTATATGAAACAATATTTGCTTTAGCATGAAACGCAATTGGCAGCAACTAATAATCTAACCTTTCTTTGAAATTCGCTTGATTTCTTTCCGCTTGTTTTTGAACCAATTTGCAACGTTGACATGGGTCACTTTCTCTTTGTCATCCAATGATCTTTGGGCTGTAAGGGTGCAAAGCAAGAGAACTTAAACACTTTACTTTTAAAAAACTAAAACACTTGGAAGGAAACTGAGATCTTGCTTCAGTAATATCCTACATAGCCTATATCAAAAGTATTAAAAACAGTCAAGCATAAAGGGTGTACTACAACTAATTTCTTTTAATAACTTAAACAATTTCAGAGAATGTGCAACAATGTCATTTCTTCAATTTTAAGCGTTTGCTTTATTACAGCTAGCTAGGTACTAAATTCTGACACTTAGCGGTATGTTATGTTTTGGGCATTTTATGACAAGCCTCACAGCAAACATGATCTCTTTTAGCTTTAGAGTCTTATTTAAAAATTGCATGAAAAAATTTTCAATATTTTGCAAAAAGCATGAGAAAAATTTTAAATGATAATGATAGTGGATAATTCTCTATGCAATATGCAAACATCCGCACAGAAAAAAATAAAGCTTTTATATGAAACCAAAAGAAAAATCAAGTTTCATTTAAAAAAAAAAAAGGAATTACAAATTCCACAGAAACAATTCTGATATCTATTCAATGAGAACTGCACTACAAGGATTAATGAAAATACACAAGGAATCAGCCAAAATAGATGTTATGGGAAAGAAAAGATAATTTGAGAAGGTAAATGTTACACTTTCATGGCATGAATGAGAGTTCTACTTCTGTGATTTTTTGAATATTTGTATATCAAAACCAAAGTAGCAAATCAATGCAAAAAAGATGTTTACTGTCATGTGTCGATACTTTTGATCATTGATATATTGTATATAGGCAACGAGTACAAAATAAAAATAACTTCACTTCTGGACCTCTTCTAGATGGCTACCTCCTGGTCAATTTATTTATAGAATGTGTGATGTGCTTAAATCTGACTGCATCACATTTACAATTTGAACAGATCGACCTTAGAGGTTTATACATTGATAGGTGTGACTAATCAGATAAAGATTATTTTTTTCATTTCATCATTCTGTAATTAGATGGGATTCTTAATAATGCACAGTTGAAAGCAATCAGAAAATATAACTTCCATTGCATCACATTTTTAGAACAAACACATTACTACCTTATAGCATTGAAAAAGACAAACTACCTTGATGGACCAATATCCTCTGGCTATATCTCTAAAAAGATGACAGTATGCTGAGTTTATATTTAAACTCAACTTTTGTCACAAATAGCCTAAACACTTGATAATTTTTTAGATGCTTCATCTACAAACATAAGCATATGCATTTTTCATATGACTTTGGCTTAACTTTTTTTTTATTTTTGTAAATTTGCCAGGGGATGGGCTTAGATCAGAGTAAAATTACCCTTCACATCTAGGCAAGATAGAATTCCTCAGAGCAGCTGAGGCAGAAATGTAGAGCAGTTATGTTTTTTTAAACTTTAATTTCCTCCTGTAATCATATTTTTCAGGTCCTAATTCTACTCCAACAGTTTTCCTGTAAAATAACCCATCTCAGTAACCTATGAACCTGTGTTGCAAGCATAAAAACCTGTCATCTAGTTTTTCAAACTCACCTTCTACTGCCATGGCACAGTTGCACTCTTCAGCAATTTGCTCTTTTTCTTCAAAGGTTGGATATTGCTTTCTCCGCCAAAAAGCCTCTAAAACATCTAAATGTTTCTCACGAAAAGTGAAGCGCTCTCTACGTGGACAAAATTGAAAATCCAATCCATTTCCAAAACCTGAGACAGAAAAGAAAAAAAGATTCAGTTGAAAAAATAATTTAGCTAATTCCCCCATAGTTGCTTGTAAATTGTTCAGACCCGATGAAGGTTTAAAAAAAAAAAAATATATATATATATATATAGTACAAGAGACTGGTTTTTTCTTAGGGTATTTCATCAAACAAGACACTTCTTATACATATATTTACAAGATATTTACACATATAACAAATTTAAATAAGTAGAAAAAGATACAAAAAAACCCAGAAAATTTGTATCTTTATTAGTTATTTTTTTCTTGATTTTTTGAAATTATACTAAAAATTGATGTTAGCTAAAACTTTTTGATGCTCTGCAGGTTCCCAAATTACTACGATGAGTCATCAATGTCACAGTCTGCAGAACAAAAAAATTCCTATTCTGGTATACTTGATTCTACAGGCACAAATCTAACTTGTTTGCTAGGTCTAGAACTAGATTTTCCTTTGGCATTGCCTTAAGACTTGTGCGCAGTTTAATTAGACCTAGATTTAGATCTATCGGCATTGTAGAGTGCCTTCGGTAAAATTTGAATAACTCAAAAGGTTACCGGCCAAATCCGGAAAATAATTTGTATCAAATGAAACAAATAGTGGCTGCAAAGTAAAAGATGGTTCACACGGCAGTTGCCTGGACGGTTACGATCCAAAAAAATTTGGTACAAGTGCTCGCAGGGGGTGTGTGAACAGCTCAGCAGTTGGAGACGGTGCTCGCAAACGTTGTGTGAACAGGTTTCAGTGATTTAAGAATGTAATCATGATGTCAGGCTCTAAGAATAATGATATGCAGCATAAATGAATCGTTAACTCTAGAAATTTTCTGATCATGGGTTCATAAATATTCATGTGTTCATTTTCATAAAAAGACCATGCCACTAAAGGGTAAATCCTTTGCAAAATCAACCCTGATAAAGAATTTCTGACAGCTGCCAGAAAATATTTACAAGTAATATGGCAGGCAGAGCCTTTCTAAAACCATTTGACAAGAAATTTCACTGGAAGAACAAAAAGAGAGGCAGTCAGAGGAAAAGATGGAATGATAATATGAGTTTTATTTACTCCAGGAGAGCTACATATGATGAGACAGATGGCGGAGAAATGTTATGTAATGGTAAGTAGTGCCCCAAAGACCAGTCCTATTACAGGACATGTGGACAAAAAGATGGGTAAAAATTCTCATTAGACAGGAGTTTTTTGCACTTATATCAAGCTCTAAATATAGATTTCTTTAAAGCTGTTACACCTGGAGTACTCATTCCATCATAATCAATCAGTCCTTAACCTGAAAAAAAAATTAAATCTACTAGTTGAGAGAGATTTTAACTATTTGCGTTAAGCCGAAATTTTTTTGATTAAGTTACCACCCAGCCAATCAAAATGGCAGGTTCAGATCCCTGCAAGCAGACCAGAGATTCTCAATTTTGTGGTAGGCTATGCAAGATGAACTTAAATACTCTTGCTTTGGGTAGCTAAACTTCTCTTAGTTTTTATACACCCATTCTTACCAGTGATATATTATTACTAATTTAGAGCTTATTTTCTTTTTATTCTGCTGCAACCATGATTTGCTAACATTATGACAGACCTTTTACAGGACACTGGCAATTTAAGGCTTCAGCATTGTATAGTCATTAATTTATTGTTCTGAAATGTGATACAAAATACTTCTGCTTACCTTGAAAATGAAGAAGTTTTGACATCTCCAATGTGAACCACTCTGTATGGTGGCACAGGCTAATGATCCAACTCAACAGCTTATGAAAGTCAGATTGCTCTATGGAAAACACATCACCCTGTAAGAAGGCCTGCATGGTTGACTCACTTACACCTGAAATGAGAGTCATTTATAGCAAGTATACATTTTAAAAGTCAAACCTGAAACAAATTTCACATGGACGCAACATATAACTTTTTTTTTTCATTTTAATTAGCAAATGTGTGATGCAATCTACTCTAATAAGCAGAATGAAGTGCTAATTATGTCTAGCTTCAGTAATGGGTTTCATGTGCCTTTGAAATATTATGGTAATTCAAAAAAAATTACTAACCTTTTTAGTATATTCAAGTTTTTTACAACCTCTTTTCAATTAGTTAAAAAAAAAAAAATATATATATATATATATATATGTATATGCAGTGGAATTAGAAAGAAATTTCGTAGGGAAGAAACTTTGAACATACTAAATATTATGCGAGTCATAAAGGATTCCTGGATACAAAAGACCAAATTATTCCATGAAGATTACCTTTGCCTGATGCCCATCTTTCCATTATGGTATACCATATCACTTTTCCTTTAAGTGGGATTCGTTTGCCATAATAAACAACTTTAAGCCTGTTTGGTTTAACAACATAATTTTGCAAATTTGTTTTTTGAATAGCTGCCTGATAATTGGCAACCAGGATAAGACAGACACAAGTCGAGTCTAGGATAATCAGAAATTATATTTTCTGCCTTTTGAAAGGGTGAAAAAAAATATATAGTAACTCCAGCTAATGAAATTCCTAAGAGATTTCAATAGATGGGCTCATTTTCAATTTTTATGTCTTTAATAGGCTTTAGCTGAAAACATTTATTAGAGACTTGAGTCTACATCACCTGATTTCTTCACAAAAAAATCTCTTGATAGATTCAGACCTAAAAAAATATTCTAAATACCTCCAGAAATTTGATTCAAAACAGTTTGAGATCTTATTTTGATTAATTAATCACCATCTTTACATTGTATATTGTAACTTTATGCATATTTACTTTATTGCATTTAAGTAGTTAAATGCTTACTTCATAAAATTGCTGTTTATTCTGGTTAGAACTCTACTTCAACCTGATCCAATATTTTAGCCCATTTTATGAAACTCCCAAGAAGAAAAATATTAATACCTGATCATTCAAGTCTATCAAACTAAAATGTCATATAGAATTATATATTATCATGTTCAATGAAAGAAAACATTGTATCACTATCTTACTACGAACCATTCCAAATTATAAAAAAGTAAAAAAATTTTTGATTCTCTCTTCTTTTTTTTTCCTCAAACTAGATTTCAATGAACTAAACTGTGTATGTGATAGACAGAGAAATAAAGTAAGAGTTAGTGTTTAATATTTATAACTGCTGTTTCTGCACTGAAACATGCACACGCTTATTTTCAAAACAAAATAATAGTATTCAAAAATTAAAAAAAAAATTTTTTTAGCAATTTGTATGACATCACAATAAGTAAAATTTTAAAATTTCTTTACGAATTAATTGAAAATTCCCAAAATATGCTGATTTATGTTTGGAACCAGTCCCCCAAATGTAAAGTCAGTGCAAAAGAAACAAAACTTGAGATTTTAGTAAAAAATATGCACTTTCCACCATACCCTGATTCATCTAATACCTAATTATAATTTATTTCTTGGTCTTTTCAAATTTTGTGGAAAATTATATATCTATGACAAAAAGTCTTGCTTATAAATGTTTTGGCTTTTGCAAACTTTGTTTTCAAGTTTGTTAAAGAAGTTATGCTGCACTCTTAGAATATTAAAAAGTCAGGATAGATCTCCATGTTACATAGAAGAGACTTGCATAGTTGTGATATAAATTTATAACAAATAGGAAGTATTTCTGATTTTATTTACTACTTTTTTATTATTTTATATTTTGTCAATAATGTTGAAATGGCAGCATGGTGCATTTGTTGAGTTATTGAAACAAGAGTGTCAAATGATGCTTGCTGAGTACGTTTGTATTCATATTCTCTACTTTGGTACAATTTTTTTATGCAGCTTGCATACCTAAATTCTGGGCTTGCTGAACAGGTTTGAAGTCAGCAGACATCAGACATTTTTTCACAAACTCAAGAACTTTGTCTTGACTAGAACTGAATGAGATAAAAAAAAAATGAAGATTTAAAATACAGGTAAATTGCTTTACTCTGAACTTACTCAATAATTTTATAATTATACACTATAACATTTTTTATGACAAGATATATAATCTATTTCAACTCCTGACAGGTTAATGATTACAAATGTATACAAACTATGTGGCTGTGAAAAGTAAGCAAAGTGATAATGCTTTTTGTCAATTAACTCTAAAGTGTTCTATGAAAATTGAGTAAAATCTGTATCTAAATTAGGCTGTAGGAAATTTTTTGTATTTTCCACTTCATGATCTTCATAAATCTCCTGCCTGATAGCTAAGATTGTTTTTCTTATCTTATCTTTGTGAAGAAAAAAAATAGGAAGAATTTAAAGAAAAAGCAATAAACAATCTCATGATCAGTTTTTATATGTGAAGGCCACTATCAGCTTAGATGCTTAAAAGTTTCTTGTTACCACCAATGATTCAAAGCAAACTTACAAATGATATCACCAAAAAGAGACAGATTGAGACTCACATAATTTGACCTAGGTGTCACTTTTGTCAATGTCCTTTGCCTTGGAAATTCAACTAATAGAAATTATATCAATATGCAATGAATGGCCTCTCCTTTCCAGTCAAACTAGTTTTTTTTTTTTTTCAATAGATATTAGCTGAAACAAATATAGTATGAAATATAAACTTGCTAGAATAATTTAACCGAGCTTAATTTAAATTTTTTTATGACTGTCTAGTGTTCAATTGTAAACATTAAACTTCATTTTTCATTCAATTGACTCTTAATTAAATGTTTGTGAAATGTGATTTGAAGATTCTGATTAAAAAAACCCAGACACACAGGTAAACTTATGTAACGGTAATAAAATTAATACAGTTCATTCACCATTGAACTAATATGAGGCATTGATCTTGGGTCAGGTCTGCTGCTTGAGATATTGTTGGACTAACCGTGAGTGGCACCCCGATCTGACTGTGACTCATGCTGTTGTGTTCTTTTTCAGAGAATCCACAGAAATCTGTCATAAATGATGAACACCACATTTCTATAAAAAAAAAAAAAAAAAAAGAAAGGTGGGATCATTCCCATTTAAGCTTTAGACAAATATGGATTGTTGAAAATTATTTTCAGCCCAGCAAAAATAATCTTCAATGTAGCTGAAACAATATCAGGCTTAAAAGAAAAACTTCACTATTTTAAATGATAGTACTATGAGTTTTTTTCTTCAATATAATTGTAATTGCATTTTCAACAAAAACAACAAATGTAAAAATAAAAAAAAAAAACTTCAATGGATTTTCAAGGAGAAAACATACGTTTTGTCTAAAAAAAAAATGTCTAAAGGAACTGGGAGGGGAAAATGTAAGCGTTGTAAAAAATACAACCCCTATCAGTCTTCAATGCGATCATGACGTGGACCTTGTGAGGGGTTGAGGAAATGGAGCAGTTAGTTATTCTATAATCAAGAGGCTAAAGCACAAGGAAAATGAAAGACTTAAAGTGCATAGGTAAGAATAAAAAAACATACAACTGACCATACATCTTTCAATTCTTTTTGCTTGCGACTTGGAACCATACATTTAGCTCAGATCTAGAGTTTCACTTTTTTTTCATATTTACGGTGTGGGTTGAAGAAAGAACACACCTCACTCATCGATCTGCTGCATTGAGATCAGTTACCCCTGTACTTGATACTGGTCAAACACAGATAAATTTTATTGTATAACTGATCCTAGCCAAGTGAAGCTTTCTTGTTGGCCTGTGAGATCTTACACTTTTGATGGCATTATGCAAAAATTGCATGGATAAATACATTTTATTGAAAGACATTGTGTTTTCTGAATAAAGAAAACGTAGCTGGAGCACACTTTGAAAATATTCAAATCCGTCCTTTTCTGATAAAAACCAAATGGCAACTGATGGTTTTAAGATAAATTTTCACTTCAAAAGTAGTTTAACTTCATTCCGTATCTGGTTCAGTTTTCTAGTTTTGGTATCATTTAGCATAACTCGATGAGCCAATACTGGTCATTAAAGTTTTGACCTTCTAAAGAATATGGAATATGATTTATGTTTCACATGCAATTGTTCTAGCTGAGTTGGTTTTTGCAGGGCTGCCATCTGGGGTAGGTATATTATGAAAATGTGCTGTAACATTCTTTAGGCAGCAGAGTCTCACAGATCTTCCACTCAGAGACCCTGTTCCTTTCTGATTGAGTGTGGTCAGTGGCATCAAATGACCAACGTGGCTTTTTTAAATAAAACTCAGGGATAACTACGGCATATGATGTTACCATGGAACATTTTGTAAATCATTGAAATGCTTTAAGAACAGTCTGGGTAAAGGTTTTTTTATAATCTCTATGGCTCTAAAATTCAAAGTAGCATAGAACAAAATGGAAAGCACAGATACTTTCAGTAGAAACATATAAATTAAATTGGTAAAAAGCTTTTTAAGTACACCTGAACCATCACTGCGGCATGTTGAGTAAAACTTGGGTGACTTGTCCTTGGCAACATCTGTATAACTGGGTACAGATAGCACAGGCATTGAAACATTAGAAGCCATGTGGATGAATGAAGACCTTTGAGTGCCTGATGTAGTTAGAGGCATGTGACTGGTCTCAGTTGCAGCAGCTGATCTTGTCATCGGCAAAGTATGTGTGGGTGATGTTGTCAATGAAGCCCTGGAGATAATGGGCTGACTAGAAAAAGATGTTGCCCCTGAGTGTATGCTGTTAGCGTTTTTATTCCTTGAATGATGAACTATATTGCTCTGGTGATATATATATATATATATATAATTGTCACAACAATTCAAAAATTAAACCTAGATATACATTTTACAAATTTTTAATTACCTTATATATAAAACAAAAAGTAAAATTACTTTTTCAAATAAAAAATGAATAAAGCATAATTCCTAACATGTAAATTGTCATTTACAGGATTAATGAAAAGGGCTTATTTTTGGTCTTGATTAAGGCACAGAAACTTAGTCAAAAATTGGAACATTACTTCCTGAAGATTTAAAGTTACTACGTACATACAATTTTGAATTGAAACCTGAAAAGGTAGTTAACAAATAAGACATTTCACATTTTTTCTTTTTTTTTTCTTCAGTATTCATTCTTTTGTGTTTCAGATCTTATATCTAACTGCAAAAGATGTTTTAACTTCCTATAAAAATCAAGGTTGAGTTGCAAACCTGTTTGTGCAAGGCAAAACACTTAACAGGCTAGGTTCTTGATTCTTACAAACTAATAGAATTAACTTACCTGAGCACCCACAGTCCTGGCGTCGTGCAGACTATTGCAAACTGGGGTGTTAAATGTGTTCCCAAATGTAGCATCTATTCTCTCCAAGGCTTGGAATGCATCTATCAGCTGTTGGTAGGTTATTCCACTATTCCTCAGACGTCTAATTAACTCTACCTGCTCCACAGAGAAGTTGGAGCTAGATGCCTGCATGACTCATGGAAAACTTGATAGTCTGGAGTTTTCAAACATTTTGTTGAGCATTATTGGAAATAATGTGCTTATCGGATAAAAAGTGCAAAGAATGTGGAAAAATATCCAAGAAAAGAGAAGAGCAAGGATCATACAGTGGAAATCTCATAATTCGAATTGCATGGGAAGGAATTAAAAATTCAAATTAAGAGAATTGGAATAACAAAACAAGGGCATAACTAAATCTATGACTCATTTCCTGAGTGTGTACTGTGCTTGCAGCTCTCCCCTTCCCTTATTACACGTTGCTACCTCACTGTCAGTGTTATTACTGGCACTCATTTCTTAGTGCATCAGCTCCCTCCTCGCTTTGTTAGAACATTGATCAAACTTTTTTGGGCAGAGATTAGCATTGCTTGCTGCTTGAGAGATACATGCAGTACTTTTTTAATGGCTTATGGGGTGGTGTCAACTTCGAATTAAGAGAATCAAACCAGAAAGACTTCCAAATATAAGTCTGATTGTAAAAAAAAAATAACTTATAGATCTAGATCCTCTTGCAAAATTTGGTTTATTAGAAATTTATTCAAATAATCAAACTTCGGATTTTGAAGTTTCCACTGCATATTTAAAACTTAAAAGCTCAATTCTTCTAGAAGAATTGAGCTTTTAAAAAATGCACTTAAAATAAACTTATATTGACCTACAAACATAACCAAAAATGACTAAGACTTTAGGGACATTAATCAATTTAGGACTATCTAACTCAAAAATTTCAAATAAAATTACTACATAGCTGAAATTAAAATGAAAAAGGTGGATTCTTGGGTATGTGAAAAGAAAGAAAGTAAAATTGTTTATAAATATATCTTCTGTAGATCTAGTACATTAAATAAGATCTATAAAGAATAAAATTACTGTAAAAAGCAGAAGAATGCAAGCTGACCCACAGCTGATCAAATTAGGATTTCCTTTAAGTCTAAGCTGTTAAGAACAAATTTCATATTTAATTTCTCAGCGCTACGAAATGCATTGAATATTGTCATTCATTAGGTAGATCTAGTGCACCTCAATATAATTAAAATGAACATTCTGAAGGATATTTCAATAGATTTGGAAAATAAAGAATCAGTTGTTTACAACAATAATTCAAACGAAAGAGAATATTTTGCTGTGAGTTTGGCAAGAAAGAGAATAAATTTTTGATAAGGAAAATGTTCCACAGTTAAACCCTAGGCCTGATAATAATTATTAATATCGGTTCACCGTGGAAACTCAAGGACCTGAAGTTCCTTACCCTTAAAATTTCGTACACCTACCCAAAACATTAATTAAAAGATTTGTTGCTTTTCTGTTGGCGACTTGAATTGATGCTTGTTACTTTCAAGCGTTTTGAGGAAAGATGTATATTTAATATGTGCTTCGTATAATATAAACACTCCACCACTTGCAGAAAATTTTTGCGAGTTGCTTCTCATTCTAGATAAGCTCTCTTGATTTAAAGGAACAAAAGACTATGAATGTAAACAATAAATGGACCAAATTTCAATCGACGACCCAGTTGATATGCAAACTTTACATTTAGTACTGGGACCTATTTACATCCAGATCTAGATCAAGATAGAATCTAGATCATAAGATCTCAGTTTAACTAAGACTTACCACGAGCAGATCTATGCCTGATACTCAAACTAATGTCTCTTACAATCGGTGAGTTTCTTAGACTGTCTTTATTAGCGGACCCTATCGTTCTTTTATCTAGATCTAGATCTAGGTGAATGGTTTCCAGCGCCAAAACTTGGTGGGTAGATCTAAAAAATGTAAAGAGATCTATTTCAGAGTCAAGTATTATCCAGCAGATTTTTTTCCCTAGGATTATCTAGATCTAGATCTAGATCAAGAGTTAAACGTAAGTTTGAAGAAAAAAAAGTCATTCAACAGATGGTAAGCATGACTTAAAAGAATGCAAGCTCATGAATTACCAAAAAGAAATCAGAACAAAGACTATGAACAACTGATATTGGTAAGTCAATAAAGTTTTTATGGCTCTTAATAGGGAGCTTGTGAATCCCATTCCTTTATCATCTTGATTTAACTTTAATACCGGTAGTTTTATTAATAGCAATATTACTCTACACTGGATTACAGATTTTACATGTAAATAACAGATTTTTTAATTGTGGATTACTGAATTCAGTATATTGAACTAGGCAGGTATGTGACTAAATTAAAATTAAATTCACCACCTTTTTTTTTTTTTAAAAATTTTATTAGGTTTGATTTTACCCATGCAAGGTGCAGCCTGCGTAGGAAATTACACAAAAGTAGACATTTTTTTATGAAAATGTTTTCATTAGTAGTATAGATGGTAGGATCATTTTATTTGATTCAATTTTTATCAAATTGGATCAGATTTTCTCAAGGCTAGCCAGTTGGAAGTCTTTGTCATACTCAGTTATAAAGATTCAAATGAAAAATTTTACTGATTGCATCCAGATTTTTGGGAGTAGCCTGTCAGAATTATAGAAGACTTACATTTGGCATTCAAGCTCACAGTGTTGGTATGGACGACTATAGACAACAGCTTCACGCTGTGAGCGTTGGAATGAATTCAAAGAGTTAAGGTAGCTCCCAATATAAAGATCAAGTAAAAAATTAAGAAAGTTTTTTTCCCAGCAGGATAGTTTTAACTGTGGCAGTGACAGAAGATGAGGTCTATCTTAACCCTCATCCTGCTAACGCGGTTACCCACAGATAGGGCCAAAAACTGTACCATTGCCACAGCCAGTTAGCTTCTGGACTGGGCAAGTGGCAGAGCGGATTACTTGTGTTTGTACTATGCGTATTGTATTTGTAGTTCACAACGAAATGTCTATCTATAGACTTTTATTGCCATAACAAAGTACAAGTTACATTTATTTTTTCAAACTTGACAACTTTATTTAAATATGTTTCATGGTTCTAAGACGTTGAGAAAGGAAGAGTTACAGACAAAGGCTTGGAGAAAAATAAGTTTTCAAAGAGAGGTTCATTGGATACGATAGTTTCATTTTATAATAATTAACAATTCCCTAGATGAAAGCTTGGATTTGCACTGAAAGTAAAACACATCGGTAATTAATTTTGTGTGTGTGAGAGAGGGAGGAAAGTGGGGGGGGAGGTGGTGGGGATGAGAACTAAACTAGAAAAGATTATAACTCATTTAGAACAAGCAAACCTCTTGGTCTAGCTCAGTCTTCCATCTAAGCTAAAGCTATAAGAGTCAGTGCATAGTTCTTTTGTTCAAAGACACTGTGTAACTGTACAGATACAACTAATTACAGGTAGTTCTATTATAACTAAGCACAGAGACTAGGTCGGGGTGATAGGTGAGACAATAAAGGAGAAAGGAGACAATTAGACCAAGCAGCAAGGTCCGTCCACGATGCTTATCAGGCGCTCCGATAATCATTGTCTTATACAACTTGTGAGACATCAAGTAAAAAACTTGTCCAACAATCTGTTCGCCAACCTATACTTTCCTACCATTGAACACATAGTGACAGCTGACAGAATATCAAACTCACTAACAACAAAGGCAAAGGCTTTATACCCTACACACACACCATGCTCTCAACTCATGCCTTTCTTGACACCTCAGTAAACTCCTCCCTTTCTTACTCGGCTTTACAGTGACAAGAGGCTGTGGTGTGATTGACTGGTAACAAGATTCATTTGATCTAATGCTATCACAAAAATTGGCCAATCACGTTACTTTATAACTAACACCACTACTAACTGCAATCCACATGATTTGAGGAAGTCTGGGGGGGAGAGTCTTTGTCAGGACTCTGTATTGTGGGCGGGGTGGGGGCAAGTAAGGGGGAAGGGAAGGGCCATGTGGTAAAGTCACCGCTGTCTAGTTCTTTTATTTGCTCTTCGGTCTTTATAACAACCACATGCGAAGGAAGGCGGTATCCCATGTATCAGATTGCGACAGACGTGCCTAAATTGCAATTTGTTCTTCACACCTCAGGGGCTCTCGATCGCCTCCCATTGTTCAAACAGGGAGAAATTGTCACCTTTTCATTGGTTGATATTCTTAGAAAAGATATAAAGTATACAGAGTATATCAGATGGAGTGTTTAGAATATAATGACGTTTCAAACAGGCCCACCAGTCAACCATTAATAGAAATGGCGCCGCAGGACCCAGTTTGGAGCCTCAGCCTATACATTTAATGGCATCGCAGCATCCAAGATATAGTCAGGGCAAAGCTTAAATATAATGGGTGCGCACTACCAGGGTTAAACAGAAATTCAAAGGGCAGCACTGGGGAGTTCTTTTAGGGCCTGTTTTTGACCTTGGTTTGTCTGCTGACTAATGTGCATGCAAGTTAGTGTGGAAGTTACTGGAATATCAGCTGGCTTGGAGTGTTTTTTATTCCATTGGACAAGGAGCAGGCTTGCTGTGCTTGAGGGTTGCCATTTGTAGGATGTAGGTGAACATCTATAGATAGTCAAGCATGAATAATTGTTCACTCTTTGCTACAGCTTTGATATCTTGAATGTTTGATTGAGTGCTGGTGGTAGCCCTTTTGGAGTTTTTTGGTTTGTTGCCCCAGGCTTGTTGACATAAATCTGCCATATTGGTATCGACTATCAGTTACAGGATAGTTGAAATCAAAAAACTCAACAAAACAACATTTTAAAATGTACAATATTTTATGGAATTTTAGCCTATATGATCAGATCTGGCAGGATCCGAAATGATAGAATAAGGTTTTATTCGATTCCAAGAAGCAGACTAAGGTGAACTAACCTGTGGTAACAAACGAAAAAGCACCTCCCTTTTAAACTCATCTAATTTGTAATAAATGGCAAGTTGAAGGATACAAACACAGTTTACGTGTAGATGGCTGAATGAAGCATAGGAATGATCCCAGGAACGGCAAGTCAGGTTCAATAGTATTGGGTCAGGGGGCTGTGGGAATCTGTGGGTACATCATAAATGCAGAGTATGGAATTAAAAACATGTTCATCTGCCAGCAGTCAAGATATACTCTTCAAGGAAAATTTTTTTAAACTGTTGCGGCTGATTGTGCCAATTTTAAGTGCTGCCAATGAAGGCGTTCAACCATTCCTATTAGCCTTCTCTTTAAATCTGGATTTTACATTTTCATTATATTTAAATTGGTTTAACCCCAGTTCTGTTTACATGGTGACCCGCAAGTAAAAAGGAACACTGTGGGACTGCAACAGCCTGCTGCTTAGCTTCTGGACTGAGTAAGTAGTGTGTTTATATTGTGCACTCTGTGCTTTACAACAAAGCATTTTTTGCCAGCACAAACTGTGTGTAAATAATATTTGTTTTTAAAGTGTTGAGATCTTTTTTTTTTAACTGTATGGTTCATTGAGTTAAGGAAAGGCAGAGTGACAGAGACATAGGCTTCGAGAAAAACAAGTTTTCAAAGAGAGGATGTTCAGATACAAAATTTGAATTTCACAATATCAGCAATCTTTGATGAAAATATATAAAACAGATACCTAATTAATTTAGTGGGAAGAATAAAGTGGGAGAAGGTGAAAGCTTGTTTAGCGCAAGCAAACTCTTGGGTTTAGTCTTACATCTAAGCCTATGTGTAACCCTTTTGTTCAAAGAAAGTAAGAAACATACCAGCAATATATTATGATGGAGCAAAAGCATTATATTATGATGGAGCAAAGAGAGTAAGGAAGGATGGTATATTGATTTATTAATGGAAAAGGAAGGAAATCAGACCAAACAAGGACAACCCACTTAAATTTTTTTGTGCTGAGACACTGATCTTGGCAGATCAAAATTTAGAAAACTTCATCATTGTACATTGAGTGGTTTTAGAGGAGATAGCAGAAAAAATCAAAGTTAGGTGCTGTTTATAATATAGATAGATCCACCGAACTATTAAAAACTGCAGGATGTAGCCAGAAATGAATGGGAAGGGTGGAGTTTCATCATTGTAAAACAAAGTTTCATCTACAGATTGTCCATTGTTTTCACCAGGCAAGGAGGAACTAAATCTACTTGATTAGAATAGTGTGCAGTATGAACACATTACAATGTATTATTACAATAAGAGATTGTTAACCAAATTTTGTTCCTTTTTTCTTCTTTAAAAGCAATGTAATATAGTGGAATTGTCCTAGATGAATAATAAAAGGTAAAAAAATATTGTGACAGCACTAGTGTAGCTGCCAAATCATACCATTATAATGAATACATCAGTGGACGAGACATTTTTAAGTAAATTTTATTAAAACCAGTTGTTTCAAACATTATCTTTTTTCAAGATAATTCATTCATTTTCAATTCACACATTACTTCTTTTTTTACCTACCGTACCATTGTACATTTTTTTACCTTTTAACCTTAAGTCATGATTCTTTTTTCAAAACCCAGTTTTGCTGTTTATTTACTTTTTATCAAATGAAGAAAAATGCATTCAAATAATGTGTCAATTTAGAGCACTAATTACTACATAATACTAATTATGAAGTGCCTAAATTAAGCCACAAGTTTGCTTTGTATCAGGCAGTAGGTAGGTAAAATGAACTCACTTTATGGCCTCCATTAAGACTAGGTGCCCACTATTCACTGTCTTATTGGCAGTTGGCCTGGCTCAACCAAAGAGCCGCTATTGGGGTGCCATGCTGAGTACTTGTAATTGTGGAGTTTTATAATCGTTTAAGTTCCTTTTACAGTATTTTTTCAGGTTCTCATATTAGTTCGTAATAAAAAAAAATGAACTATTCTGCTTTTTAATGTATAGGAAGTGTAAAGTAAAACTTCACACATATATAAAATTAACACTAATCACAAAACAAGTGGTTTCTTCAAAATGTTTTGAAAAAGTCATTGTTATAATAGATTTATTTTATCGAAAGCAGAACTAGTGGAAAATGTGAAGATATCCTAATGTCTCTTTTCTCTTTCACAGCACTGGTAGAGGGTAAAAAGACTTTGTCTAACTGAAGATTTTAGGCCTGTCAAGAGCACTTTACTTTTTTGCATTATAATGTATGCAGTGGCTCACGATGAGGGAATGATTGGAGTGGCCAATAAAAAAAGGAAGATGATGTTTGATGATGCTTTGAACTTCAATAACTTCCCTGGAGATGCTGCAGACATAAATCATGACAGTAAAACTTTGCAATTCAATGGCAATGCAGGACCTTTGTGTTTATCAGGTAAAGAATCATAAAAAGTGTATAATTTGTTATTGTGAAATTTCTTCTAGTGCATTTATCTTTTTCATTCTTCTTCTATCTTCTCTTTGTATTGTCTCTTCTTGTGAATTGAGGTTTACTTCCAAATGAATGAATTAATATTATACTTTGAAGATAATATACTTTTAATTCAAAATTACTTTCCCATCAGATTTCAAACTTGGATAAAAAATCTTTATGTTAAAATATACCCTGGTTATTACTTTTGTTTCATGGCTTTCTTAATCTTATTTCCTACTCTCACAGGGCGACGATTTCTGACTCTTTACAAGGGAAACTGTAATAGTGTTTACCACACAGAAGAGTGGCTTCCTTGTGGTTCAACACTGTTTTCTCCTTTAACTGAAGACATTATGGTCAACACTCAGAATATTGAACAATTTAGTTCTACTCATGGTCAGTTTTGTGTGTCTGATGAAAGTGGGCAATACTCAACAACATTGACAGGTGACTATTGTACATCTGATTTTGTTAATGTCAAGACTGTTTTTTACTTGTTTTGTAAACAGCAGTCATTTTTTAACTTTTTAATCACAATATCCAGAAAGGCTTTAATTAGTTCTGTGTGGAACCTGAAAAAACAATGGTTTACAGATTTTGGATGGACTGATGGGAGCAGGTTGAAGAGTTAATATCCAGTAACAATGTATAAAATGAGAAAGAAGGCAGGACTATACTTTCTATTGTTTTAGACTCTGACTGACCTTTGAATAGTTTAGAAATAACAGAGAAAATTATCTGCTTGATCTTTTTGAGAGTATTACAAGCACAATTATTATCATTAGATTTAAATGATTTTTTTACTTTCTTCAAAAAAAAAAAGGCTGGGGTGTATGTATATTTCCTATAAAATTTATTAATTATAACATTCTACATGTATTACAGTGGAAACCTCAAAAACCGAAATCTGATTATTCGTATTTCTTATTAACCGAATTTTATGAGAGGATAGGTTATTTTTCTTTCTTTGGCTTTGTTAGAAGCGGACTCATATTTCGAAGCCTTTCAGGTTCGATTCTCTTAATTTGAAGTCGATACCACCCCATAAGGCATTACAAAAGTACTAATCAGTGCCTGAGAAAGGCTGATCAGTGCGCTGACAAAGTGAGGAGGGACCTGATGCACAAAGAAAGGAGTGTCAGTAGAAACATTGATACCGATTGTAACTTAGGACTGAGGAAAGAGGAGGGGTGCTTGTGGTGGGCACAGTGCACACTCAATCAATGAGTCGTAGATCTAGTAAGCCGTTTTACTGGCAGCGCATTGATTGAGCTACCGCTGAGATGTGCGCGGAAAAAAAGGGAAAGGGAAGAGGAGGGGAAAAGGTGAAGGACGCGCCGGAGTGCAGGACCACAGACTGGGCTAAGTTTTTTGTCATGACTGGCTCAGCATACCTTGAGATGCTGCAGGTGGTCTAGGCAAACACACAGTACCAAGATCGACACACTGGTCAGTTTGTTTCCTTTCCTGTGTTCACTAGCTCACTTGTTGCTTTGGCACTTGTAGAGATAGTCATGATTACCTATCTTCGTATTTCCTCACATCTAGATCTTATTCTAATTCTCTTCGAAAATGGTATCCTCTCAAGTAAATCCCTTGGAAAAAAAAGCACACTACCCTCACCCTCGAAACCAAGCTGAAATTGTAGAGTGAGATAGACAACATGGGAAAGACAACAATGAAAAAAGAAATCGCTGACAACTACGTGATTCCAGCCAACATCCTCTCCACCATTTTAAAGAACAGAGAGAAAATAGAAAAAATGTAGTTCGAATCCTCTTAATTCAAATTTTTCGTGCATTCCCAACCAATTCTAATTATGATGTTTCCACTGTACTTGAAACTGATTGTTGTTTTTATTCTAAGTTATGCTTTTGAGCTTTTTTCAAACATATCCTTGAAAGCTTTTTTTATTATTTATATAAACAAATTGATAGAAATTAAGAATCACTTGATTATTTTTGTTTTATTATATATATAATATTGAAGTAAATGGTTGTTTCAAACTTTATCTTAGCAATTCTCACATCTCAAACAAAGTGTTCATATTTTTGCTATTTATTCTGTCACAAGGGTGTAATTCTTTTTTTTTTTTTTTTTTTGCTGGGAAGTGGGGGTGAGGTTCTGCGTTTTTCTTTTTTGTATGCCTTTTTGGGTGACTAGTTTCACACAGGGAAGTATCATGGTCATTTCATGAAAACTGAAAAAATTTAACCGAGGCATTTTGAGTTCTGATTAAAGATTTTTTTTTCCTGAATTCTTTTTGAACAGGCCAAGTTTTGCATCTGTGGAGGTTTTGTCCCAAAAAACAAAAGTTGTTCATATCACGTTCATTTTTGTTTCAAAAGTATCAGGTATTTCTTATGTGTGTTTAAATACAAATAATTTTTTACAAATTTACCCTTGATTTTCTTTGTTTTATTTTTATTTACATATTTATACTGAAAAAAATTTTCAATTGCCTCCGCACTGAAAGTTTGTTTTTGTGTATGTGTAAGTAGAGGGTGGCACTTGTGCTTGTTCATAGCTTGTAAAACATAAAAAGTCCCTCTCCCTCTTCTTCTTCTTCTCCTTCTTCTTCTTCTTCTTTTTATTATTATTATTATTATTATTATTATTATTATTATTATTATTATTATTATTATTATTATTATTATTATTATTATTATTATTATTATTATTATTATTATTATTATTATTATTATTATTATTATTATTATTATTATTATTGTAGTGCAAGAAATATACTTTATGTTAATGAAATTAAAATTTTTATCCCTTTTAATCTTTACCAATGCAAGTAATCTCCACATAGGTTGAAAATGAAAGGCATGACTTGTATTTAATGTATCTGCTTTTGAATTTTGTATTCAGGAACTAACTAGTTTATATCTACACAATAGTTTGGTAAAATCCTAGAACCCAAAAAAATATATCAAACTTTTGAGATTCAAAATAGAAATTTTTTTTATACCCCTATTCAAATTCTTTTTATGTGATTAATGATATTTTTAATCCTTCACTAAAAACATTTAAGAGCATTTATTTGTAATTTAGGGAAAAGCCTGAAAATTATGATCTCATTTCTTGCAAAATTACTTTTTTCTTAAAAGTTATATTTTCATTGATTCTATTTTCTTTCCATTTAAAGGATTTTCTTCAAGTACAACAAGTTCTCCAACAGCTGTAAAACCTAGACAGTTGTGGGAATCCCTAAAAATTGTTATCAAGCAACCTGATAAAAAGCATTAAAAATGTTTGTTTTTTTTCTCTCAGCTTGTATCTGCGAATGAAATGTATTTTCATACAAATACAATAGTCAAAAGTATTTTCATTGCAATGTTATAGATAAGTTTTTGCTTTTCCTTCAGGTTGGAATTTTTAGATATCAGGTATATCTTGTTTCTATGTTCATTGCTTAACATCAAAACTTTCATAAAAGTGGTGCTTTAAATACAACACAGTTGATTTGAACTTTTGTTCAATTGGCTGTGCCATATAATTGGTTTATTGTTCATATTTTGTTTTCGGCATTTGTTTATACAACTGCCAGCGACAGTAATATATAAATGTCAGTTATATTTTGGGATATTGTCTTTCAAGAGGTCTCACCTTTAGCTAAAATACACTATTATAAAACAAATCTGTAAGCATTATTTGATTGTTGTGTTTTGATTGATGAAGCTAAAGGATAAATGAGTAAATGAAAAGAGTATTGTTTTCTATAGTAGGAAGAATGTATAATAATTAATACAATCCTGGTTTTTTTTTTGTTTTGTTTTTTTGTTTGTATTTTTTGCCATGCTCTATTTTACAACATATTGAAAGAAATAAGATTACTTATTTTTATAAACATTTATTCATTGCTGCATTAGTGACTTAGTGACATAGCAGAGGATGATTCACACATAAAAATTTAGGTCCTAAGCGCTGCAGACGCCATTTATTTTTATTTAGGGAATGTCAGAGCAAAGGTTGTGCTAGAGTACATAGACTACATTATCATTTGTGTCATTGTTCATTCATCTAGTCTTAAACACATTCCTCTGTATCCAATCGATTCATAATTTTCTGTGATGATTTTTATTTTTTTTCAATACACTGTGTGTTGAATTTGTCCCTTTTTAATGAGTGTAAACATGAAATGAGTGAGCAGGGAAAAGTCTGCTGTCTCAAAACTTTTAACAGTGCTTTATAATGAGTGATCCACAATACAATTCTATGATATGGATTCTTTTTGGTCAGAGTTTAGGTATGTTTATGTTACACCTATGTGCTAACAATACGGTCAATTCTAAAAGTGCAATTCTGCTTTAGATTTTAGGATTGTTTCATACTTAAAGCAAATTTCTTGGTGTACTTGTTATATGCTGAATGATATCCTGATCACCATTTATTTGATGTCATAAAGTTAACATTCTAGTTATAAACTGTTTAACACTTTCAACACACCATAACTTATGTGCCTTGAGATCTGAAAGAAACTTAAGAGGGATAGGACATTAATTTTTACATAGATGCAAGCCAATTATATGTAAATCTTAAGCCTGCTTGATTTATACAAGAAAATTTAAATAATAAAGACAACTTGAACAATGCATAACACTACAAAGTCTGATGTATTGTTATGCTGACAAAAGTAACAATGGACCATGCATCTAAATTCATAATGCGTCATCATGGCAAGATGAATGAGTTTTTAACTTTATTATCTGTTTAAATATGTTCAGTTTACATTTAATCTTTACTTTACAAACCACAATTTTGGTAAACTGTGAAAGTGCAGCATGTCAGTCATTATTGGTTTCATTTATCATATAAATTTACATTACCTAAATTTTTGAAAACCTATTGATTGATTTTTTTTTAATTATCTTTTATCTTCATCTTCTTAGCATATAATGCTCAAGTAATTGTTATGTCAACGGAGAAAAGGCAGCAACTCTGACCTTCCCAACTCTAAATTGACAAAGTGCTTAGTAATCAACCAGCTTCATTAAAATTTCTTTTGTATATTTCCATAAAATGTTAGAAACTCAAAAAATGAAAGTAGTAAAGACTGACACTTAATCAACTCACTAGAAATCAGAACACAAAAAAGATAAAGCAAGATTAGTTTTCTCTATCTAGCTCATGACTTGAAAATGCAACTTTGCAATGTCCCATTTCTTTTCAATAACAAAGTCAACTATACTGTCGACAATGCATTAAGTGTTTCTTAACACTCTCGGGGGTCTGTTGCACCCATTGATATCTTACTTTGTGTGCAAGTCCTATTTAGTACAATTAAAATAATTTGAACAAATATTTTCTAAATCTGCCCACTACTTGCTTTTACTGATCCCTTCCCTCCTCTTCCCCTTGAGGTCTCCCTTTTTGGGACTGGCTCAATCAGGGGTTAATTTTTTTATGCATTTATTTTTCCAACAGATTTTTATTTGATACACCTTTGGAGCTTAATGAGACAGTCTCTCTTTTATCATTTGAGATACAACATTCTACAGATTTATCTTTTCCTTTATTTAGTTTTTTTTTTTTTTTTTGAGAAAGTTTATCAAAGGCTTTTCATCACCTAAGACTAGTTACATGAAGATTTAATACATATACATGATGAAAAAGAATGTTTTCACAATGTCTTTTGCAGAAATATGGTTTACATGTATATTGCTTTTATTCTTACATATTTAAAAGAAACAAAAATATAATAAGGCTTCAACAAATTGCCTCAATGTTTATTGTTATCCACCTCTTTGCAGCAGCTTTTGATGAATTTTTTTTTATAGGAAGATTAAAATCGTCCCCAAAGTTAAGTATCAGAAATAACTCATACATATGAAGCTTACATATACAATGTTTTCACCTTTCTTTTCTTTCTTTTTTTTTTTTTCGGGGGGGGGGGGGGGACTTTATTTATTGAGCTTAACTTTCTATCACCTCTTTATACATGAGAAAGTCATTTTAAATTGTACCATGAATAATATGGTCTCTATTCCTTACTTGGACTTTAACTTTTTGTTATCTAAAAGCTTTGCATCAACATCATAATTGATGTTGTAATATTTCTCTCCCTTCTTGTTTTCATGAAAACCATTGGCTTAAAAAATAAATAAAATCCTCCATCATATAAATTATAATGTACAAAAAGAAGATGTTTTAATTCAAGTCCCAATTGCAACAGGAGTTTCATAAATCTATCTTTCATTCAACATGATTCAATGTGTATTGGTTGGATTTAACTTGACATTCATAAATGCCAATTATTACATGTACGCCTATTGTTAAGAGTAAACAAAAAACAAAAAAAAAAAAACACCTTTATTGTATTTGGACTCTGGTTTCCTCGACAAAATATAACGAGAATACATACATATATAAATATATGGCTATATATATGAATTAGTATTCTTGTTTAATCACTGAACAGGAATACTTGTACACACTTGTCATTCTGTTTTACTTTCCTATTCTTTTTTGTTTTATTCTAATTGATTTTAGTAATGTAACATA
The DNA here is from genome assembly GCA_033675545.1 of Elysia crispata. Taxonomy (NCBI): domain Eukaryota; kingdom Metazoa; phylum Mollusca; class Gastropoda; family Plakobranchidae; genus Elysia; species Elysia crispata. Next base: position 382,924 of record JAWDGP010002420.1, on the reverse strand, counting down.
TCTTCTTGTAAATTTGGCGCTCAAAGGTTTTAATGTAAATTTTTCATAATCAAAAATGATACACCAAGACGAATTTTATTGCTAGTATTATTATAAGCATATTTCTGTGTCTTTCTTTTCCTTTTTTTTTTTTTTGACTTTTTCTTTATTTTTCTTCTTCTTTCTTCTTTTTTTTCTTCTTCGTCTTCTTCTTCTTCTTCTTTTTCTTCTTCTTCTTCACTTCACTTCCTCTTCTGTTATTATTATTATCTTTATCTCCTTTTACAAAAAATACTGTGACTGCTGCTGCTGCTGCTACTACATGTACTACTACTAATACTTATTAGTGGTATACCAACACCATCAGTAATATCTCCTTTATCCTCCTTATCAAAATTATCTTTTTTTTTCATAATTGTACATGTATTTATATTTTGGAACATATTTTTAAATTAAGATGGTTTGAAGAAATGCTTTGTAGTGCTGTTTAGGGGAAGGAGAGTTGGAAAAAATTAATACATTTGGATTCCCTTATTGAGGAGTACATAAAAGAGTACTAAAGGAACTTAAAACACAAGTATAAAAAATATACTCTTTTCTGCATAAAACTTCTCCATATGTTTACTAGAATGTCTTTTTGAAACCTCTAAGTCCATCATATTTGCACGATCCATTGATTGAACTAATTTGTATTTTAGGATCCAAGCAGTCTTTAAAACGTTGATAGTTGAGTTTTTTCTTTTTTTCTTTCTTTTTTTTTTTTTTTTTTTTTTTTTGGGGGGGGGGGGAATTATGCTTTGAGTTTATATATATCACAAAAAAGCAACTAACTAATATTCATTCTTATTCATGAAAATGCATACATGTATATGAAAAGAGCATTAAATTAAAAAAATATATATTGGAATACTTATTCTGTATTGTTTTGATCTTTCAATTCGAAAGTGTTTTATTTTTTGTTATTTTTTCGCTTTTTAAGCACATTCATTGCTCCAGAAATAGACACATAGATTTGATAAAATATGATAACAGTAATGCTTATATTTGTGTCATAAATTTCCATGAGAGCAACTCATAGTTTTACTGTTCCCCCTTTTCTAAGTCTGCTGCTAACTGCTACTACTACTACTACTACTACTATGACTACTACGACTACTACTACTACTACTACTACTACTACTACTACTACTACTACTACTACTACTACTACTACTACTACTACTACTGCTGCTGCTGCTGCTACTACTACTACTACTACTACTACTACTACTACTTCTACTACTACTATTACTACATGCTACTTCTGCTACTACTACTACTACTACTACTATTACTATTACTACCATTGCTACTAGTAGTACTACTACTATTAATGTATTATACTATTACTATTACTACCATTACTACTAGTAGTACTACTTCCATACTTACAAAATAATGATATTAAAAACTGCAACCTACAGAAATTAGGATAATAATAACATTCGGCAAGAAGAAAAAATTTAGGTATGACAACATTAAACTGTAAACTACATGTGTTATACATAATAAGTGTTGTGACATAGTTTTACAGAATACACGTATTGGAAAGAAAAATTTATTAACTAAATCTTGTTAAGCCTTGCTGAATTACTCTCACAAAACCCGAAACCAAGCGGATGAAATGAACAAAACATCTTTCAGTAACAACTGCCTTCATTTCTTTTACAAATATACAAACAGGTTAATTAAATTACATTTTGAGGACTGAATAGCGCTTTGCATGTTTCCGAAAGGGTTTAGGGAATCGCGTGTTATTTTTTTTTTTACTTATTAGTATGACATATTTGAGCTTATGAGCGATGTCAATTTTAGGAGGAACGTTTTGATTAAGGAGATCAACACAAAAAACTTGCCATTGATCCTTGAATAAGATTTGTTTCGCAAATTTCATATTTAAGTGCTTATGAATTATTCGTATTGAAACAAAATTGAAGAAATAATAAGTTGCCTAATGTAGATGATAAAATAATATGCTGTCCCTCTTAAAATTAAAATGTGTGCCACTATCATTAAACTATTTGTCTGACTGATGGAGATAAGTAGCCAGTCTTAATCTGTTAGGGGGAGGTTTCTTTAGGTATCTTAACTTTCCTTCCTCTCGTCTCTTCATTCTTTCGTCTCTAGATGACAGCACTATACTAAGTTCATTATCGCTGTCGCTCTTGCTCCGTTCACATGGCAGCTCGTTGTGATGTTTGCCAAACAGGCGACGCCGATTTGCTGCCGTTAGCCGACACCTCTCTCTGTTGGTCATTCTGAGCAGCACTCCTGTATCAGCGCCGGGTCTTCTCGCGGTCTCCATGCTCACCTCAGAGGCTTCGCCAGTGACAGCAAAACTGTAAGGCATTGCGCTCAAAGATCTGTGGACGTTTTTCTGAACAAGGAACCTGTCATAAATCGTTACGCCATCAGATTCAGAATCACTTTGTCTGTTCAGCCAAACAAACTCACCTTTCGCCACACTTTCCTTGTGTCTTGTGCGAGGTGACATCAAAAGCCGAGGCTCATACTCTTTGTCTGACGTGTGCCTGCTCTCCTGAGGATCGAATACTCCAAGAAGGGGGAAAGGAGAATTAGTTCGCCTGATTTCCCTATTCTTTTTTTGGACGTGTCTATTTTTTGATACTTCAATCTTAGATCTTTGAGTAAGCTCTTCAATACTTTCATCTCTGTTCCCACTGACTTCGCTTAGAGAAGCTGAATATGAAATGTCATAAAGCGGTAGCCTGGGTCTTACAGCGGCAGGCTCTGCGAAAATGTTTGCCATCTGACCGGACGTCATCAAGTCACAAGGCTTATTGCTCCAAAAAGCGGCCATATCTTCGTTTTCATGCTGAAAGTTACGAGTCGAACGCATCGGGGAAAGTGTAAGAGGAATGTAACCATCTAATTTTCCTTGACTGTCTTCTCTCGATCTGATTTTGGTGTCAGATGTGCTTGTATCAGTATGAGTCCATCTCCACAATTGGCTCGGATACTGATCTGTTGAATACGCTGACGATAGTTGTGTATCATTTAAAATACCGCGGTCACGCATGTAAGGCTTTGCTAGCTGGTCCACCATCAAGAGAATCACGGCCCGCGTGAAGCTGGAACAGAAGCGCAGAAGGTGGGTCGTTGCTAGGGGGACGCTGAAGTTAGTCCCTAACCAAGAGCCGCATGTACGTAGACCAAAAATGATCAATGTCCAAAACGCTGTGTTGTAAGCCACTGCAATGAACACCAGAGTCGTTTCGATACCTGTCATGATGCTGTTAAGCGTGGCTGTGGCCAAAACTCCCATGGTCACCTCACCCGCCATTGTTACTGGGTAGAAATCCAGCTCTCCCTTTTGCGAGTGTAAAGAATCGGGGCCGTCGCCACCATTAGAAATGCCCTCTCTTAGAAAAGATCCCAAGCCATTTTTCTGGAGGTGCTGGTTGGCTTGTCCGTTAATAACGGCAGCAAGAACCAAAAACACAGCGGGAACAAACAAACTGAGGATGTCGAATAGAAGGCGCATCGTGCGGCTGTCCAGCACGCAATGGCTCAGGCTCTCATTGTATACATAGATGCTTGAAGAGAAAACTAGCGGAAGCGCTGATAGCACACCTAGTATAGGAGAGAGATCCGAAAAAGCGATAAAAAAAAATTATCAATATTGAACAGTGAATTGGAATTTGGCTAGAAAATTAATGCATTTTTGGGCCCTTCATCCTTGGTATTTGTGCGAGGTGAGACGAATTTAAGGATATTCGTTTGCCTATATCGTTTTCGAATATATGCAGCTATTTATAGGATTTTGGAAGCGACTTTGTGGCTAAGTTCTATCATTTGTTTACACTGAAATTATAACAAAACAAAAAAGGACGTCAGATACTGTCTCATACCACTTAATTATTGACTTACTGTAAGTGGTAGTGTTTCTTCTTAAGTGTTTTCTGCCAAAGAATGGTACATCTTTTATAATGCATTGCTATTTTTTGAAGTCCTTTGGCTTTCATTAGATCAATGTATGTAAAATATTGGACTTCTAAGTGGCCATAAAATTTGTACAAGTCAAAATCTTTCTTAGCCAGGTCTTTTTACTTTTCATTTGCTTGGTTGGTGTTTTATTTAGCCCGTCCACATGGTGATTTCATGTCTTTTTGCATATCAAACTTGAGCTCCCTTTAGGCAGGGGGAAACCGAAAAGATGATGTTCGAAACTTATCTACTGCCGGTGTTGGACTCGAACCCGCGAAGGAAAAGTCTTCGTGGATATCAGGGCGGACGCTCAAACTCCACAGCCACCGTACACACCATATATTTACGAAGGGCCTGGAAAAGCAGTCTAAGGCGAGTGGGGCATGTTTCTTTTCATGACTGTGTCATGGAAATCAAGAGAATTTCTTCCAGTTAAAAAAACGCGTATAAATCTGCTATACAGTACTCTGAGATGTGATGTTTGAAAATACATTTTAATGTAACAAACGAGAACAAAATGTTCAACAACTGATCACATTGTAAATGTCATCTATGTTTTCATCTTGCAAGATTTTGCTGAATGACAATTAAATTATGTGGATTTTTTGCAGTCTCTAGAAATTTTCAAAAGCTGAGACTATAATCTCGTTAGTCGTTATATTATGTAGAAAGTTGAAATAATGACATTATTGTTGTATCATTTTTTAAATTGATTTTGAAGTTATATAGACGGTGCAAGGTTATAATTTTTTTCCGAATGTGGGCCTACCTTGTGAATATTTTCAAGCAGCAATGTACAGATTTTTTTAGGTACCAGTAGACAATAAAATGTTGAATTTGCTTGAGCAAAAAAATAATAATGTGTTGAATTTATATACATGTGGATGGACATAAAAATCACGAGCTATAATAGTAATTTAAGTATAACGATTTTATTCATTGTAGATTGCATATCAAAATGTACGTCCATCTCACATTTTTTTAATCAACTTGATTAATATACGTTTGAAAGTATTAAATAACCTTGCAATAAGATTAATATGTGGAATTTTTATCTCAGTTTTTGATTATTTAGTTTGGTTGGTGTGAATTTTTGTTTTCATTGTTTTCTTTTTTTTTTTAAGTAGTCTCAAAATGAGAAAAATTAATATAGATACACGTATTATTAAAATATCTACGAGTTTGGTAGAAATCCTTCCTCCACCTTCACGTTTCATATTGTCTTGAAAGTCACAAAATTGAAGTATTACATAAAAAAGCATGATGAACATTTATTAGAATTAGAGATTGGATACAAAGCCTGTCTTATTATACAAGTAGAGTTGGAGAGAGATACAGAGAAGGAGAGATAAAGACGAGGCAGAGATTGAAGATAAATAAAGAGTTAGCGGAGAGATGAGGGATAGTGCACTGGATAAAATAAAGAGACAAAGATATAGATGTAAAGATATAGAGAAAGAGAGGTGTGGGAGAAGCCAGAAGGTTATACAGACAGAAAGACAGAGAAGAAATTCTTTATCTCTTCTGTCTGCTCTCCTGTCCATCTATCAATTTTATCTATCAGTCTATCTATCTATGTGTCTGTCTGTCTGCCTATCTACCCATCTATTTTCTGTCTTTCTCTCTTTCTATTTATTATTTATGTATCTATCTCTTCTCCGTATTTCGCCTCTCTCTCTCTTTCTCTCTCTCTCTCTCTCTCTCTCTCTCTCTCTCTCTCTCTCTCTCTCTCTCTCTCTCTCTCTCTCTCTCTCTCTCTCTCTCTCTCTCTCTCTCTCTCTTTCTTTTGTTTCATGAGTCTCCTCTATCACCCTCTTCCTCACGCTCTTCTTCCTGAAAACTGCTCACTTTACCTAAGATTATTCATTTTATTTTACCTGTCACAAGCCACACACTTGCAACGCAGAGGCGATGCTTGTCCCTAAGAATTTTGTAGCCTGATGTCTTGTGGGCTAAAATATATCTGAAAACATAGTTATGAGAACGAGAGAGATGCAATCAATAACATAACTTGCAAAATAGGACAATAAAAAGTTAATGGAGAGAGTGATAAATATACAGATACACCAGGGGAGAGCGTAGATAAACATAAAAAAAGAAAAAAAAATGAAATAAAGAGAACCTGAGATGGAATAAGACTTTTTTTTATAAATTGAGAGAGAGAAAAAGAAGGAGAGAAAGATATAGATAAGAGGATGAGACAGATAGTATAATACAGATGTATAGAGATAAACAGAGAGGAGTGAGATTGGAAGGAAATCGACAACGACATGATGAGGTAATATGTTACATTTAATTTCAGCAAAATTAAAGGGAAGAATGGTTTAAATTTAATAGCAGTTCGCTCCCTTGTATCTATAGAGGCAAAGGAGAAGCGATGATATCGAGAGATCAAGAGACAGCGAGAGTCAGAGAAACAGACAGACAGATAGACAGAGAGGCAAATAATAATGGAAATAATAATAATAATAATAATAATAATAATAATAATAATAATAATAATAATAATAATAATAATAATAATAATAAAGATGGTTATTATTATTATTATTATTATTATTATTATTATTATTATTATTATTATTATTATTATTATTATTATTATTATTATTATTATTATTATATTATTATTATTGTGATGATGATGATGATGATGATGATGATGATGATGATGATGATGATGATGATGATGATGAGAATGATGATGATGATGATGATGATGATGATATTAAAAAACAGTATTAATGAAACCAAAAAAAAAAAAAAAATATTTATAGATCATTTAATTTATAGAACAATATGCAGTTCTTTTAACATCATAATCAGTTCAACAAGGTTTTAAGTTATCAGTGTCTAATTTGAGAGGATGAAATTTTTCAATTCTCTTTTGGCATAAATTATATCATTTCTCGTATGGTGATGAAAGATTTCTTTACTTATATGTCCCACCTCTGCATCAGTAGAAATACAAGTCCTGCGTAGGAAGACAACTCTGTCCAGGCGTTGAGGAAACCTTCCACAGAGCAGGTAACGGCACTGTACACAACTTTTCCAGTAAACCAGGCCGGACAAACAAAGACTATAAACATCATTGTACCGAGGATATCTGCGACTACACACGATTTCATCGTGAGCACTGAAGGAAAGCAATGATAATCACAATAGTAATCAGATAACTTTTTAAAGGTCTAGGGAAAGATAAGGAACAATAACTAGATATTTCTCACTCAAGCATAAAGAGGTTCATGGGAGGGATAGAATGTAGTTATCAATTTGAATATTATAGTTTCAGATGCAAATTTTACTCGATTTGAAAACAGTATAGGTGAACTTTCATAATTGTGCTTCCATTGATTGTTAATGTAATTTCGATGACTTAACTAAATTTGTATTATATTTACAGAGAAAAAATAATTCATTATCACCTGTACCTCAAAATAAATTCAAGTTCAACTCTTTTTCATACTTAATGAGCATGTTATTTATTATATATATATGTGTGTGTGTGTGTGTGTGTGTGGAAATATATTTAGGGCTTTCCCAAAAGAAAAAGAAAAAGAACAAGTCCATAACTCAAAATATTTTGCAGCGATTTTCATTTTGTAGACAATGCACACTACCTTCGCCCATGAACTATTCAGTTCTGAACATAGACCACCACTAGTGGCTACCAACATTGAACACTGGCGAAAGTCAGGGATACAAGCTATGATCAGATTTCTGCATGCTAATAGCAACTCTTTAACAAAAATTCCTAAGAATCTTGTTCCCTTTTATAGTAATGATCTTTTCCGCAAAAAAAATAAAACCGTAACAACCTTACCAGTGGTACAGTATGCTCGAGACAGAAACGGTTAGGTCCTGATGATGTGCGTGGCAGTAGACGTTCCAAAATCATCCCAAACAGACGAAATACATGTATTCACTCGCGTCGATCATTTGATTCACGAAGACAGGCGATGTAGTTCGAATTCAGGATTTAGTTAATGTTCTGGATAACTTTTCATCGAATACTGCCGGAAGAACTGAGGCACTGCGAAGTGATGGCGTATTTGGTGCCCAAACAACTAACAAAATTTAATGATCACAAAGTTATGTGGACAGAAATCTGTCAAACACTTTTGACTCGTAACAAGGATGCCTTATGGCTTAATGGGACCTGGTTCGAGACAAAGAGGAAGGTGATAACAGAGAATTATGATCTGGTGGATCTATTCTGGATAGTTTGATAACAGGAGGTGGCATATGGTTGTATCTCACAGTAACAGAGACGAAACAAGGATATTTCATGATATGGAAACACCCGTCTCAACCAATACGCAAACAAATTTAAAGTTCATCAAGTCCTCAAAAGACTCCTGGCCAATGTATTTTAAAACATATACAGTGGACGTTTTAACCTGTGGTGAAGCTGTTAATGATGTTAGACATAGTCAAACAATGAATACACTGCGAGAGGCCATGATTATCGAAAAGGACCTGGTTACCAGAGACAAGTTGAGTTTTTGCAGCATGAGAATGCGACACCGCAATCATAAAAAATTGATCCAAGAGTTTCTTCAGCGATGCCATTGAGAGATTCTTCCACATCCTCCACACAGTCCAGACGATGCTCCCTCGGTCTACCATTTGTTTGAACCTGTAACGGACATTTTGCAGGTCATCGCTTCATCGATGATGACAACCTCAGTGAGAGTGTGATACAATGGATTCACTCGCATGTCTAGAATTTCTTGACGGCCGGCATTTCTTCCCTGGTGCACCACTAACAAAAACACTGCAACCTTCACAGCGATTATGTTGACCGAGTGCCGATTATATAAATTTTACCTAAATTATTTAACAGCTAATCGTGTTATGTCCATAAGCCATTTTGGTGGGGGGAAAAAAAGGGGGGGGGGGAGCCCTTGTAGATACATACGTAAATAGATGAATGGACAAAACTAGATAGACTGGATAGACTAGATAGACGGATAAATGAGGATTCACAGGTAGAGAAATAGATATATGGATAGAAAGAAAGCAGCAACTAATAGGACATCAATTGTGGATCAGATTAAAGGTTCTGCCACAGTTAGGTATTAATCACTTACGTGTGATGTTTTGAATAAGTCTGACAAAAGTGACGTAATTGGCGATGGCCGACATAGGAGACATCAGTAATGTGGCACAGCACAGAGCCACCAAAGACTGTGTGTTCGATTTCTCCTAGGGTTGAACGGTAGCACAAAATTAATATGAAGGTAAATGCAAATAAAATAATAGGTTATAGGATAGTAAAAGATTGAATGATGAGCCGAAGAGTTTTAGCGGTGGGTTTTGATTAGTAACTTGTAAGCAGTGGGGAGGGCATGGACAAATTGATAAGGATAAGATTAACTGAGATTTGAATTGGAGATGGATATTCTTCACGACATTTAAATTTGTTGGATTGTGAATTTTCCTATTAACAGTTTTGAAGTCAACTACTTGGAAATGATTTTCAATGTAAAAAAATGGAAGCACGTTTAAAAAATGAGTACCGGTAAATTTCTTTGCTCCTCTGAGATAATGCACGGCAAAAGGAAGAGGACTTTACATCTCCCAGAGTTGAACACCTTATAAGAAAGTGAATTTTACTTCTCTTCCGGTTGAATACGTAAATTGAAAGAAAAGCTGACCTTTCTCAGAGTTCAATGCGACAAATCGAAGAGGTATTGATAAAAAGCCTAATCAATTCTTTAAGGTCCTTTAAGGTTTACGGCCTAGTGGAGCATCGATATCTTGAATCGGACAAAATCTTTAGTTTCTGTGATACTTGCGGGAATAAGTTGTATACAATTACCATTAAAAAAAATAAATGCTGTTTAGGCCTATATGTTTTCATGGATCGAAACTATATGATCCAATTTATGGATAATTACTGTTGATGTTTCGATCATATAAGGCACTATCGTAAAAGGAACCAAATTTATCAACGCCGTGTCTGTGATTTCGATATCGACGGAAACAAACGCATTGATTAAAGTTACCTGTACATTCGATTTTACCTGTCCTTCATAGGCTCCACTGGAAACATTCAGAATCCATTCCATAACTTCTTCAAGCGGTTCATCCTCGTTTACAAGGGCATCATGCTTTTCCATTTCATAATTTTGTTGCATCTTTTCTGGACTTTTTCATACAATCAGCAGTTGTGATTATCGCAAATTAAGCGCTATATCAGAACATTGGTTGATGCTGCTACCTCTTTTCATTTATTTATTAATTTTATTCTTTTAATTCCATTTGTCCTATTTACCATTATAGCGATAGCTGAATAAGTGCGAACGTAAAACTTAAATATGTTTTTTAACTTCCTTTATTTTTTTTAAATATGGTTTCTAACAAAATTTTCAAGAGTGCTGCAAAAATGTTAATGAAAAGTTTATTCAATCTTTAAAACAGAAAATAAAGAAAAATTTTGTTACATTTAGTCT